>OY986435.1:135425911-136025911 GCA_963920525.1 Dichetophora obliterata
TGGATAGAGGCACCTTCCCAATTAAGGGTTCGGACATTCCAGGTGCATATCCGTAAATCATTATCAGTTTTTCGTTTGCGGTAGTCGTCATCAGATTTGGGGATCATTTTTCTTCTTTTCTTATTTGTTTTCATTGAAATGGGTTTTTACGGGTGGGCTTCAAACCCGACGCACAACCTATTTTAAGCCAAGGGAGGCCCGCCGCTCAGATTAGCCGCCAAACTAACGGTTGTCAGTTTTGACGTTGCCCAGGAAACACCACGTGGAGGTTTGAGTCGACTTGAGGCGATTTCACAAAGATTATCCTGGCCTCGCCAGGTTGAGACAGTCAGACATGTAAAAAACGCAGCTATTATTAAGAAAGCCAGAAATTCAAATAAATCTTGTGCCCAACTAGCAAGCCAATGATCCCATCAGTTTCGAAAAGGACGGTTTGGAGAGTTATAAACAGTTCCGAAACAATTTTTAGACGCTTAATGAAGAAAGCTCCAAAATAACTTGAGCCCCCGAAGACAGCATGACTTTAATTTGCAACACATAGTATTAATACCTTCTAGAACATGGTATATAATATTAGCCTTTTAACTTGTACCATTCTAAGAATTTTTTTCGCAAAAGGTCATCTTTTCAGACAAAAAGAAGTTTAACTTAGATGGCCAGATGGATACCGATACTAGTGGAGAGATTTAAGAAAGGAACCATTTAAATTTTCCAAAATAAATTTTGGTGGTGTAAGCTCCAAGATGAATAGCTCTGATTGCATAAATGTACTGCAGAGCAGCCTTTTGCCATTTTTAGAGGAGAATAGAGAAAGACCGCATATATTCATGCAAAATAATGCAAGAATCCACACAAAACGGCAAAAAGGGTCCTTTTGGAAACGTTTACCACTGACCTAAAACTGAAAAGAAAAACAGGTATATCCTTTATTTGTTTGATGATTTCTTTTTATTTATTACTAGCAACCCTCCGCGGCTTTGCTTTCGATACGGAAACAATTTATTTTTTTTTTTAACAGTTAGTAACAGTGAGTAACGCAAATAAAAGCTTTAATTATTTTTGAAAAATTTCAGATATTGTTGTGATTCCATTCTCATTAAATAATAGTGAAATGAAATCTGCAACAACAAACTATAAAAACATGACACAAAGGAAATGTCAAAAGAATAGCCCACCCTAGATTAAACAATTTATTTGTGTCGATAAGTCGATTTCAGACAGAACTGAGTTATTAATGTAACTGTGTTCCACATATAAAGAACTATAAACAAAAACAATATGGAGCAAAAACAAAACATCATTTCATAGAACTCATATGACATTAAAATAATTTTTTAACCAAAAATTTAAAACTTTATCGCGCTTGATTGCCTTGTAAAGGTTCTCATTGTTTACTTTTTAGTTATTAGTCTCGGTCCTAGGATTCTGACTATCTATTCTTAAGATAATCCACAATTAATAATATTCCGAGAATTAGTGAAGAAAATTTTAATAAACTTGAATTTGTTAAGGTAGGATCTGGTAGGCATAAATCCTTGGGTTGACAACGATCGAAAAAAGATTAACGTTTAGAAAATGTTTGCGTTGAATCGGATTCAGAAACATTCTACACTTTTTCAGTACATGTAAAAAAATAATCTTTTTTTATTGCACATGTCTTTCTGCATTTCAATAGTTTTTTTATTATTTAAAAAATGAAGCTTGGCTAAGCTTTTCTTTTCTCTGAATAAATGATTTTTGAATAATCGCAGGAGACCTATTCTGTATTAGCTTGGTCTTGCGAATAAAAAAAGTATAGCAGTGAGGGGACTGCCGACCGAAGCGAAAACATATATGTAAAATATTAGTATTCCCTGGAAGACTTTGTCCTGCCACGGACTGCCATACTGCTATATAAGAATTTTCATGCTAATCGGAAAAAATTTTATATTTTCACCACCTCAACCTTTGATTATTTCTATCAAAATATGTTTTTTTCAGATAGCATTTTTGTTTTATAATTACACCAAACTATATTATTACATTTAAATTGAATATTGTTGATATTGAATTGAATATTCTTGATATAAAACTAAAATACGGGGAGCACTATTGAATGAAAAATAATCCTCAAAAAGGATATTTCATTTTTTTCTTTCAATGTATATGTAGAGCTGTAGCTAAAATAAAATAAATTTACTTTTTTTTATCTTGAAGTCTTGAAGTCTCTTTTAATGCTTGCATTTGAGATCTTGCTACAATGAAAACAGAAAACATAGCAAGCAAAGTGCAGTTAATTTTCTGACCCCGATTCCGTTCATCCGTACATCCGGTTCATCATTAATGCACATTATTTTCATCTTTCATCACTTCATTATATTTTAAATTATGGGTTTTAATATAAAAAACAAAGTAAAACATAAACACAAATATAAATTAAACTTATTTAAATAATTAATATACAAATAAATTTCACTGTTTGCGTTATTAATCATTGCATTATATTTTTAAAAAAGATACTACAGGCTTTTGGTAGCTGAAATAAGAAACAAAAAGTTTTGGACGATGCAGTCCCACTCATGATAAAATTATTATTAGGTAGCCTTGACAACTACTTATTTTCTCACGAGCTGCAATATCAAACAAAAGAAAACAATATAAAGTGCGTGTGTCACATCACACATCGGCAGCTTTCAGCGGAGTTAATAGTTGGCAACTGCTTTTTTTTTAAATTTGAGTGAGAAACCTTTGCAATTAAATAATCCATTCACAGCAGGTGACTCCTCTGAATGCTGCCAATGTGTGTGACACACGTTTTCTATTTTGTTTTCTTTTGCTTGACATTCGATGGTCGAAACACGAAATGTCACTCCTACCTATTACTTAATATACCAAGTCCTATGGCCCAGTCAGAGAATATGCTGGCGACATTTATAAAACTACAAATGTTTTTATGTTGGTCATGAAACTCAAATACACGTTCTTAGATATTGGCTACCAGGCGCTCAGCAAATGCAGCAAGCATGGCAAAATTAAACAAGGTAGTGTTAGGGCGGAGAGACGGTGGCCGAAACTGTCAAAACGAAGTTGACATTTTATACAAAATCTGCAACCCATTAGAATGCAATATGAAAGCAACAATTGGCAAATATATCAAAATGGATGAGTTTGGCAGTTATGGTCACTTAGAAAGAGAACACATTCAGCCCTAACACTACCTTGTCTAATTCTACTATGGCAACAACCAACCATCAATAAGTTTATCTGCTGACAAATCGTTCCTTCATAAAGAAATCATGAAGGATATTTACTATTTTTCTGTCAATGTATATGTAGATCTGTAGCTGAACTCAAATACATTTACAACAACAATTACCAAGCAAATCTACTACAACGATGAACATAAAAACAAAATGTCATCATAGTAAAAACTGAGAAAATAACACTGAACGTACCCAATCTTTAGAAAAAATATGGCAACATTTAAGTCACTCAGAGAGAGATCCACCAGCCGTCATAGAAAAATTAGAATAGATTCTATTCTGGCGTTTTCCCGTCGCGCATTTCTACGGTGGTTGCATTTTTGGCGGCAGCATATATTTTCATGTATTTTGTTGCACTGCGAATCCGACAACCGACATCCGCTTTGGTTCTGTTCGAGCTCTTAGAGGGAATGAACCGAATTGGCGGCGGAAAATAAACAGCACTTTGGTTGCTATGTTTTTCGTTTGTCTGGTAGCAAGATCTCAAGTGGAGGCATTAAAAGAGACATTAAAAATTGCAAATTTATTTCATTTTAGCTACAGCTAGCTCTACATAAACAGGGTCCACCATCTAACATTTTTTTTTTTTCAACTAGTGCTTATTTCGTGAATGGTAATACTTAGCTCATGTCTGATTTGACAGATAATTAATTTTATCCTTCCTCTGAACGAATATGGTTGTGTATACGCTTGAACGACGCTGGGAAATATTGCGACATTACTTTGATGCAGAAGATGCCGATTTTGCCAAAAAAATCATCTTTTCAGATGAAGCTCATTTTGATCTTGGCGGGTATGTAAACAAGCAAAATTGTCGCATTTGGGGCACAGAAAACCCGCACGCATACATTGAAAAGCCGCTGCACCCAAAACGAGTCACTGTTTGGTGCGGATTTTGGTCCAGAGGCATAATTGGGCCATTTTTCTTCGAAAATGAGCAAGGAGTGGCCGTTACAGTCAATGGCGATCGTTATCGGGCCATGTTGAACGAATTTTTGTTCACAAAAATTGAAGAGGAGGATATTAGCAACATTTGGTTTCAACAGGACGGCGCTACGTGCCACACAGCCGAAGCTACACTCGATGTTTTGCGCCCTGTTTTTGAAGATCGCATTATCAGCCGCAGAGCTGATGTCGTTTGGTCACCTCAGAGCTGCGATTTGACACCGTTGGACTATTATTTGTGAAGTGCCCTCAAAGATAAGTGTTACGCCGACAAGTCAGAGACAATTGACGCTTTAAAGGACAATATTCGTGAAGCCATTGGTGAAATACAGCTGCACACAATCGATAATGTGCTAAAAAATTGGACCGATCGTGTAGGCTACTGCATGGCCAACCGAGGCAGCCATTTGAATGGAATTATTTTCCATTATTCACCGGAAGGATTGTACTTTCAAATAAAAAAAGAAATTTGAGAAAATATTTAGTAGTTTTTTTTATACAATTTTCAAAAAAAAAAGTTATTTGGCGGACCCTGTACATTGAAAAAAACACTGACATTTAATAGCTGCATTCTCGTGGTCGTTGATCTAGAGCGCGGCTCTTTTTTATTCATAAAAAAAAAACAAAAATAAAAACCAGCTCGATTTCTAGCTCTATTTCTGATCTTACTGTGGGCTTAGACCGCTTGAACGAACGAAAAATTTATCGCGAACAATTTATTGCAATAAAGTCTTCGTTCGGAGTACTGTTAAGACCGCACGAACATCAATCGCGAACAAACATTGGCCACCATCTTGTACGTTCAGGTGGTGTAAACAGCAATTTGTGCATCAATAAATGCAGGGTTGATAACTCCTTATTTTTATATTAGTACTAAAAGCTCAACTCCGTTTCTCAACAACAAATGGTTTGCCACTCCATAACAATTTATTACTCCTATTAGTTATTATAGAAAAGACGTGTGTTTAACTAAAGGGCCCATTTAAGTTTTTCAACGAACAAAAATTAAATTTTTTCACATTTTTCGTGTGTCAATAAATTTCGTAAATTTTAAGTCAATTATAAAAAAATTGCTAACAAATTGTATGCACTTATTAAGCAAATACAATTGGTACTTTAAGTGGTTCAATTTTTATTTTAGAGAAATACTTTTTATGTTATAACTTTAAAGAATTGCTTTTAGTCACAAATCGAATTTTCAACTACCATTTTGGTTAATATCCACATTTTTCTAAAATCTTCGATTAAAAACTCAAAAAGTTTCAGCAGAACCTTAAATATTTTTTTTATTTTATTTGAACAAGCTCTATTGCGGACTCCTGCTATATTAAATAATATTTGCTATCCATACACTCAACATTTTTATTAAAATCTATATAGTTATTATTAAAAAGAAAATTATTGTACCTCAAAAAACAGTCGCTTTAAAATGAAACTTTGAATATAGGGTATATTCCGCTTTAAAAACTTAATTTGGTCCTTTACACAACACAATTATATTGCAGCGAAAATTAACAAAAACCTTTAAAAAACATAAAACATGAATTACTACATATTTTAGTACTTTTCATAAATTATTCTCTCAAGCTACTCCTATTTGCTACTCTTCTGTTTTTAAACACAGCGCAACATCAGATTCGCCCAAAAAGGTCGAAGCTTGTCCAATAAGGAATCTTCGTTCGTTCGCCCTAATTTACTGTTTACACCGCGATAAATTTATAGCGAACACTGTTCGTTCGGCCAAAGTGTTTAAACGAGGTTTCTTTCGTTCGTTCAGGCTGTCTAAACGCACAGTTAAAATGCTGCCAAGTTTCAAGCATCAAAACGAACATAAATGGCAAATCTAAATAACTATTCATTTTCCTATTTTGACGTTTCACCGCTCAATGGGCGTTTTGGTATTGTTGTTTTCTTTTGTTATTTTTTTAAAACAGCTATTTCAAGTCTTTGATGACAAATTGATATAAAGTTGAAGTAACGTTGTTTTACTGAGATTTGATCTGATCTAGAGCCACGGGAATGCAGCTAATGTTTCGCAGCGGAGCAAAGGGAGGGGAAAGAACGATGTGTCAGCAGAGGAACTTATTGATGGTTGCTTGCTCATGTTTTCTAAGTTTCCTATCTTGTTATCTTTGCTGTCTGTATTGATGACGAGAGTTACTCGGAAAAAGACAATGACGCAAACCAAAGATTTAACCTCTACCAAAATTGTTCAACGCGCCTAAAGAAGTTTTCACTTCAAAAATTAATGATAGGTAAAATTAATAATATACTAGCTGTATAGTGGGAATTTGTGATGGTTTTAATAAACTTGAATTGGCTAAGGCAGAACCATAACTCGGGCCTATAATTAATGTAGAATACAAAGAATATCATAACATGAATGTAGATCCAACTCAAACGTAAGTAACTTGTAGCTTTAAATTCAACGATTCACAACGATTGGAAAAAAGTTTGATGACAGGAAAAAGAACGCATTGACTCGAATTAAAACCTTTTTAATTTTTCCAGTGTATGGAAAAAAACTAAAAAAATATAATGCAAAAGTACTTGGCATGATTTATTTTTTTTTTTTTTTGCCAATATGTCTTTCATAGTATCTGCATTTCAGTAGTTTTTTTTATTTAAAAAATACAGATTAGTAAGGGTTTTCTTTTCTTTAAATAAATCTTCTGAAAACGTAGATATTAGCCTTAGAGTCGGCTTAGATTTGAGGGTGCCGTTTTTGAATAATTCTACACACTTTGAATAATACACACACACACAACACAATTGATCATAAGAAGCTCGGTTTCTTCAGGAAAAATTCTAATTATCTTCTTATAACTTGATTACATTTACTATGATTTTTTAAAGTTATTTAATTCCCTTCCTTTAGTCATTCAGCTTTATGCAAATTCACCCACTTTTGCGTTAGTAAAAAAGAGAATGCAATAGGTTCAATATTCAAATAAGTAAAAAATATTTTAAAATTTTAATAAGTATAAAATTTGTATGGAAATTTTAATTTTGTATCGACAAAACGCAAAGATAATACGATAAGATTACCAAAATAGCTTCCTATTTATAACTTAATTGTATTAGTATGTGTATATATATGCAACACTCCTACATTTTATTTGTTAAATCTTTTTAGTTTAAGTTTATTTCTTTAAAGGTAATTTTATAAAGAAAAAATTTTTAGCATTGTATAAAGAAAAATAGAAATAGCTATAGTGTATTACTATTGCGAAAGAATATTGAAATAACTTAAGAATTTTGTAAATATAAGAAAACTTAACTCGTTGTACCTTGTGTATCAGGGTTTTTTAATTACAAAAATAAATGCTTCAACAAACGTATTTTTTAACATTTTTAAATACCAGTCAATTTTATTTCAAAAGAATTACATTAAGACAATATGAAATCATTAAAACAATATGAAATCATTAAACCACAGTAATGAACTGTAAAAACTCTATTAAAAATCTTTGAATTATCAATAAGTCTTAAAATTGTATTTGCCATACAAAATATTGCAATGAAAATGTGCCACTTATTATTTTGCTCAATAATTGCTGTATTTCGTGGTTTGTTAATGCAATTAAAACTGTTGGTCTCTTTTCACACGTTGTTCTCTTTTCATTCCAACGCACAGCTGTTGTTGAAGTTACAAAGAAAAACGCAAAAACAATGAAGCAACAATGAAACCGAAGCTGCAAGAAGTAACAGCATTAAGCCCGTATGATACTTCATTGTTTTGTCCAATTTTTATACATTGGCAATGAAACTAGAGCAGTTGAAACAGTGCTAAAGCTAAAATTCAAGAAGTTAGAGTGTATACGCATATAATACGAATTGGACAAAAAAATGTGCGACGGACAGCATTTTCAATGCATTATTTTTGACGTTTCTCTCAATTCGTTCGTCGTTAAGTTTCGATCAAATAATAAGTCTCAAAAACAAGCTTGAGCCAAGAAGAACAGAGAGATAAAATAGTCACGTTGCGGAGGTATAAAAAAATTGCACGATGCATGATTTCATCCTTTTCCAACAATATATATATGTCTAGCTCACGCACCACTTGTTTTCAGATTTTGAAATTGGACAAAACAATGAAGTATCATGCGGGCTTTAAAGTCAATCTACAGACGAACTGCTTGCAAGAAAATGATTTAATTTGTTATTAAAATGTCAATTTTACGACAAAACCATTGATCGTAGATGCATGTCTCCGTCGACTTTTTTGTTGAAATTGGGAAGATCTTTGATATGTTCATAAGTCGTTTGCAGATATATTTTATTGTATAGGCAGGAAATGGGAAAATGTGCCGAATTGTACCAAAAATTGAGATTTAAGCCAGTTTCTTAACTTGTTTCAATAACTTGTTTGCTATTATATATATCAAAATTTTGAGTATACATGAACCATCTATGATCAATTCTGATTCGAATAGTTGAAATTTCACATAAATCTGTTCAACAGTTCTTGAGTTTAAAGGCAGCCACAAACATGCTAACTTTTTAAAAGCTTCATTTCAATAGTATAGATATAAATATTACATATTTGTAGTTTTTGAAATGTTTTTGTAGTCTTGTTTTAGTACACTTGGCTATTATGCATATTCTATGTTTTCTCTTTAGTTAATGAAAATTTCGTTCAGTCAGAAGTTGACATTTTTTTAGCCTACAGCGCCATCTTGTAGCAAGTAGCATATATTCCGAAAATTATCTATTCCGAAGAAAACTATTTCTTCGAATTTATTATTTAACTCTTAATTATTTCGACTCTACTACGAAGCCATTTCGTTCGAGCCAAGATCAAACAGCTAACGACAAAAACAAGAAATTCCACCAGCTGATGTCAGCTATCTGAAAAATACAGAAATGAAAAATATATACATACGTAAAGGTAAAATAAAAGCAACCCAAAAAGATCATAACAACATTAAGTAGTCGCTGCTTAAGTTAAAGAATATGAAATGTTGGATAGTTGACACGTCAGTTGAGTGAACTTCTTCAATCTGAGAAGATATCTATTAGTACAGCCAAGTGAAATCTAATAATTATATTGAAACTTGCAGATTAACTTCTTAATTATTCAAAGTGGTTTTGTGAAAACGAAACTTAGTTCAATTAAATTGCAATTATACGAAAAAAATGTCTCCAAAATCAAAAATAAAAGTGGAAAACAAACCAACGCAATATTTAGAAAAGCATGAAGAAAAGTTAGTTGAAAAATTGTAAGATTAAAAACAAAAAATCAAACAAATCAGCATTCTTAACGTGTTAAAGCATAATTTTTTTCCAGAAACTGGTGGTGCATATTCGGAGCTGTTGTTTTGCTTACTGCCTGCACGCGGTACTACAAAGTCAGTGAACCCGATCATGTTTGGTGCGCAAAAACAGTCGTAATTGTTGTACTTGTTAATGAATGAATAAAAAAAGGTTGACTCTATTTCTAGTTGGGATGAGACACATTTCGGAAAGATGGGAAGCTGGTATATTAATCGAACTTTCTTCTTTGATGTACATCCACCATTGGGAAAGGTAAGCTCTTCTAATGCTAAAATTAACAAATTTCTCTTAAAAGACTGCAAAGATAGAGAAAGTGGTTGCTTTTTATATATCAGAGTGCAATACTTAATAATATTAAAGCATTATAAAATAATATTAAAATTCCTTCAAATTTCGAGGACGATTGCCAACTCCATTTTAAACCACCACAAATTCTGCGTAAGGGGTATAATCATTATTATTATTATTATTATTATTATTATTATTATTATTATTATTATTATTACTGTTACTATTATTATTGCTATTATTATTACTGTTACTATTATTATTACTCTTATTATTATTATTATTATTACTGTTACTATTATTATTGCTCTTATTATTATTATTATTACTATCATTATTATTATTATTATTATTATTATTATTATTATTATTATTATTATTATTATTATCATTATTATTATTATTATTATTATTATTATTATTATTATTATTATTATTATTATTATTATTATTATTATTATTATTATTATTATTATTATTATTATTATTATTATTATTATTATTATTATTATTATTATTATTATTATTATTATTATTATTATTATTATTATTATTATTATTATTATTATTATTATTATTATTATTATTATTATTATTATTATTATTATTATTATTATTATTATTATTATTATTATTATTATTATTATTATTATTATTATTATTATTATTATTATTATTATTATTATTATTATTATTATTATTATTATTATTATTATTATTATTATTATTATTATTATTATTATTATTATTATTATTATTATTATTATTATTATTATTATTATTATTATTATTATTATTATTATTATTATTATTATTATTATTATTATTATTATTATTATTATTATTATTATTATTATTATTATTATTATTATTATTATTATTATTATTATTATTATTATTATTATTATTATTATTATTATTATTATTATTATTATTATTATTATTATTATTATTATTATTATTATTATTATTATTATTATTATTATTATTATTATTATTATTATTATTATTATTATTATTATTATTATTATTATTATTATTATTATTATTATTATTATTATTATTATTATTATTATTATTATTATTATTATTATTATTATTATTATTATTATTATTATTATTATTATTATTATTATTATTATTATTATTATTATTATTATTATTATTATTATTATTATTATTATTATTATTATTATTATTATTATTATTATTATTATTATTATTATTATTATTATTATTATTATTATTATTATTATTATTATTATTATTATTATTATTATTATTATTATTATTATTATTATTATTATTATTATTATTATTATTATTATTATTATTATTATTATTATTATTATTATTATTATTATTATTATTATTATTATTATTATTATTATTATTATTATTATTATTATTATTATTATTATTATTATTATCATTATTATTATTATTATTATTATTATTATTATTATTATTATTATTATTATTATTATTATTATTATTATTATTATTATTATTATTATTATTATTATTATTATTATTATTATTATTATTATTATTATTATTATTATTATTATTATTATTATTATTATTATTATTATTATTATTATTATTATTATTATTATTATTATTATTATTATTATTATTATTATTATTATTATTATTATTATTATTATTATTATTATTATTATTATTATTATTATTATTATTATTATTATTATTATTATTATTATTATTATTATTATTATTATTATTATTATTATTATTATTATTATCATTATTATTATTATTATTATTATTATTATTATTATTATTATTATTATTATTATTATTATTATTATTATTATTATTATTATTATTATTATTATTATTATTATTATTATTATTATTATTATTATTATTATTATTATTATTATTATTATTATTATTATTATTATTATTATTATTATTATTATTATTATTATTATTATTATTATTATTATTATTATTATTATTATTATTATTATTATTATTATTATTATTATTATTATTATTATTATTATTATTATTATTAGTATTATTATTATTATTATTATTATTATTATTATTATTATTATTATTATTATTATTATTATTATTATTATTATTATTATTATTATTATTATTATTATTATTATTATTATTATTATTATTATTATTATTATTATTATTATTATTATTATTATTATTATTATTATTATTATTATTATTATTATTATTATTATTATTATTATTATTATTATTATTATTATTATTATTATTATTATTATTATTATTATTATTATTATTATTATTATTATTATTATTATTATTATTATTATTATTATTATTATTATTATTATTATTATTATTATTATTATTATTATTATTATTATTATTATTATTATTATTATTATTGTTATTATTATTATTATTATTATTATTATTATTATTATTATTATTATTATTATTATTATTATTATTATTATTATTATTATTATTATTATTATTATTATTATTATTATTATTATTATTATTATTATTATTATTATTATTATTATTATTATTATTATTATTATTATTATTATTATTATTATTATTATTATTATTATTATTATTATTATTATTATTATTATTATTATTATTATTATTATTATTATTATTATTATTATTATTATTATTATTATTATTATTATTATTATTATTATTATTATTATTATTATTATTATTATTATTATTATTATTATTATTATTATTATTATTATTATTATTATTATTATTATTATTATTATTATTATTATTATTATTATTATTATTATTATTATTATTATTATTATTATTATTAACAATAACAACAAAAAAAATACAATTCGAACAGCTGACTTTGACATCTAGCTCAACTTTTGTCAGACTTCTAATCTGATCTTAACTTATAATTGTATTATGGAGAAAAAGCAAATTTTAAACTAGCGATGCCCAGCGTCTAACTCTTTCCACTCTTTTACTCGTTGAGCGAATACACATTGAAAAAAGTTCTTAAATATTAGCAGGTGGGAACTTTTTTATATTTTATCAGAATAAATTATTTTATAGATGTAATTATACCTTTGAAAAATCACAAAAAAAGAACTTGAGGAAAACTGGGAGTTTGCCAATTTTTTCATAGATAATAAAGAGTTAAAAGATTTTAATCTTAATAATAGAACTGTTAGGTTAATAATAAAAAATAAAAAATATAAAAAATTAAGTTAAAAGGAAATAAGAATTATTATAAAATTAAAAATTAAGACTAAAAAAATGAGAAAATGTATAAAAAAGTTCACACAAAAAAACATAAAAAAGAAAGTAAAAAAAAATTAAAAACAAAAAATAGAAAAGTATGTATATAAACGATGGGTATATCAAAATATTTTCTGACTAGCAAAAAACTGAGACATTTGGAATCACTTGATTAATTTATTTTAAAGTGTACATATACATAAGTTCGCTGTCGCGGACTCTGCCAGCACTCGTGTTATTGGTAATTCGTCATTGCATGCAGATTTGAAATTGTTTTGATGTTGTTGCTGTTTTTGCAATCTTCAAATAATTTTCGTGGACATCGCTGTTTTAAACGTACCGGAAAAATTGAAATTATGGAATGGCCATATCAAATTTTGCATGGAGCATCACTAACGGAAATAAAAAACCTTATTTGGACGAAAAAGTTTTTAGTGATTTTTGGTAGCGTAACAGGGTGCATATAAATGACAAAATTCGGCAAAAACGTCGAAAATCGATTTTTACAAAAATTCTTATCTGAAACAACTCTGAATCGAATGTTAAAAGAACTTTCATTTAAAAATTATTTGGGATATTTTTGGTTAAATCACTTGTGGTAATTGATTTCGAAGAACACCATTTAAAGTTGGCAAAGTTACTTTTTCAAAAATATAAAAATTAGGTGATGACTCATGGGTTCATGAGATACTGTAATTTTAACATCCTAAGAAAATTTCAATTAAAATATATTTTCTTCAAATTATTCTTCGAACCCCTACTAAGAAATCAATAACCTTACCAAAGAGGATTAAAATACGTTCAATTACCTTTTCAACGGTAGTTGAACGTAAAACGACCATATCTCATTAACCTATTGAGTCCACCCTATCTTTTATATTTAGGGTGCTCACAGTTCCGTTATATCTGGTGTGGTATCTTTGCCGACTGTTAACTTTAATATATTTTGCCATCTGGTAACTATTTTTGTTTTTGTTTTGCATACAAAATAAAGATAACACAAAAAATTACAATTGCCATGCTTTGAAGCGTGTTCGTCTTGTGAGGTAATGTGGCAATGCTGACAGTTGATTTATTTTATTGTTCAGAAAATGGAAGCAGAAACAAATGGAAACAATGAAAACAAATTTGAATAAATTAATGTTGAACTTTGAATTGATTAAACTTTTCTTCTCAGGTGAAGCAAAGCGTTTGCAAAATGTGAATTTTAGAATTAATATGTAAAGGGGTGCTCACACTTTTAATGAGTTATCTTTCTAAAGTTACCACATATTAACTTTAAAAGTAAACTGTGAATACCCTTATTGTACAAAAAGTAATTTTACCAGCATTAAGTATAAAATTACCTTACCGTATGGTATGGAACCACCAACCACCAAAAATTTCTTAAGATTTTAACTTAAAATTACAGTACGTTTAACCCACATAGCGCCGAAAACTATTTTTTTCTCATTTATGTTGACGTTTTTGGTGGCCTTTTAAAAGGACTGTTGCGCTAAGTGGGTTAAGAACCTTTCCAACGGTAGTACAAACTTAACATTCGGCTAAGAAGTGTTTGAGATATGGATTTTCGTAAAATTCGATTTTCGACTTTTTTGTAAACTTTCTCCACCCCGTAACTTCGCTAAACTTTTTTTTTAGAAATTAGGTTTTTTATTTCCGTCAGTGCTGCGAAATTCGACCCAAATTGGGCATGGTCATTCCGTAACGCCGGTACGTTTCAAATACATTTGTTGCATATTTAAAAAGAACGTCTTGTAAAGAAAAATAGGCTGCTCATTAGGGCTTTCAATCCCGGGATCCAGAACGAATTTCTAATCCCGAATGCCTGGGATTCTAAACCCTAAATCTCGGGATTTTATTCACAAGAAAATATAAAAATTTTCTGAAACTATAAATGCCACTGCAATGTAAACGATGGTTTTTTTAACATCACCCTATTCTTTTTTATCTCTCCATACACCTTGAAAGTCTATTTTGTAGTTTGTTTTGGTTGTGATCTTAAAAGACTATGTTTACTAACTTTCACGGAATTTTCAAAGAAACTATAGTTTTATTACTATATTATAGTTTTTTTACTACAAAAAGAATATTTAATTCACATCATACTTTTTACTAACAGCTAACTAATTTATTTGAATAAAAAGTTTTTTATCTTTTTAAATCTTTTTAAAATATAAATTAATGTTGTTTGTTCTGTTTAATTTATTTACGGTAATATTTTCATGTTTATAATAAATATGAAATACTAGCTGAAACCCAGCGCGTTGCTGCCACGCTTCCGTGTCCAAAGTCCATAAAATGAAATAAACAAAACAAAACCAAAGCTATACGATAGCAAAAATTTGTGTTGTTTGGGAGGTGCAACGTCCCCTTAACAAAAGCTATAAAATGTTATCAGTGAAACTGGATGTGAAAATTGAAATCGAATACTAAATTCGGAAGCCGTGTGAAATATAACTCCAAAGCTATTCGATATCACAAATTTGGGTTGTTTGGGAGATGCCACACCCTCTTGTACAACGCTCATAAAATGTTTCCAATGAAACTGCATATGTAAATTTAGGTCGAATACTAAATTCCGACGCTATGCAACCTTTAACTGCAAAGATATTCAATACCACAAATTTGGGTTGTATCGGAGGTGCAAGCCCCCTTAACAAAAGCCAACAAATGTTATCAGTAAAACTGCATGTTTAAATTGAGGTCGAATGCTGAATTCCGACGCTGTGCGACCTAAAACTCCAAAGCTATTCGATATCGCAAATTTAGTTGTATGGGAAGTTTCACTCTTCCTTTTCCAACACTCATAAAAATAAATCAATAATACTGCATTTGTAAATTTAGGTCGAATACTGAATTCCAACGCTGTGCGACCTGTAACTCTAAAGCATTTCGATAGCACAAATTTAGATTGTATGAAAAGTGCCACTCTCCCATGTCCACTGCCAATAAAATGTTATCAATGAAACTGTAATAGGACGCAGTGCGACCTATAACTCCAAAGCTAATCGATATCGCAAAATTTGGGTTAAATGGGAGGTGCCACGCCCCTTGACAAACGCCATAAAATGTTATCAGTAAAACTGCATGTGTAAATTGAAGTCGATTACTGAATTCTGACGCTGTGCGACGTATAACTCCAAAGCTATTCGATATCGCAAAATTTGGGTTGTATGGGAGGTGACACGCCTACTTGCACAACGCCCATAAAATGCTTTCAATTAAACTGCATGTGTAAATGTAGGTCGAATTCTGAATTCCGACGCTATGCAATCTATAATTCTTAAACTATTCGATAGCACAAATTTGGGGTGTATGGGAGGTAAAACCCCCCTTAAAAAAGCCATAAAATTATATCAGTGAAACTGCATGTGTAAATTGAGGTCGAATACTGAATTCCGACGCTGTGCGATCTATATCTCTAAAGCAATTCGATATCGGAAATTTCGTTTTATGGGAGGTTCCACGCCCTCTTGTCCAAAGCTCATAAAATGAAAAAAAATAATACTACATGTGTAAATTTAGGTCGAATACTGAATTCCAACGCTAAGCGATCTATAACTGAAAAGCAATTCGAGAGTACAAATTTAAGTTTTATGGGAGGTGCCAGTCCCTCAAGTTCCACGCCCATAAAATGTTATTAATGAAACTGCATGTGTAAATTTAGGATAAATACTGAATTTTGACGCTTTATGATATATAACTCCAAAGCTATTCGATACAGCAAATTTGTTTTAAATGGGAGGTGCCACGCCCCTTTGACAAAAGCCATAAAATATTATCAGCTAAATTCCATGTGTAAATTGAGGTCGAATTCGAAAGCTGTGCGACAAATATATTGTGTTGTATAGGAGGTGCCACGCCCCCTTGTCCACCGTCCATAAAATGTAATTTATGAAACTACATGTGTAAAATGAGGGTGAATACTGAATTCCGACGCTGTGTGACCTATAACTCCATAGATATACGATAGCTAAAATTTGGGATGTATTGGAGGTGAAACTTCCCCTTGAAAAACGTCATAAAATTGTGTCAGTAAAACTGTATGTGTAAATTGAAGTTGAATACTGAATTCGGAAGCTGTGCGACATATTACTCCAAAGCTGTCCGATATCGCAGATTTGGGTGTTATGGGAGGTGCCACACCCTCTTGTCCATCGCTCATAAAATGTAATCAATTAAACTACATGTGTAAATTTAGGGCGAATACTGAATTCCGACACTGTGCGACCTATAACTCAAAAGCTATACGATATCAAAAACTTGGGTTGCATAGGAGGTGCCACGCACCCTTGAAAAACGCCATAATATGGTATCAGTAAGACCGTATGTGTAAATTAAAGTCGAATACTGAATTTGGAAGCTGTGCGAAATATAACTCCAAAGCTATCCGATATCGCAAGTTTGGGTTGTATGGGATGGTCCACGCCCCCTTGCCCAAAGCTCATAAAACGAAATCAATGAAACTTGTCCAACTTTCATTAACTGTTATCAAATTGTAGTCGAATACCGAATTCCGAGGCTGCGTAACTCAAAAGCTATTCCATATCGCAAATTTTTTATATAATTGTGGGCGGTAAAAAGGGGTGTAGCAGTTTTTTTATGAAACCGTCTCTTACTCGAAAGAAATCCATTGCCAAAATTTGAGCTTAATCGGACCAGTAACTTCGAAGTCTTTTGATCTTTTCGTAAAAGAAGGCGTAACCATAGTGTGATTTTTACTATAGTTACCGACAGATATCGTATGAGCTTAGTTGCCCATTTTTACTATAGTTACCGACAGATATCGTATGAGCTTAGTTGCCAAATTTTAGTTTAATACGACCAAAACCGTCTTAAATTCGTTTTAATAATTTTTATTGATTTGTGGGCGGTTAAAGGGGGGTTTGGTAACATTTGATTTTTTCCTAAACCTACGCATAGCAATAACAAACAAACCTGTAGAAAGAAGTATCCAATTTGGTCCATTCGTTTCTAAGTTTTAAGCATCCGAACAAATCACGACCCACTTTTATTAATGTAGATTATTTGATATTTTTAAATATTTTTTCATTCTGAAATAAATGTTGAACTTTTCTGATATATAAAAATCAAGTTTTTTATTAAATTTTGCAAATATATTTCTTTAAGAACCGTACAGTTTATGGTTTTTCAATAAAAAATTATCACACCATAATCGCTATTTTTTAATTTAATTTTTTATCGATCTGGTTTTCCCCTAAAAGTAGAAAATGGGATTTTAGAATTTTACTTTATCTTCCAATTATTGTTGAATTTTTTTCTTTATATTCTTCTCTGTATATTACAACTTCGTATTTAGCAACTCGCTATTCAGCAATATAACCAACAACAGATGGTCAGCAGGTAACACATGTAATATAACGCAAATCTGGCCGCTCACTCTTAAGCGTTCAAAAGAACTCATTTCTCTCAGTAGAGACCACATCAGTACCATGGTAGGGACCATACAGGCAGAGTTGCCAGTTTTTTGTACTCCTGACCACCATTTGTCGATAACTAAACCACCAAAAATCGCAAAAAATGTTTTTTTTTTAAATATTTTAAGAAAATAAAACTAAATTTCTTAAAATATTTACATAACGTTATAAATTTGCTTATTTGAAACCGTATTTGAAACCGTACAAAAAACTAAAACCACGACTAGAATATGTTTTATAAAGTTATAAAAACGACAACAAAAACAATAAATAAAGTAATGAGTAAGAACTACATATAGAATACCAAATCTGTAACATCCACAAAAAATATTTCTGGCTTGCAACAAATTGTAAGCAGATACATTGGCGTCGGAAGCGGGGGAAAAGGGTGCAGTTGCCCCCACTTTTGTAGCTAGATAAACAATTTAAAAAGAAAACTTCAAAAGTTATTCAAAATATCAGTTTTTTTTATAACGATAATATTTTTGTATTATATATTTTCCTCTTCTTTCTTTCTTCTTCATAAGCATGCTTGCGGATAACCATTTTCTTTCTCTGTGTTTGCTAAAAGATAGAACAAAATGTAGAGTTTCTACTGCAAACCCACCACTTTAGTTTAAAAGCACCCTTAAGTATGTAGCTTAATACTGTAATATTGTAATCGAAGCCTTCAACGGAAAAGTGCCTTCTGAACAAAATCTAAAAACAAAACTAGATCTTTAATAATTAACTAGAAGCTAGAATAACTAGAAGCAATTGCCTGGCCAAACACCTTCAATTGTATCCCAATTTGCAAAAAATTCGGATACTTTAAAAAAACTATAAAATTAAGTTGAAAAACTTATTGCTTTGCTTTTGACTGTGCCTGCATCAGCAGCTTCATTTGAGCGTTTTTTTAGTGCACTAAGACGACTTAAAACGTATCTTCGAGCAACTATGACACAGAAACGACTCACTCATACGGCACTTATACACACTCACAAAGATAAAACCGAAGAATTGAATTCGATGGAAGTGGTGAAAGAGTTTGTTTCTCGCAAGGACAGAAAGAAACATTTTGGAATAATTTAAATTGATATTACTTTTTGTACCTTATTGCATTTAAACCATGTAAAGATATACCTAGTCTTGATTTATAAAAGCAACCATTATTTCTTATATTTTCATATTACCATATGAAAGATCCTTTAAAGAATGATCTCTAATATTAAAATTGGAAGAACTTTTAGAAATAATGAAATTTTAATATTTATTATATACTAGCTGAACCCGGTGTGCTTCGCTACCCCCCTCGTACCAGGATTGCATTTCAAAATTGTGGCAATACCAAAATCACTTTTCACGCCATTGAATTTTCGAAATAAGTCCACCCCAGCGCCACCTACCGTGTCCATTTATACACAAATTATTTTCTTATGATTAAACAAACATACATTCTGAATTTCAGTTAAATTGGTCCATAAATTCAAATTTTCGATATAAGTCCACCCCAGCGCCACCTATCGGGTGCATTTATACACAAATTATTTTCTTATGATTAAACAAACATACATTCTGAATTTCAGTTAAATTGGTCCATAAATTCAAATTTTCGATATAAGTCCACCCCAGCGCCACCTATCGGGTCCATTTATACACAAATTATTTTCTTATGATTAAACAAACATACATTCTGAATTTCAGTTAAATTGGTCCATAAATTCAAATTTTCGATATAAGTCCACCCCAACGCCACCTATCGGACTTTCCCGGAGGGTTTTTCCAAAATTTTCCTTCGTAAAAACCTTCTCCTGGCAATTATAAACAACTGAAAAAAAATTTTAGACAAATCGGCCCAGCCATTCTCAATTGATGTTTTACTATACATTTTTTACACCATTTTTATATATATAGATTTTTATATTTTTTTTTTATTTTAAACTAAAATAAAAAACTTGTTTATTCAAATTCATGTTTCTTTGAAGAAATTTTGGTGAACTTTTTTTGCACCACCATTTGTACTTCCCCCCCAGATGAAATTCGCTTCCGACGCGCTTGGGCAGATACTTTGAATTCTTTACTGTCTTCAAGTTCAGAATCTTTTGGTTTTGGGTGTATTATTTTAACCTTAAAACGTTTTAACATTTATTTTGTAGGCTCAAAGCTTTCGCACATATATTAAAGTTATTATGTTCCTTCCAGATTTTTTGACATTTTACCGCTCAAATTGAAAAAAATTAAAGCAATTTTAGCTGTAAAATTTATGATATATGTTTGAGTAGCACTGTTGCTCGGTGGATAAGGTATTATAGACGGGGGAAATGTTTGCTTTGTAAAAAGTGTTGTATAACCGGATTTGGTCTCTTTTTTAGGGAATCTCGTCAAAGTAACGCCAAAAAAAATATTGAAACCGCCACGTTTCCGTCATCTCACCAAAGCAAAATTTTTCTCGCCAAAATGGTCTCGCGAGATATAGCTATATCTGGCATCACTGCCTACAGGGCACTGCCAGATTGGCAGATACGCTCAGAGATTGAACATCCCCAACAATGACTTCTGCAGAAGCTGTAGAGATGAGGAGGAGGAAGAATCTACAGTACATTCCCTTTCGTTTGAAAAAACGCTTTCTTCACTTAGGACACTGGTTTTCCAATGACCTTGACGAACTCTCGGAATCTTCGGTATACCGAATCCTCTGCTTAGTAATTAGCTCAAACTGGTTTAAATAGAGAAAGGAAAATTAAACCTTGGTATCACAATGGGCCTCATTGGCGTAAATGTGTCTCGGTTGAGGCAGCTACACTAACCTATATTACAACTGTTTTGTAACCCTTGGTTGCAATAGTAATTATGATTTCGTCTTGGGCTTGACTTATAAACTTTTGAGTGTTTTTGAATATTTCAAGTATGAATAACGATTTCGTTTGGATTTCTATTTTATAAATCAAAGACAAAAAATAATAACCAATTCTTTTTGCCAAAACGCAGAAATTAAGAGAAAGAGAAAACGGTCCCTGCTTTTAGTACAGCTAAATGCCATTTTTTAAAAATTTTGTCATTTCGGGATCCCGGGATCACGAATTTCAAATCCTGTTATCCCGAGATTTGCCAAAACCATTCGGGATTGAAAGCTCTAGTACACATTATCAATTTTTTCGTCAAATCGTTGGTCAAAGAACGATAGAACAACATGGTGTTCCACGGAATTTGAATTTAAAGATCATGGATTCCGTATAATTTGACGAGAGTCATAAAATTTCAAAATTTTTTAATGTGCTTTGAAATATCAATATAAAAAATAAAAAGTAAAAACAATTTTTAAAAATAACCTTTTATTTAAAACAAAACATGAACTGAAAAGAAAAAAGTTAACTTAACTGACATTTGTTATATATGTACTTATATATAGTAGGTATATTATAGATTCAGAAGAACCCCTCTCTTGGAAACTCATCATCATAATAAAAGCGTACTCCAATAAGTAAGTTCTAGGGACGAATATATATTTAGAAATTATCAAAATCTAAAATACATTTAAATTTAAAAACTTAGGACACCGATGTCCGCGATCCGTTATAAAGGTTTACTAGACAATATCAGTCCCTATTATGATGATGAGTAACCAAGAGAGGGGTTATTCTGAATCTATAGTATACCTACCAAATACATATCAGGGAAGTCAATCCCGGGATCCCGGACAGTTTAAGCTCCCTTCAATCCCGGGATTTTCTTTCCGGGATCCTGGGATTAGCAAATAAAAAATTTATAGTACAAATATTCTTGTAAATGCAACCATTTTAATTTAAGTTGATAAGAATATAGAATTAGAAAAACCTTTTATTGGGACTGAAAAATATTGTAAGGACGATGAGTGTGAATCTTTAGAGCAAAGACTTTGCAGAACCTGCAACATCGGGAAGTCAACTAAGTATTTAAAAATTCTCAGATATTCTGACTTAGGAAATTAATTTGTTTTGTGGTGGAGGCAATCGTGGTCGAAACCAGTGTCGAAACCAACTCCAAAAAATATTTATCCCTAAGCTCTAGTCAAAAACACCTAAAATCGCTAAAATTACTTGAAAATCCCCCCAAAATAAATATTTTTATAACCTTTAGTTATAAATGAAAAAAAAAATTCGGTTTCTTCGGCTCTTATTCAAAACAAGGTGACCCCGATTTTAAATTTTTGTTGTAAAAATCAAACATTTGAGTTCTCAAACCATACAAAATCACCTTTTCTGTCTTTTTCACTCATTCACAAGTTTTATAGCTTTTTTACTTTCACCTTGTTTTTTACACCATTGTAACGAGCAGTGAATAAAAAAGAGAAAAAAATTGAGGAGTAAATACCTAGCAAAATCGGAATACATTCAAAAACTTCGAAGTAACTTGGATTATCATAAGCTTAAGAATATCAAAAAGTCCCTAAAAAAACCCTTTAAAATATAAAACCCCTTAAAAATCTCATTCCACTTTTTTCCCCTTTATATTTAGGGGAAAAACCCCTAAGTTGGGAACACTGGTCGAAACTTAAAGATTCCTTTCGATTAGCGTACAACTATTTCTCCAACTAGCATAGAATCAGAACGGTGCTTCGCATCAGCGACTTGTATTTGTAATAATATCCGAACAATTTGACTCGTTGATCAGCTTAATGTATTACGTTAAAAATAATTAAAAATTCAAAATTTAATTTTGAAAAGCCTTTTCTAACCTTAATATCCTTAACACAATAAGTGTGTTTTCAAAAACATTGTCGAGTAAAAGATGAGTGAAATTCTAGATGAGAGAGTAAAATGAAATTTGAGAATAGTGGTCTAGCTAGTTTCAATCACAAAAACAGCTGATTACCTATCAGACGTAAACAGCGCCAATTTAAATTTGTCAATTTGTTTTTGAAGTAAGCAAACAAGAAATGTTAATTTGACATTTGCTTGTTCCTCTTGATGCTTACTCTTCTTGATGCTTGTTAATGATAATGATAATGCTTGCTTGATAATGATGAAAGAAATTCGAGCACAATTCGAGCAACTTTCGAGTTCGAGCAAAGAAGTAAAATATAAGAAAATGGTGTTGCTAACACATACACTGTACGTGAACTGTCGCAACATTCTAGGGATGGAAAGTCAAATAAGAAAATCGATTTTCGTCTTTTTACTTTTTTTTAAATTTTTCAATGAACGATTTTTTCGAAGTCGGTTTTTTTTGCCTCAATAATCGATTAAAATCGGTTTATATACTTTTCCATTATCTAGTACATAATTTTTATACACTGAGATTAAAAGAGTTCAAAATGTGCTAACCTCAATGCATATTTCAAAATAAACATATATTTTTTAATAAAACTTTTTTAGTATTTTTTATAATCATTGTGTTATTGAAGTTTATTAATCAAAAAAAGATAAAAACAAATTAAGAGAATGAGCCCGATAAACACAAAACTAGATTTCAAAGAACACTTCTGTAAAAAAATAAAAGTGAATTGGAATTCATTTCACTTATACTTATTACGATTATTAAATAATTTAAATTATGTTTCGATATTATTTTTGTCCAACCAGAAATCCTCACCAATTGAACGCAGAAAGACTAACATATTGGCATTTTTTAGCAAAAGACGGTTACGTAATTGGTTGGCGCTGATACCTGCATGCGAGAACAAGCATTCGCAAGGTACGGACTTTGTAACTATGGGAATAATTTAAATTATGTTTCGATATTATTTTTGTCAAACCATAAGTCATCTCCAATTGAACGCAGAAATACTAACATATTAGCATTTTTTGGCAAAAGGCGGTTACGTAATTGGTTGGCGATAAGACCTGCATGAGAGAACAAGCATTCGCAAGGCACGGAAGTTGTAACTATGGGAATAAGTAGTTGAATAGGAATTCCATCAACTTCTCTTCCAGTCAAGAAACTCTGTTCTGTTACTCCGCTAACGGATCGGTCAAAAAAGTCCCAAATGTCGTCACTGGTATGTTCATCAGAAATGCACAAAATATCGGGCTCATCGATTGTTGTTTGTGTGTTTGAAATATTGGATTGTTATTATCATTTTTGTTTCACCAATTCATAATACATTTAAAAATTTTAAATATTTTTTTTTTGCTCACCATATTTTTTAATATTAAATCATACTAATGATTTACGTATAAGTAGTTGAAATATGAAAAATAGTGGCTTCAGTGTTGAGATTTTATATTGCAAATTCTTAAAAGGTATTGCAAAGTCCATGAAAGCAATTTCTTAAGTTTTCATATACAAATTAACCCCTTTACTGCAGTGTTTATTTCATACCCTGCTACCCTGGAAAATAAATGAAAGTCTATAAAAATTGCAGCATATGGCTTATAAGGTTGTTGATAATTATAGTACTATCTTGTAGTACTTTCGGCAGCGCTGGCACAAATTCGCAATTAACATTATATTGTTTTCTCAAAGTTGGCTGCGTTGTTGGCGAACTGAACGCTCGAGTGTTGCTCTTGTATAGCAATCGTTTTTCACTAAGAAAAAACTAAGTGCTATCGATGCAAACGTCAATGTTATTGTAACAAAATTATGAATAAAAAAAAATTCACAAAAACCGAAAATAGTCGATAAAAAATCGATTTTCGACTAATAACTGAAATCATTAATCGACTTTAAAAAGTCGAAAAATTTTATGACTAGTCGACTTTTCGACTACTCGCCTATCCATCCCTATTCCATTGCTGCTATGATTACGCGTAAGAGTTTTTGTGGGAAATACATTTCCAATGCGGATGTGCGGCTTTATATATAAAAAATGTGCACAAAAGTGTACTATCTGTTAACCATTCGTAAATTGTGCGAGCAAGACAGATAGTGTTTTTTGACATTTCTAAGAACCCTGGCATCTTATAGGAAGACTCCTCAGCAAAATAATTGAAAATAATTTAATTTTAAGCATTTTTCACAGCTTAAAAAGCGACAAAATCGAAGAAAAAAATCATAAAAATAAATGCAACTTGAGTTGTGCGGTTAAAAATGGTAAAAGTTCCCGAAAATTTAAAAACAATACGCTTTCGTTCCACAGATAAATATGTCCATACGGTTTGAATTCTTTAAACAAAATGGCTTTATTTAGTTTAACGATATTTTTTTTTAACTTATTGGTATTATAAATGTATATTTTTCTAATTAAAAATTATTTAAAAATGCAAATTAGATTCCGTTGATTTTGCGCCAGTTTGATGAAACCACATCTGTCAAAACACAAACACTGCTTCAGGGGCGCCGTCATTTTTCACAGTTGAATATATTTTTGGGGCGCTTTTGTTTTCAGCATAGTGAATCAGATATAGTACCTGTTTGTTAAATTTTCTGATTTCTGCACAACAACTAGGAAGAATCTACCAAAAAAATAAGGATTTTAAAAAATTAATCTAAGTTCCATCCTAATTTATAAGGCCTCCAAATTTAGAAAAATGACCTAAAAATCTTGCTGTTTTTCTAGTTTTTTAACAAAACTAAGCTTTATGGGTATTAAAACAAAGGTAATGCGCGCATCTATTCAATGAGGTGTCAAACATAAAATTCCATGCATAACTTGTTAAGATATAATTTTTTTTATATTTAGAATTTGTCTGAAAAACTAGTGGTTTCCCTTTTACGAAAGCAATATATAATAGGGCGTATCGAAAAATTTTGATCGTATTCTAAGAGGTCTCAAAAATTGCATATGGTGGTCAAGATCTCCCTGCCAACACGATGCCACTCTCGATTTTTACTCAAAAGGTCCTGTGTAAAGGATATTCGAATCTAAAAGTACATTCGAGTAAGCACAGAACTTTTGATTGCTAAATTTTGGCGATTTTGATTATCATGTTGACGTTTTCCTTAAATTTGGCGAATTTATAATTTGTGAATTTTTCGCACATGCATATTCTTGTTTTTGAGAAATGTATACTTCAATGCAATTTTTTTTTTACTTTTTCAAAAAAATTAATATAAGGTATTATATTTTTGGCCCCAGAAGTAGTACAGAAGATAATTTCCTTAATTTATATTCTTCAAATATTTCTGAATAACACCCTTTCCAAATGTATCAGTTAATAACACCAGGTTAAGACCATGATTTTTTTTTCCTATTTCGACTAGTTAAAAAAAAATTTAATTCCTTATGAATTTTACTACCAAATCACAATTTTTTTACATCAAACGGCCAGGGAACAATTGCTTCAAAAAATCGATTGTAGTGCGGCTTGTGTGTGGTGGCGCGCCGTCTTGTTGAAACCAGTAGTGCCTGATACGCTTTCGACGAACGATTGGCATGAAAAAAATGTTTATCATATCGCGATAACGCTCCTGATTGACAGTAACTCTGTGGCCATTATCATCTTCGAAAAAGAACGGCCCAATGAGCATTTTAGCACAAACTCTGCACCAAACAGTGACTTTTGCATCGTGAAGAGGTACCTCTTGAATCTCTTGTGGATTTTCAGTGGCATAAATACGGCAATTTTGTTTGTTTACCGTTCCGTTCAACTGAAAATGAGCTTCATCGCTCATTGAGTTGAGTTTTCACTATTGACTTGTTTTGTTGAATGTAAATTTCAACAATTTTAGAGCGTAAACATTTGCTTGGAATGACGCTTCAAACGCGGTATGTCATTAGTCGATTTGGCATTACTGCGGAAAGTTACAGTGTTGCCAGATGGGCGCTTCGAATATTGACAACCCTTTTCATTAAAACACCTCAACACATCATAAACAAAAATGTTATACTATCATTTTTAGTTTCTGAGTTTGCCATTCAATGGGTCCCAATTGACTTAACAATTGTTGTTAAGAAGTGTTTTAATGTAATAATAACCATAAAGGAGATATGAACAAAATTGTTGCTTTTCATGCCTGAAGTAACTGTTTTTCAGTATTAAAATAGGGAAAAAATCGTAGCCTTTTCCTGCTGTTTTAAAAAAGATATTTTAAGATAGGGTTCCTTTTAAAACTATTTGCAGAATCCGAATTGAGAAAATTATCTTCGGTTCCACTTCTGGTGTCCGAGATATAAAACCTTATATTAATTTTTTTGAAAAAGTTAAAAAATTGCATTCAAATACACATTTCTCAATAACAAGAAAATACATTTGCGAAAAATATGCAAACTATTAGTTGGACATATTTAAGGAAAGCCTTAACACTGTAATCAATATCACCAAAATTTAGACATTCAGAAAACAATCAAGACTTCTGTGCTATCTCGAGTGTACCTTTAGATTTGAATATTCTTCACACAGGATATTGTGGGTAAAAACCAAGAGTTGCATCGTGTTTGCCAAAATATTGTTAGTAAAAGTCTATTTTTACTTTCGCTTTAACACAAGTTTTTCTTGTAAAAATGAATGCATTTTGTAATCGTGATTTTTTACTGTTTTTCTAAAAAAATTACTTTGTTCTTGCGGGAGGGGAAGAGATCCTTATTTTTTTTTTTGGGAGATCCTGACCACCCTATGCAACTTTTGAGACCTCTTAGAATGTGAAATTCGAAAAAAATGAATTCAATACGCCCTAATACATAAAAAAGACAATTGTTAAAAAGATAACTACTCCAGAAGTACTGTAGACAGCGAAGCCTGTGTTGGACTTACTGAGGGTTGTTATCTTTAAACAGCGGGCGAAGGTCTCCTATTAAAAAGAGACAACTAAATACATACATTTAGTTTTTTCATTAAATTTGGAAAAACCTCGCGATTTTTAGTAAAAAAGGGTTGTATGCATGTATTTTTGCATGTATTTTTTTGTTACCTTGATGAATAGATACTTGTATTATCTTTCTTTTGATACCCATAAAGTTGAGTTTTGTTGGAAAACTTAAAAAACAGCAAAATTTTTAGTCCATTTTTTCCAACGTTGGATGCCTATAACTTCTAAGCCAATTGCGAACGATCTGAAATTTTTAAAAATTAGAGTTGTTGCTATTTTTGAAATTTTCCTAAAGATTTAATGCATAAGAACAAACTTTAACATTTTTGGCCTTCTTTTGCGATACAAACGAATACGGCCCTGTGTGATTGTTTCTGTATTTGTGTGAACCAACACCAACATAGAAAACACCACACTTTTCTGCTATTACACCACTTCCTTATATTTTACTTCTTTGAGTTCGAGAGAGTGATTTTATGCTTGTTCTTCTTCCCTCTTTCAAGCTAGAAAAAGTACGGAAACACCATGGTTGAAGGATAGAGGTATATGCAGCGCTGACTGTGCTCTCTTTCCATACTGCAATGTCTGTCAAATTTAGCTGTTTGGCGAATGGAAACAAAAGAAAATAAAGAAAAAGTTATGCTTCGGTTTGACAATTCCGGCAGTATGCTCTCATCTGGTGCATATACCTGTATTTTTCTACCATGGGAAACACCCTGAAAAAAAATTTATCAGGTAGCCGCGCACACAATCTATTTTCTCATGAGCTGCGGATGACGAACGTCAAATAAAGAAAACATAAAAGTGCTGGTCTACACTAGCCTCACTCAACCGACTCATTTTGATGTTTATAGAAGAGATGAGGAAGTGGGAAGGTAAATGAACCGTGAGGCAAGAGTTTCAAAAACTTTAAAAATTTTGCGACTCACTTTGGTTTGACATTTGTCATTTTGAGTGTTTTTTTCTATTATGCGCTTATAGCTGCCGGTTTTGCAGTGCTATATGCAGCTACGAAGCATACACTCAGGTTAACACTAATTTTTTATTGCTTTAAAATGTTTTAGGTTAAAAATAGCACAAAAGAAAATGCACACTATAAGTGAGGCAGGTTATGTGTGTGAACATTTAACAACTTTTTCATGGCAAAGTGAGTCGGTTGAGTGAGGCCAGTGTAGACAGGCTCAAACTTTTTCAAAATTGTGACAAAAAACTTTTTTGATATCTCCATTTTGCATCAGCTGCCATAGCAACCATATATTATGCTATCTACAAAAAAATATTATTTTTGGAATTTATTAATTTGCTCACAATATTTACAACTTAAATTATATTTATTTTCTTTATGTGACACAAAACATTTTTGATATCTCCATTGCAACCATAGCACGCTCCCGTTCAGATTTTCTTTTGTTTGACATACGTTTATCGCAGCAAAAATTGTCGCTCCTACTTTATAATAATAATTATACTATGGAAAACACGTTCTAGCACACTGCAAGTTACTACAATCAGAGAGAATATATAAATGAGAGATTTCTTCGAGACATTAACAGAAAGTTAGCATAAATCCAACGATCCGAATATTAATACGGTTCGAACAATTGGTTGCCAGTGTGTGCTGCCAGCAACTCAGACTCTGCCAGCAGAGACGAAAAGAAAAAAAAACCACCACCAAATGCGAGACAAACAACAACGAAAAACAAAACAAATACTCCAATTGAATTTTTATGAATAAACAATTTGTACTGCTACTTATTGGTATGTTTGTGTGTTTATGCAGAATTTGTTTTGTTCTTTGCTTGATGTTGTTATGCTCTATTTTATGCTTTTGATCGTGTTTCCGATATTTTTCTTGTTTGGCTGAGCTGAAATAAAATAAATTGGCCAATTTGTGCTGTTTCTTAACTAATATGAAACAGGTGAATGTCGTTATGGCCATGCATTTGTATGAAAAATTAAAATTTTTCGAAATTTAAAATTATAACGTTTTAAAAACGTGACGTTTGCAATAAAAACCAGCATGTATTCATATGAGTTCGATAGGAGTGCGCTAAGTTACCGCGAGTTGATCTTTTTGTTGTAAATTGAAAAACATACGAAAATTTTTGGACTTTTTATATATTTCTCATAAAGCCTTATTTTGTGCATAAAACTGGTATGCACTTCGTTTGTTACTGAATTGCCCATAAAGATGAGCTATATAACAAAAAAATCGGATAAAAATTATCAGAGTTTTGATATTTCAATTTTTGAAATAATTTAATTTTTTTCTTATTTAGTAAAAATAAATCTAAAAAATTCAAATTTGAAAAAACTGCAGTAAAGTGCTATCGAAATGAAACAGCATTTACTAAAAAAACAAACAAATTATGTGATTACGTTGAATAACTTGGTCGTTATTAAATTTTTTACTAGAAGTGTAACATTTTGTAAATTTCGAGTTGGAGTATTTGTTTTGTTTTTCGTTGTTGCTTGTCTCGCATTTGGTGGTGGTTTTTTTTCTTCTGCTGGCAGAGTCTGTGTTGCTGGCAGCGCACGCTGGCAACCAATTGATCGAACCGTATTAATATTCGGATCGTTGGATTTATGTTAACGTTCTGTTAATGTTTCGATGCCTGCTCTCCTTTATATATTCTCTCTGTATTCGGATCGTTGGATTTATGTTAACGTTCTGTTAATGTTTGTATGAAATCTCTCATTTATATATTCTCGCTGATCTATATCCATCGAACCATTTTGGATGTCTTTTTTTCAATGTAATTTTCAGCGCCCTCTATTAAAAAGCCTAAAAATTGTTTAAAAAAGTTTTTATAAAGTATTTTTATGTAAAAATAACCTGTATAAATTGTTAATAAAAATAATAACTTATTGTATCTAAAAAAATGTTTGAAGGAAATTTACTGCCAAAATTTCAGCTGAATCAGCCTAGTTGCTTTGGTGATATAGCATTTTTATTGATTTGTAGGCGGTAAAAGGGGGTGCGACCACATTTTTTCCCAAACCCTATCCTCAACTTGAAGGAAATTTACTGCCAAAATTTCAGCTAAATCAGCCTAGTAATTTTGGTGATATAGCATTATTATTGATTTGTGGGCAGTAAAAGGGGGTGTGGCAAGAAATTTTATCATACTATTGCATTATCACTGGACTTACATATGTAAGCAAAATTTCAGCTTAATCGGATAGCAATAAGGGTTCGAAAAATGACTTGCAATTTTTGACGGGCATACGAACGAAGCAAATTAAATACAGCTTATAAAAATGAACTTTATTGCGTACTGTGTCGACAAAATATAAACAAAATTAAATTACTTTAAAGTCCATTTGCCATTAATGGACTGTGCTGCAGTGTTGCCAGCTACTGCTGATTAAAATCCGAAAAATTGGCCAGAAAAATCCGCTAAAATCCGCTAATTAGTTTTTTAAAAAATGTTATTAACATAATTTTGCAATTCCATTGTAAACGGATCGGAAAAGTAAAAATTACGGAATGAACATATCTGATTTGGGTAAAATTTTGCATGGGGTATCACTGATGGAAATAAAAACTTGATTTGGAGAAAAAAAGTTTGGCGTGATTTTTGGCGGAGTTAGAGGTTGCAAAAAATTGACAAAAATTGGAAAAAACGTCGAAAATGGAAACCATTTTGAATTTTTAAAGCGTGTTTTTCGAACCTCTATTTCCAAATTAATTATCTTACCTCAAGAGACCCCCGAACCACCAAAATATTTTAAAGTTATTTTAAGATTAAATTCCGTTCAATTACCTTCCGACAGTAGTTCGAACTTAAAATTTGGTTAAGAAATTAGTTTGTTAATCATAAAAATATTTGTGTTTATATCTCAATATCAATAACCCACTGAGTTCCCACCCTTATTTTTATATTGTTTGAAAAGTAATTTTACCAGAAAAGAAAAAATTATTTTAGATTTTTAAATGGGGCTTCCGAAAAGGATGAAACCACCAAAAACCAAAATTTCCCAAATTTTTTTTTAATTTAAAGTCCGTTTTATATCTTTCCGTTTTACATTTCCAACAAAAGTTCAAACTTAATATTCGGTTAAGAAGTGCGTGAAATATGAATTTCGTAAAATCGATTTTCGACGTTTTTGCCGATTTTTTTCAATTTTGTGCCATGTAATTCCGCCAAAAATCACGCCAAACTTTTTTCCTCCAAATTAGATTTCTTATTTCCGTCTGTGATGCTTGTTATATGTTAAACTTCCCCAGCCCAAACTAAAATAAGTTTGCTGATTTGATAAACATTCATTAAATGTGTTCGGGTAGCGAACGATCGTGGATAGATTGGCGGAAAAAGAGGACAAACTGAGACTGAGTTGGGTTGTATTTTATTGATACCTTTTGATAAAACAATTGTAGTGTTTTAATATGGTTGATTGATGGTGTTGAGTGTTGATGGGTGTTTGTATTTATTTGTTGTTGATCCGTTGATTGTAGTCTTCCTTGTTGAGTTTGACGTGGTGATGTCTTTGTCTTCTGGATGGGTGGGTTGTTGCAATGTTGGTTGATGTCCAATTCGTGTATGTGATGTACATTAGTGTGGCCCTTATTTTTTTTCGAAAGTAACAAATTTCGGGGCGGAGTTTTTTTCCTTTACTAAACAGAAGTAAGCAGTGCAATTTTCAGAATAAAATATTGATATTTAAACGTGCCGCTTGCGACCTTAAGTTGAAAATCTGATTTATATGGGGAAAAAGTGTTTTTTTTTCTAAAAAATCTCAAAAAGTTTTAAAGTGCATATTTTAACAAAACTAGTGCGCATCTTGTTTTTTATTTAATTTTTCTTCAAAAAGTGCTCTCAAACATGGAAATTAGACAAAAACTACTAGAGTTGTGATTTTTTACTTTTCGAAAAAAATTATTTTTTCCTTATTGTATTTAAAACAACGGCAAAAATCCAAATTTGAAAAAATTTCATTAAAATGTTGTGAAAACATTTTCGTAAGCTATATTCAAAACAGATACAAAAAATTTTTGGATTACGTTAAGTAACCTGGTCGTTATGAAATTTTTCGTTAGAAGTATACCTTTTCGGAAATTTCGTGTATGGGTATGTTAACAAAAAAAATTCTAAAAAACTTAAAAATGCAAGATTTGAAAAATTCACTGAGAAATGGATTAAAAATAGTTGTGAGCTATTTTGTGCAAAAATTTAAAACAACCAAAATTCGGATACCAAAGTTATAGCAATTGAAACTTGACTTTTTTTCCAACAAATTTCAAAGTGTCTGTTTCTGGCTCTTCGAACACAAGAAAATTTATAAAAAATCGGAAAAACTATGTTTCTCACTTAAAATGATTTCAATAGTTTTTAAAAAATATGAATGATTTTATTTAGAAAAAAATTTGGATATCTAGGGATGCCAACATATCTTACCCTGGATTTAGGGTAAAAAAATGCAAAAAACCCTAAAAACCAACAAATTTAATTTTTCACCTAGGGCTACATCAGGGCCACCCTAATGTACATAAATGTGTGCCTTTGATGTACTTAATTTTTTCTTGTTGTAAGTTCTTGTGGGTAGGTTGTTTCCGTTGGGGGGTTTTATAAAGATGATCTTCACTTTCAGTCTTCTAAAACGAATCAAGATAAAAAACGCTGACGCAACGCAACGAGTATACATCTATAAGAGTTTTCACTCGTCGCTTGTTATTTTTCGCTCGCTAATATTAGCCATCCATCGACAGAACAGGCTATTTTGATGGGACATTTATTTTATACCCCTTCAAAAGTGCGAGTTTGTCTACATTTTGTTTTCTATATTTTGATCATTATGGCTCCGTGCACAAGGGAGCAAAAAGATCGGTATTTTTTAATGTGCTTGCCTGTTTCTTCTTATTTGAATATCTGAAGAAATATTGCAAATTTTATGAATGATAATAAAATATTACAGCTTCTTATTTGCATGTGTATGGTTGCCGAATTTATTTTGTTTCCAGCTGGACATTTTTGTTGTAGCTGGTATTTGGTTGCTGCTGCAGAGAAGGATTTTTAGATATTTCATTAGCTGAATAGAAAGACAGAATTCTGATTCGGCTAATGAAATAATTATTGGATAATAAAGAAATGTAGCAATAAAATAGCCTAGTTTCAATATATACTTTTATACAATTATATAAATTATATTTATAGAAAATTGTTTTCAAAAGTAATATTTTTCAAAATATTCAAAATCGTCATCTATAGAAAAGTGATTTTCTCGAGTTTTTTGACTTTTTTGACCAGCGTGTTTAAAAAATGTATCAAGCCGATTGGACTGAATTTTCAATTCATAATTCTACAGTCAATGGCTGTAGCAGATAGTAGAATTGTTAATTTTTAATCTTTTTTCGTGTTTCTTACCCTGATGAAAAAACCTGATATTTGTAAATGTCTGCTTAGAAGTTCGCTATTTTTTCATTTTTTAATAATTATATTTAAATCTACTGCCTGCCAGAATGACAACTCGCAGAACAATAATATATTTAAATGTTGTTTTCTTCAAATGACTTCAAGTGCCGTAATCACCCGTGCACACAAATTTCCATAGGTGTCCACTTTGGACGTAAAATAATTTTAAAAAATATTATAAAATATTAAAAAACATGAAACAAATTTAAATGATTGTATTTTATTTTATTATAAATAAAAATTGCCGAAATAAACCTTGAAAATAAGGCCGGCGAACCCAACTACAGCGCAAATACTTTGAAATCAATTAGGTTTTATTTGTATGTATTTTCTTTTATATTCCAAATAAATCAGAGGAAACCTTTTTAAAATGCATTACTTTGTTCCGTTAATAAACATTTTTTCAAGTCCTGACTTAGCAATAATTATTTCATTAGCCGAATTAGAATTCCGTCAAAATATCCTGTTCTGTCGATGGATGGCTAATATTAGCGAGCAAAAAATAACGAGCGACGAGTGAAAACTCTTATAGATTAACAGATTAGATCGACAAATGTAAGCGCTCGTGCGACTTGTAGCTAGTAATTGAGCAGACATGTTTAATATACACGGCGTTTACGTTTGACGTTTTATGTGAAACAAAATGTAATAAAAAACGTATTCTTTTAATTACGAAGGTGTATTTTTTAGATGCTGATTGGACTTTCTGGTTACCTATCTGGATACAATGGCACCTATCCCTTCGAGAAGCCGGGAGACAAGTACAATGGAACTCGTTACGAAGGAATGCGATATGTAAATTTTAAATGCTTTTTAATATTTCTCTGAAAAAATAATCATGATTAAAATCGTTACAGTTTTGCACTACTTTGGGAGCACTTATTATGCCAATGGCATTTGATACAGTTTACGATTTGACAGGATCCAACGAAGCTGCTATTATTGCTGCAGCGTATCTTATTTTCGGTAAATATCCTTTTTAAAACCACAACACTAATGATTGGATTCCGGTTCAATAATTTTTTATACAAATTTTTACCCACAAATTTTATGTAATATAGGCAAACGCAAATTTTGTCCGGCGTTAGGCTTTTTAATTACAAGTCCAATCTTAATAAATTTAATATGGTTTGGTACAGGCTGTAGCCAGACCAAGAAGACAGAGGTGGCAGGCATGAATCTTGGGGGGAAATTTTTTTTTTCAATTAAAAACGTGTGAAATGAATACATTACACATATTTATTAAAAAACAGTTAATTTTGTAATATTTACATGGATATGTAGATCTTTTTATGCATGAGATTATTACATTAAAAAATAATATTAAAACTAATACAGGACTTTGTAATAAAATAAAGGTAAAAATACAAGATTTATTTAAAGTGGCTAGAAATATAAGAAAGAGTAGCGAAATGGACTAACATATGTATAATAGCGCATACTTTTCTGAAAAAAATTCTGCATTTTTTCTGATCTCTTCAAGAGTTCTGCATTTTTACCGTTCTTTTCTAAAAAAAAAATGTTGACCTCAAAATATATCGTGTTCTTTTCTCGAAAATTCTGACCGCAAAAGTATAACAAATGCAGAATTTTCTGACCTGTAAAATTTGGTGGTTCTGCATTCTGCTCTCTAGTAATACCAACATACAAACAAAAAAAATAATTTTGACAGCAATTTTATATGCTGACACTTGTGAGAAGCAAAATGTTCGAATTTTGAAATTTTTTTTAAATTTAATCCAAAACAATTTTGATTAAAGTGGTTACTTTTAATAAAATTTAACAGCTCGATGAGTATTTCTTAAAAATTCCATGCAGTACTGCACTATACATAACCTCAATCGGAATACATCGGAATTCAAAACAACAGTGCAGCCAATATCAAATGAAAAAATTTGCATTTTTTCCGTTCTTTTCTCAGTTCAAAAGAAGCCAACATTCTGTAAATTCAGGTCAGAATCTAAAAATTTTGCATTCTGTGAGGTCAGACTTTTTTCAGAAAAGAAAACAAATAAAAAAATTGAATTCACCCGCATTCGTCGCTTGCATCAAATTGATGCAAATTCTTTATTCACATGCATATATTAAGAACAAATATGCATGTTTTGATTTAAATCTTTTATTCTTTACATTTTTGCTAGAATTAAGATTTGCAGTTTTTCTTATTTTAAAATTAAACATTCATCATGCATAAAAAAATTTCATAATTAAAAACATTTCAATGAATTATATATTCTTTTTGTATCTGCATCAAATTGGTGCACAACGTGCTTTTCATTTCTAGAAAGTTTCTATGGATGCGGGTGAAAAAATTATTAAAATTCAAATCTTATTTTTTGGTAGCAAATGTTGGCGACCCAGTAGAAATTAGAATTTTGTTAAACAAATTACGGTGAATGTGTATATTTTTTGTTATTTTAAACTAAACTAATTTTAAATCAATAAACAAATTTATCAGCAAAATGCATATTAATTATTCATTAAAAGTTTTTCATTGTCTGATTTGGCCAGGGGGAAAACGGTTGTAGTAGGGGGCATGGCCCCCTTTCCCTCTGGCTACAGGCCTGGTTTGGTAGGCTTAGACCTATAGATGTGCAAACTGGTCTTTTTATTATCTAAAAATTAATATTTTTTAAGTTATAGCGAGTTAAAGTTTGCACATAATTGTTGTTGTTATGTTGCCTTTTTCTCTTCTTAACCCTCGAGAAGGCGCGCTTCGTGGAGTAGCATGGATTGTCGCGCGTGAGCATTTTGCTCACATGATGAATTAGTGTAATTTTTAAGTGTATTGGCATTGTTACAAATTTTTTTTTTTAATATATTTATACTACCAAATAATTCATGTTCAAACAATTCAAGTTAGAGCAATATATTAATTAATTGAACAAAAACATAACAAAGTAATTCATATTCATGTCACAGTTCATTAACAAAAATAGTATTTATAACAACATAAATTAATATATAAAAAAAATTAGTCTTCGGTGAGATCATTTGTCATGTTGCTTTCGAAGCAAGTTGGACACGTTTACTTTACATGTTCATTGCAGAGTAATTTGTCACATAAAGTACAACCCTTTTTGGAGCGCTTATTTCGCCTTCTGGGGCACAATGCACAATAAGCATTGCTTTCAGGCTGGTTAGGTGGATCGGTAGCTGGTACAATATGCTCCATAGTTTTCTTTAAAGCATCATGTAAGGTTTTTATCGCTTGCTGATTTGATATATGTGGTTTTATAAGCTCAAGTGCCACTTTTTTTTTAACAAAATTCTTCTCTGAGTTAAATTGTCAATCAAAGCATCTGTTAAAAACAAGGAGATGCATTGTGATGGCGTCCGAGCATTTCTAGCTATATTCTTAACACCCGGCAAATGCATTATTAAGTTACACTGTCTAGTACGAACGTTACGATTAAGCGCCCATTTGGAACATTTGTCTTTACCCAAATAAAAATTGCGTCTACCACGGGGTGATCGAGCATGTTCATTGACGTGGTCCTCTTCCAAATCTTCGTCGGACTGTTCAGTTTCAGTGTTATGATCACTGTGAATGCCTTTGCAATCACTCTCTAGGTGTATTTCATTTTCGTCATAATCCAAGGCATCGTCGTCTGAAATTTCATCCAACAATGCAGCAATTTGTAAATCATCTTTAGTACAACGAATGCGTTTACGTTCCATTTTAAAATATTATGTATACCACCATATGACTGATAAAAATACAAACTTTCAGCATTAAAAAACTATTTCCTTTTTTTGAAGATGAAGCGAAAAATACTTACGTCGTTTGTCGCGTAGTGAGCAAAATGCCGCACTTTAGCTTAAACCACCTGCCTAAAGCTCCGATCGTGCACTGACCTCAGCAATAGCTTGCCTAGACGCAGAGGAGAACCGTTAGCAAAGATTCACAGCATAATGTGTGCAAAAATATTCATAGAAAATAGAAATTTAATCGATTTAAAAATTGTGTGAGCAAAATGCTCATAGCGCGCCTTCTCGAGTGTTAATAGAGCACCTGAGAACAACGTTATCTAAGAGCCCGAACAGAACCAAAACGGATGTCGGTTTTCGGATTCGCCGTACAACAAAATACATGAAAATACATGCAGCCGCCAAAAATTTAACTTAGAAATGCGCGACGGGAAAACGCCAGAATAGAATCTATTCTATTTTTCTCTGACGGCTGGCAGATCACTCTCTGAAAGACTTAAATGTTGCCATATTTTTGCTAAAGATTGGGTACGTTCAGTGTTATTTTTTTAGTTTTTACTATGAATGTTTTTACTATGAAATATAAAATAATTTGTATCATTCCCAAAATGAAATGCAACTGTGATCCGACAACCGCCACCGCTCCAATTCTGGACGTGTTCTCAGCGGATTTCGCCGAGAGAGGCCCGCCATCCAACATCCGCTTTGGTTCTGTTCGGTCTCTAACTCAGAGCAAAACTATTTGCTGCTCACATCAGAGAGAATATATAAACGAGAGAAGTCATAGAAACATTAACAGAACGTTAACATAAATCCAACGATCCGATTATTAATATGGTTCGAACAATTGGTTGCCAGCATGTGCCGCCAGCAACTCAGACTCTGCCAGCAGAGACGAAAAGAAAAAAAACCACCACCAAATGCGAGACAAGCAACAACCAGAGAGAATATATGAAGGAGAGCAGGCATCGAAACATTAACAGAACGTTAACATAAATCCAACGATCCGAATATTAATACGGTTCGTTCAATTGGTTGCCAGCGTGCGCTGCCAGCAACACAGACTCTGCCAGCAGAAGAAAAAAAACCACCACCAAATGCGAGACAAGCAACAACGAAAAACAAAACAAATACTCCAATTGAATATTATGAATGAATTGGAAACAAATTAATAAACACTATTTGTACTGCTACTTATTGGTATGTTTGTGTGTTTATGCAGAATTTGTTTTGTTCTTTGCTTGACGTTGTTGTTATGCTCTATTTTATGCTTTTGATCGTGTTTCCGATATTTGTCTTGTTTGGCTGAGCTGAAATAAAAGAAATTGGCCAATTTGTGCTGCTTCTTCACTAAGCCAAATATGAAACAAGTGAATGTCGTTATGGCTTAACAAATTATTTCAATGCGCGAAATAGTGAATATATATTTCATTTATCTATACTTATTTTATATATTTTATCTTTCAATGTATATATTTTATCCATGTTTTGTAAAATTCTAATTTATCTACAATCTTCAGGCCATGCATTTGTATGAAAAATTAAAATTTTTCGAAAATTAAAATTATGACTTTTTAAAAACGTGACGTTAAAAATAAAAACCAGAATATATTCATATGAGTTCTATAGGAGTGCGCTAAATTACCGCGAGTTGATCTTTTTGTTGTAAATTGAAAAACATTTGAAAATTTTTGAACTTTTTACACATTTCTCTATTTTTTGCACATAACGCCTTATTTTGTGCATAAAATTGGTATGCACTTCGTTTGTTATCGAATTGTCCCTAAAGATGAGCTATAAAACATAAAAATAGAATAAAAAATACCAGAGTTGTGATATTTTAATTTTCGAAATAATTTAATTTTTTTTTCTTATTTAGTAAAAAAAAAATCTTAAAAATTCAAATTTGAAAAAATTGCAATAAATTGCTACTGAAATGTTTTCTGAAATAGCATTTAATAAAAATACAAACAAATTATGTGATTACGTTCAATAACTTGGTCGTTATTAAATTTTTTACTTGAAGTGTAACATTTTGTAATTTTCGAGTTTTTTTTACGAAAAAAATTTCAAAAATGCAAAATTTAAAAAATTCACGGTTGGCTAAAGCATAGTCTTATGATATTTCAGGCAAAAAATTATAAAAACCAAAATTCGAATAAAAAAGTTATAGCTGTTGAAACTTGATTTTTTTTCAAAAATGCTCGAAGTGCCTTTTTTTGGCATTCCGAACACAAAAAAATTCATAACAAATTGATATAAATATGTTTCTTATTGAAAATGGCTTCAACAATATAAAGATAAATTTTTTGATTTTAGTTAGAAGAAATTTTGGAGTTCCAGGGCTACTAACATATCAGACCCTGGTTTTGAGGTAAGAAATATTAGAACTACCCCAAAAACCTACCAATTTTATTTTATGTTTGTGTGTCTATGCAGAATTTGTTTTGTTCTTTACTTGACGTCGTTGTAATGATCTATTTATGCTTTTGATCGTGTTTCAAATTCTTCTTGTTTGGATACGCAGAGCTGAAATGAAATAAATTTGCGATTTGTGACTTTTCTTTACTTTCCCAAATATGAAATAAGTGAGTGTCGTTTTGGCTAAACAAATTAATTCAATATGAAAAATATTTCATCTAATAGGTACATAGATTCTTTATACTCTATATTTACTTTTGTATTCTATTTATATACCTGTAAATTAAAATAATGTAAAATCAAAGAATAGATCATACTTAATTACAAAAATTTATTATAATTAATGTAGTAGGTATATTACCTACTATGTATTTATATTTTTCTAATTCAATTTTCAATTTTAAGCAAAAAAGAAAAAAAGCCACCATATATTTGTTGTTATATATTAAATATATCTATATTATATTTTACTAATTACCTCTTAAAATTATCTTAAAAATTTTTTATATGCATTTTGTTTTCAATAAAAATTTTCATTTCTTTGGTTTATTTTTTTATTACATACATTTTATAAATACTACATAATAGTATGTATTTATTAAATTGATAACATCTTAAACGGGAAATATTTTTAGAAAAATGTAATTTAATTAATCTTATAAATTAAATATTTTATTTTGGTAGTTTTGTGCTTATGTTTATGTATATTTGTTTTTGATTAATTTGTTGGTAGCATTTTATAATATGATATCCACATACATATATGTATATATAATATATGTACATATTGAAAAATATTGAATTTTCTGACATCCAACTTTTCATTTATTCCATTTTATTTTGTTGTTTTTTTAAAAATAGCATTTATAATTGAAATATGTATTGCATAATTATGTATATTGAGATTGATAACATCTTCAACAGTAAATCTTTTTTAGAAAACTTTAATTGAATCAACCTTATTAATTTAACATTTAACAATCGTTTTTTTTTTTTTTTGTTTATGAATATATAAATTTTGGTATTTGTATTAATTTTTTATAAATCATTTGTGGACATTTATGACATAATATGATATCCACATATATGTAGTAATGTTCCTAATGAAAAATATCGCATTTTGCTGACTTAAGCAAAATTTGTAAAAATTACATACCCCTGGTTTTTTGATTATTATTGTTATTTTGAGTAAGAGCTTGGGGAATTCATTGCTTCAGCATCATCGGGACAATGCAATGGAAAGTTTTACAGTTCTGAATGGTCGACTAATTGCTTATATTATTCTGATAGAAAAAATTAATGTGATAAAAATTTAATCAGGCTCTAGCTAGTTTAATCCTGTAGCTAGAGATTGCAATGAAATCAAAAACGTAAAGAACATATTACTTATTTAGAGATTATTAAGCTTTAAATAATTATAGTTTACAGTTTAATTTTAGTTTATTTTTTAACACTGCTCTCAATATTATCCTTTGTTAATGATATCTTCCAGGAGCTTCAGATAAAATTTGCTTTGCTTAGAAGATTGAACCAAAAAGATTGCAACTCTGTAACAACACCGATCCAAGAGAGAAATTAATTATGTAACTATCCACAATAGTTATATATAGATACACAATAGATATACAATAGAAAAATATAATAAATTATATATTTTCGTAATTTATATATATAAAGAAATAAAATAAATTAACTTTTTATAAAAAATTTAAGTAAACTGCTTTTTGAATTCCTTTGGACACTTTTTTATTAAAAAATATCCTAACTTTGATACCTTTCACACGATTTCTTTTTTTGTTAAATAAATTACTTTTTATCTGTTTTTTGAATCCCGGTTCTAATCACGCGATCCCCGGATTATTAGTTAGTAATTCCGAAATTGCTTTTGAGTACCGAAATTGGAGGCGCGCCGACGTTAGGTACCGTGCGATTTTATTTAATTTTTTTGCAGTAGTAATTATTTCTGCAATAGTAAAAATTCTCCATCGATAAAAAATCATTTTCTATGTAAAATTTGACATAGAATACGATGGTTATGTTTAAGACACTCTAAGTGGTGGATAAGATTGGTTAACATTTATTTAAAAATTTTAATAGCGTATAACAATATGAATTTTTTCATAAAATTTTTTGAAACTATTTTTCTTAAAACTCACTTTTTATCTTCAAAATGAAATAAAAAAGTTGTCTCTAGCTTAAACAGAACCGAAGTTATTAATTGTTGAAAATTAGTCTTCAAGGCAGAAATCACGAAAATCTCAAACTTTTAACGCCCTATATTTAAAAAAAAAAATAATCCTCGAACACGTGTCTTTTTTTTCGATATAGAAAAAAGTTCATAAAAGCCCGTATAAGAAAGTTTATGCAAATCACAAATGTGGCGGTCAGAATGGTGTTCGGTTTGTTAAGGAATGACCCAAAAGAATGACGAATAAGTACAGAACAACCAATATAAAATATTTAATTTATAAGATTAACTGAATTAAGTTTTGCTTAAAAACATTTTCAGTTTAAGATATTATCAATTTGAATATATACGTACTATTATGAAGTACTTATTAAATGTATGTAATAAAAAAAATTACTCAAAGATATAAAATTTTTTAATGAAAACAAAATGCATATAAAAATTTTTTAAGATAGTTTTTATAGGTAAATAAATAAATATAATATAAATATATTTGATATTTAACAACAAATATATAGTGGGTTTTTTTTATGTAGTGGACTTTTTTGCTTAAAATTGAACGTTGAATTAGAAAAATATAGATATAAAGTATGTATGTATTAGGGAAGTCGATTCCGGGATCCCGGACGATTTAAGCCTCTTTAAATCCCGGGATTGTCTTTCCGGGATCCCTGGATTTTTGAATACAAAATATCTATTACAAATATTCATGTAAATGCAAACTTTTAATTTTAAGTTGATATGAATACCTATAGAATTAGAAGAACCTTTTATTGAGGCTGAAAAAGATTGTTAGAACGATGACTGACGCAAAGACTTTGCAAAGTCATAGAAGAATTGCAACATCGGGAAGTAAGCTAAGTATTTCAAAATGGTCAGATATTCGATTTAGGATATACATTTTTTTTGTGGTGAAGGCAATCGTGATCGAAACTAACAAATTGCTTACGATTATCGTACAACTATTTCTACATCTAGCATAGAATCAGAACGGTGCTTTTCATAAGCGGGTTATATTTCTAATAAAATCCGAACAAAACTTTCCAATAAAAAATAAAACACGTGGATCAGCTTAATGATTACTTTAAAAATAATTAAAACAATAATTTTTATTTTGAAAAGTCTTTTCCAAAATTAATATATCTTAAACACACAAAATCATGTCAGAAAAAAAAGTGTGGCATATAGTAATACCTTAAACGGTTCTGTATTTAATTTTTTTATATTTTTTGTTCGTAAACCATTTCAATGGCTAAGCTAAACTAAGACCTAAATAATTTTTAAGAAACAGCACAAATCACAAATTTTTTCATTTCAGCTCTGCGTAACCAAACAAGAAAAATTTGAAACACGATCAAAAGCATAAAATAGAGCATAACAACAACGTCAAGCAAAGAACATAACAAATTCTGCATAGACACACAAACATAAAATAAAATTGGTTGGTTTTTGGGGTATTGTTAATATTTTTTACCCTTGAACCAGGGTCTGATATGTTGGCAGCCCTGGAACTGCAAAATTTCTTCTAAGTAAAATCAGACAATTTATTTTTATACTGTTGAAACCATTTTAAATAAGAAACATAATTATATCAATTTTTTATGAATTTTTTTGTGTTCGAAATGCCAAAAAAGGCACTTCGAGCATTTTTGAAAAAAAATCAAGTTTCAACAGCTATAACTTTTTTATATGAATTTTGGTTTAGAGACTATGTTTTAGCCAACCGTGAATTTTTTAAATTTTACATTTTTAAATTTTTTTTTTTTTTTTTTGTAAAACTACTCCAACTCAAAATTTACAAAATGTTACACTTCTAGTAAAAAATTTAATAAATAAATTTAATTTAATAAATTGACCAAGTTATTCAACGTAATCACATAAGTTGTTTGTTTTTTTATGAAATGCTGTTTCAGAAAACATTTCAATAGCAGTTTATTGCAATTTTTTTAAATTTGAATTTTTTAGATTTATTTTTAATAAACAAGAAAAAAATGAAATTATTTCAAAAATTAAAATATCAAAACTCTGATAATTTTTATCCGATTTTTATGTTTTACATCTCATCTTTAGGGACAATTCAATAACAAACGAAGTGCATACCAGTTTTATGCACAAAATAAGGCTTTATGTGCAAAAAATAGAGAAATATATAAAAAGTCCAAACATTTTCATATGTTTTTCAATTTACCACAAAAAGATCAACTCGCGGTAATTTAGCGCACTCCTATAGAACTCATATGAATATATGCAGGTTTTTATTGTAAACGTCACGTTTTTAAAAAGTCATCATTTTAATTTTCGAAAAATTTTAATTTTTCATACAAATGCATGGCCTGAAGATTGTAGATAAATTAGAATTTTACAAAACATGGATAAAATATGTATAGATAAAATATTAAAATATATACATTGAAAGATAAAATATATAACATAAGTATAGATAAATGAAATATATATTCGCTATTTCGCGCATTGAAATAATTTGTTAAGCCATAACGACATTCACTAGTTTCATATTTGGCTTAGTGAAGAAGCAGCACAAATTGGCCAATTTATTTTATTTCAGCTCAGCCAAACAAGAAAAATATCGGAAACACGATCAAAAGCATAAAATAGAGCATAACAACAACGTCAAGCAAAGAACAAAACAAATTCTGCATAAACACACAAACATACCAATAAGTAGCAGTACAAATAGTGTTTAATTTGTTTCCAATTCATTCATAAAATTCAATTGGAGTGTTTGTTTTGTTTTTCGTTGTTGCTTGTCTCGCATTTGGTGGTGGTTTTTTTTTCTTCTGCTGGCAGAATCTGTGTTGCTGGCAGCGCACGCTGGCAACCAATTGTTCGAACCGTATTAATATTCGGATCGTTGGATTTATGTTAACGTTCTGTTAATGTTTCGACACCTGCTCTCCTTTATATATTCTCTCTGCTCACATTTCGCTCTCCTCTGTCTCTTCTTAATAGAGCGTCTGCAAACAACGTAATGAAAGTCAGAAAAATGTCAAGATCACGCAAGCCGCTCGCGTTAAACGCGCGCAACCAAGGTACACGTTTTATTTATTGCAATCAGGAATGGGAAATGACTTTTTCGAAATTTACCTAACCGAAATAAAAATTGTACTGTTTGGCATCAAATTGTACTATTTTTTCTTCATGAATTATGAAACTTTTTGAACATATTTAATTATTTATTTAAAATAAAACAATATTAACAAAAATGGACAAACAATTCAAAATATTTAAATAAATATATTACTATACATTCAGTTTTCAAAATTAAATAAAATATATGCGTCTTCCTCTTCTTCAACAGAAATATTTTCAAAATGCATAGTGTCAAGTCAAAACATATTTTATTAAAAAACTTTCATTTCTTACTTTTATTATTTGACAATAATATTTTCAATGATATAAATTTAACCAACACTGAAGTTGCAATGTGAAAAACCTTTAAATATTCCTGAAATGTATCGTTAATTTGTCGCTTTACTTATTTGCTAATTAACTGCTAAGGTTGGTAGCACCAAAAAGTACCGTGTTTTTAAAAAAAATATTCTTGAATGTTGAAAATGGCTTCTGAATAAATTCTTCCATTTTGTTTCAACTTCGAAATCACGCTGACAAGCTCAAGACTCTTTCTTCTTATCAAGTTTCAACAATTGAAGTTAGTTGCAGCAATTAATAAATTATTTTAGCTTCAATAGCATAAAATTAATCTTCAAAAAACCTTGAAGAGTTTTCATGGCGCCCGAGCGGGGACATGATGTTAATAAAAAACATTTAACTAAGCAGTCGAGCTAGCGTTGCATGCAAACATTTATTCGCGTTTTATATCCTAGATGTGATATCCTAATGTGTACTGCAATGAAAGCTCAATAAACCAGGTACTAGCATAGTAACAGATATGTGGTGGTATTCTACTACGTTGTACACTTATCAGCTGATGCATAGGAAAAAAATAAATATTTTACACCAGCTCTTAGGGCATTAAAAAGAAGCAAACAATATAAAACGGTACCGCAATATAAAAAATGAGCAGGGCTCGCAAACAAACTCTAAAGAAAAGTATTTTTCTGTTCTGTTTGTTTCTTCTGAAGATCACAACAAGTATTTTGGTTTGTTTAGTTTTTTCTCTCCGATTCAAAAAGTAGCACAAACCGAAGCAAGTAGAGATGAGAGAGAAAAGTATAATGAAATGTTTCTTTTTTCGAATAGAAGAAACTTCCTCTCACTGTTATGCTTTTGAATCGCGTGCACAAAAACAATCAAAGTAAAGTATCTTTAGCGATCTCTTGTTGGTTGCTGGAAGCAGTGTGACCAGAAGATTTTTGAAAAAATATGCTTTTTGTTAAACAAAAATATGCTAAATATTCCACTTTCAATTTTTATATTCCACAAAAATATTCCACTTTCAATTTCAAAGATATATATCTAAATAAGTCTAAATATGCATATAAAAAAAACACAGAAGCAAGTTTAAAAACATTTATTTATTTGATTACTATCGCACTTAAATTTATTTTCTTCTCCTATAAAAAATTATAAACATTGTTATGGTTTTTTGAATTTTAAGTAACGATATACAATATACAAAACTAAAATTCAGGCACATCTCGAGGTCAATTCTTAAATGGTTGCTTGTATTATTATCATAGAAATTCGCATTTCTAAATTTTTTTATTAAGCTATTTGGTATTTTATAGGCATTACAACACTTTTTTGAGCATGCAGCCATGTTTTTACATTCAACAAATTATTTAAGAGTTTTTCTTGCATTCTATTTCGAATTTTCGTTTAAATATGAAAGATTGATTTAACTAAAAATGTTCTCAACCTCAGCATTGCTAAATGGTAACCTAAGCGAGAAAAGCACAAATTTTGATAAATCTTCAGATTCCGAACTTTGATCAATAACTTTTTTCTGCTTTATTGTTTTGAATCCACATTTTAAAATAGTTAAAAGAAAAAGCTATTGTTAGCAATAGTAGTAGTATTCACGATGTGGTGCATTTGTGATAAATTTTTGCAAAATTTACAATACTTACAACTTATTGTGATCAAACCTTCAGTAAAGTACATACTGTATTTTTAAAATCAATTATATTAATTTTAATTAAATAAACTCACAGCGTAGCCTTTAGCTTGCTCCATGCTGAGTAGAAATGCTTGTACAATCAGCTGATCTAATACACAACTTGTATATTTTCCACAGGGTTGTATTTTGAAAACTGAATTTTGTTTTTGTTATATTAAAAAATTTACAACATATATCAAACTTATCAAAAATACACAATACAAGGGAAAATACAACACATCGTGAAAACCCCTAATGTTTTCTTAAGTAAATAGGGGCCCTCAAACGATACTACATGTCCATCCGACCTGTCAAGTCATCACACATGTAGTATCGTTCGTGTACAAGAAATCAAGGCGGATGGACATGTCCGAAGGAAGTTGAAATATTTTGTCTTTTGATAAGTACGTCCGACATGTAGTTCCGTTTGCGTGCGCGGCCATCCAAATTAGTACATTTTGCCATTTGTTGAAAATTTTCAGAGAGAGCACATCTCGCGGCAAAACTGCCGAACGTAAGAAATATTATATTTTGACGCGAATTTTTTTATCTTTACCTAAAATTGTGATGGTTTAGAATATTTAAAGCAAAAAACATAAAAATAAATGTTCAAAACAATTAATATTAATATTTTTAATTGATGTTAACTCTTCGGCAGCTAAAAAATAATGAAGTCTATCCAAAGTCTATCCGTCATGTGCGATGTGTGTGAGGGCAACGAAAAAAGTCCAGTTACTTTATCGAACTACATGTACGTCCGTCATGTAGTATCGTTTGAGGGCCCCTAATAACTTACTGCTGTAACATAATCCATAAAAAAATCTAACCAAACATACATATAAGCAAATTTACTTCACTTTTTAAGCTGCGTGAAGTTATTACATGAATTGCAATAAAATTGACAACGAAGTTAACCACAAAATGAATTCCTTATATTGCGTTTTACAAGGTGGGTCAGAGATAAACAAAAAATGTCGATAGCCAATAAAAAAACCCATTTAGTAACCAAATAGACATTTTTTTATTGCAATTTTTGTGAATTTTGAAAAATATAATATAATATAATATATATAATATAATATAATACGAAAAATATTCCACTTTTTATGCTGCATATTTTTATAAAAAAATATATGCTTCCCGAAGCTAAAATATGCCAAAGTGGAATATAATATTCCACTCTGGTCACACTGGCTGGAAGCACCAAAATCCGAAGAGAGAACTGCAATGTTTTTTCGTTTCGTTTATGATGCGACTTTTTTTTGTGTTGAAAAAGTTATTGCGTTGGAATTTTTCTTTGTTTTGTTTGTTATTATTGAATTTGTTCAATATTTGAATTGAATAATTTGAATTTGAAACAATAGGAGTGTTTAAAAATGAACAAATTATCAAAATTATAAATAATGTGTACTTTTTGATAGTTAATTCTCTGAAACCGAAGCAAGCTGAAAAATGCTGCTTAAAACATGACGAAATTCTTTTGTCGAACTTCCGTAGTAAAACGAAGACAACATTTGTTACTTGTTGTGATTGCGATCGTGACAACAAAATCTAAAAAACGAAATACTTGTTGTTTTCGTAGAACACAAAACAATAGTTTTCTTTCTCTCTTAATTTTCTGTTCGCTTTGGTACGCATTTCTGTTTGTAGCAAAGATACAAACCTAAGCAGATAGTGAAACTGTTTGCTTTCGCAGATTTAGCAGATGTAGAGTTAGTTTTTTCGTACAGTTTATTTGCAACCCCTGAAAATGAGTTAAAAACAAAGATTTTGAGAAGATACCGAACTTGCTGGTCAATGGTAAGTGTACAACAGCTTATTTTACCGTATAACTAATTTTTCACTCATAGGTAGAAGATTCTCAATTTTGGGAAAAAGACGTTCAGCTTTTCACAAAAGAAAAGTTTAAAAAAACATTTCGAGTGGGCAGGGACACGTTCTTTTATTTAGTAGAAGCTTTAAAAAATGTGCGCAAAAAGAATACATACTGGCGTAACGCCATACCTCTGCAAAAACGAACTGCTGTGGCTTTGTATACATTAGCTTCTTCAGCAGAATACAGAACAGTCTTTTTGGAATCGGCCGCACGACGGTAGGAGAAATAGTTGTAGACGTTTGTAAAGAAATATGCAAAGTTTTTAAAAATGAAGTTTTTGATGCATATCCGCCGAGTGACGCGAAAGTAAAAGAATTAGTATCTGTTTTTGATCATTTAGGATTCCCTCAGTGTTATAGCACAATAGATGGTTGCCACATTGAAATAAAGCCTCCAACAAACGAAGCCAGCGATTACTACAACTTTAAAGGGCTGTACTTAATGGTTTTATTTGCATCGGTCGACTATAGGTGGAGCTTTACTTATATCAATGTTGGGACACCAGGTAGAAGTAATAATTCGACAATATTTGAGCAGTCGGCTTTGATAAAGTGTCATTCCGATAATGAGGTATTTAAAAATTTTAAAAACAAAATCGAAGGCATTACCAATACTCCTTATAAGAGACTCAGCATTCAAACTGTCTGAATATGTTATGAAACCATTTCCATTTTCTATTAATCCACCGGAAAATGAAAAATTATTCAACAAACGCATTTCATCGAGCCGGCGAGTGGTTGAAAACGCTTTTGGCGATTTAAAGGCGCGCTTCAAATAAATTGGTCAAGGTCTGGAAGTAAATATAAAATATGTAAACATAATTATAAAAGCTTGTTGCATTATTCATAACATATGAAACAATTAAAACGACAGTGTCCATCAGCAATGCATTCAACAAGTAAATACTGGCAATAGCAGAAGGCAACCTCATAGGGAGCATACTGACAGACATGAAAGCAATAGCGGAATTGTCATCAGACAAACAATTATGAGACATTTTTTCCACAGTATGTATTTGTAGCATTTTTTAGCAAAAAAAAAAAAATACATTGAAGCACTTTAATAACACATTTTTATTCAACATAGCCTAAAGAATGATGTTGGTTTGCTCTATCAAACTTAGGACCCTCTCTTCATTTTCCAACAATTTATTGAGATAATCCACCATCATCTTTTGTTGTTTTTTAGACAGATAATCTTCATCACTATTTCTCTTTTTTGAAGCCAACGAAGTTGATGGTGTCTCTTCTTGTGTATCTTCATTTGACAACTGAGACTCTGCTATAGAAGCGTCAAATGTATCCGAAACTGTGAAATAAAAGATATGTATATATATATATAAGTTCTGATTTATAAAAAAAATCTTTGCTACTTCAAACAAACCATTGTCAATGCTCTCGTCGGCCAGTTCGAGGGTAGAACTTGATTTGTAGCTGCCAATTATTTTGTGGATGTCTTCATAGTACTCCCAACTGGACGGAGTTCCTCCACTTGGGCCAACAGTCTTCCGCTCTTGTCTAATATATGATATTAACCCAAATGACATTATTTTTCTATAATTGTTTACAAACCTGTACTTTTTTGCCAAATTATTTATTCGATTTCGCAGCTCGGCTGGTGCCAGCAAAACTCGGTGCTCATTTGCGAGCTGCTTGCACATTTCTTAGCAAATGTGGCTATTTTTGTGTACTCCACGCAACTGGGTGTTAAAATCTGCCCAAGCTTCAATTAATTCTTAATTGCAGTGTTTCAAGCGCGTCGGAAGCGAATTTCATCTGGGGGGGCAGTACAAATGGGGGGGCAGTACAAATGGTGGTGCAAAAAAGTTCACCAAAATTTCTTCACATGAAACATGAAGAAGAGAGAAAGAAGAGGAAAATATATAATACAAAAATATTATCGTTGTAAAAAAACTGATATTTTGAATAATTTTTCCTTTTAAATTGTTTATCTAGCTAAAAAAGTGGGGGGGCAACTGCCCACCTTGACCCCCCGCATCCGACGCCAATGCAGTGTTTCCAATATACTTTTTTTATAACTTTTGCCATATTTCCCACTTATCACCAAAACTTATAAATTTTAAATGCTGTATAATTGCAGCGAAACAGATGATTTTGACAGAAGGAGCAGAAAGCTTTGGCTGTGTTTAGTGCGATCCATCGCAGTACATTTTAAAACACCACTGAATTTCAATGGTACATTGTATGCTATTTTAGTTCGGAACTCTAGATGCTTTGAAACAAAAATTTCAATTACATTTGGTACTACATGTCTGTCTAGGATATTAATTCGTTCATATCGCAAAAGTAAGTCACGCGTGCTTAAAAGCCAATAGAAAAGTTTATTCGCGTTTAAATCTGTTTTACGCGTCGCGTAAAAAATTGTTGTGATTCCTGGTCGCTGTTGCAGGTTCCTGGTCGCTGTTGCTGATTCCTGCTATCGTGTTGGTGCTTCTACTGTTGACGTGGTGCTGCGTTCGAAGGTCGTGACTGCTATCGCTGCTGAAAGGAAAAGTGCAGCAGGAAAGGATCGGATGGCTTGCACCTGTCCAACTGTCCACAAAATGTATGGTCGAATCAGCATGTTTCGTCCATGAATCGGAAAAATCGCACATGATTCTCTTACGATTTCTTTAAGAACGGAACTACTGAGATTTTTCGAGCACTTTACATGAATGCGGATACATTAGTATTACAAAAAGTAATCATATTAATTTATATTTATGTTTAATCACATTTAACTATTTCACTTCATAATTAAACTATAACTTGGTGCAGAATCAAGCAAAAAGCTTGCAATTTAAGTCCGTTAGTTTGTTTATATTGCTCAAGCAGCTGACAAGTATTCGAGACTCAATTTTAACATCGAGTTGCCAACTTCACAAGTGTTGTGTGGTACCAGGCAAGTATCTATTTTCTGATTAACTGAGAATCGATTACAATAATTTTAAAAAGAAAGAGACGAGATAAACTTTCTCCAATTTCAGTGTACGTATAATTTAATACAAATATCACATATTGGCGTTGTTTTTAATTTGTTTTTCCGAAGAAACAAGTGTTGCAACAAGATCGAAAATTTCAACAACAAAATTTTATTTGGTCAGAATTTATTAAAAATTCGTTCGTGTTGAAATACTTCTCAAAAATATCTCCGAAGAAACGCCAATCCTCACCATCCAAAAAGATAAGTATCGAGTTTTTAAAGTAGCAAAAAGAAACAATAATTTTATATATTTTGCTAATAAAAAAATCAGTTCAAGATAAACCCATTTCTCTCAATTTAGTCGAAGTTAAATGTAGGCTGGACATTCTCAATTCTTATATTGAACAAGCGATGACTTTACAAAACCAAATTGATTGTATCGATCATACTGACTGTGGACAAGCTGATCTGGAAAAGTCATGCGTCACTACAAGGGAGTCCAATCCCGGAAGCTTTTCTCGATCCCGGGATTATCGGGATTGAAAATTTTAAGAAGTAAATAATTCAAAACGTTTTTAATACAATTTTTGTTATATATTACTTCAAACTAAAAAATTTAAAGTAATTCATTTATAAAGTAACAAAAACAAAACACATTAAGGATATTCACAATTGCGTGGTTTTTAGTGTAGTTAAAAAACCCCGTGGTGTTGTACCACACTTTACCGAGCCGTTTTGATATTTTTTCTTGTTTTACATGAACTCTCTAAAAACCAAATGTGTGGTAATTTTAAGTAGCCCAATGATATCTTTGTAACAGTAAAAACGTGGTTTTTTAATGACTAGCACATTGTATTAATGTAACCCTTTCAGTGGATTTGCCTAATATATTGCACACGTCAGAAAGTAATTTTTATATGTATTTACTTTGCAAAGCTTTTTTTAAATTAAATCGTTTGGTTCTATGAAAAAAAGATGAACTAACATAATAAAAATTAATTTAGAGATATATTTGACATTAAAGTCAGTTGGATTTTCGTTTTTGTTTCGTTTTGCGATGAAAAGCAAAAAAAAATTTCTTATATAAAATTAACCGGACAAAGATCAAATTTATTTTTTTGTATGTTTTAATGGCTTTATAAGACTATTAAAAGGTTTAAAAACAAAGATCGAAAGGGTTGAGAAACCTTTAAAAGATTAAAAACAGACTTTGTGCCGAACAGGAGCAAAACAATTTTTTTTTCTTTGTACAAGCTTGTAAAACGAAAGTAGCGCAGGTTAAAAAGAAAGGTATGTTTTTTCATCTTTTAAGGAATGATAGGAATATTACCTCAAAAAAATTATTTTTTTCTTAGTTTAGCCTAGCCATTGAAAGGGTTAAAGAAAAAAATATAAAAAGGCAACAGTTTTAGGTATTACTATATAAATGTTACACTTTTTTATTGTACACCGTCTTCATGTTTTTTTGTGTTTAAGGCAAAATAAGGTCGAAAAAGGCTTCAAATTAAATTTTTGGTTTTAATTATTTTTAAAGCAGATCAATTCGTTTTATTTTTTATTGCACAGTTCTGATTCTATGCTAGTTGGAGAAATAGTTGTACAATAGTCGTAAGCAATTTGTAAGTTTCGATCACGATTGCCTTCACCGTAAAACAAAATTATTTCCTAAGTCAGAATATCTGAGAATTTTTAAATACATAGCTTCCCGATGTTGCTAATTCTTCTAAAGCTTTGCAAAGTCCTTGCTCCAGTGATTCACACTCATCGTCCTAGCAATCTTTTTCAGCCTCAATAAAAGTTTTTTCTAATTCTATGTTCATATCAACTTAAAATAAAATGTTTGCAGTTACATGAATATTTGTAATAGAAAATTTTTATTTAAAAATCCCGGGATCCAGGAAAGATAATCCCGGGATTTAAAAGTGCTTAAATCGTCCGGGATCCCTATTGACTTCCCTAGTCACTACTAAGTCTTTGTTATTGTCAATCATAAATAAAATGTCCAGTTTACCTGGGAATTCTTTTGGCTTTCCGATACATCAATCGAGACTTCCTAAATTCAGTGGAAAGAACTTTCATAAGCTTATTTGAGAATTTAGTGGATACTGATTCCACACTTACTGATATCGAAAAATGCAATCATCTGATATCATGTTTATCAGATTAGGCTCTTGGAAGTGTCCGAGCTTTTCAAAGTTCAGAAAGAAATTATCCAAAGGCATTAGCGAGTTTAAAAAAGGTTTACGACAGTAATTGTCTAATATTTTTTGATAACATATCAAAAGTTTTTGTGGCTTCCAAAGATTGCAAATCGTTCCGCTTCTTCATTTCGAAACATGGTCGAAATTGTTTCAGCCATCTACGGTTCTTTATTATCAATCGGCGTCGAGAAGAACATAACCAATGCTATTTCAATTCACTTAGTTATGTCAAAGGTTGACTCATTATGGAGTGACTGCGAATTTGATCGAAATAAACGCTATCAGCATATATCGGCTCATGAAACCTCTTCTTCGAAATCCAAAATAATTAGAGCAAGGCAGGATAATAGTGGTAATAAAAAGAGTGAAAACTTCATTTGCTTGCGTGAAGCAAAGTAAACAGCAAGCTAACCGGTGCGTTTTCTGTAAATCGAGTGAACATTCAAGAATTCAAGAAGAAGATTTGAATTCGCAAAGGGAGTTCCCATTTGCATTAATTGTCTTAAAAAAGGGTCACAAAATGGAGATCTTCTCATTGTCGAGTATGCAATCGTGCGCATCATTCACTTTTACATAAATATTCAACAAACCTTCCGGAAACAAGCTCTAATCAAAATACATTTCAACGCAATCCAAATCCTGATCAACCAAATATTTCTCGTGCCTTTGTGAATCATTCTTCACTTAATGATGAACAGGAGATTCTGGCTACAGCAATCGTTAAGATCAGAAGTCAAAATGGTGATTATCATATAGCTACAACTCTATTGAATTCCAGGTCACAAATTAATTTTGTAACAGAAGAACTTGCTCAAAGATTAAAATTAAAAAGGGAAGAGAGGAATGCTAGCTTAATCGGTATTGGAAAATCTAATTCCACAGTCAAGCAAAACCTTCATGCTTCTGTGAGATCGTGCGTGAACTCTCATGAGTTTTCAGCAGATTTTTTGGTACTTCGATCAATATCTGCATACCAGCCAGACCATGATATTTCTATGAATCAGTGGAACATTCTTTCAAATGTGGAACTTGCTGACCCATACTTTTACAAGCCACAGAAAATTTATTTCCTGAAACATTTTTTGATTTGCTTTCTGTTGGACAAGTCCAAATCTTCCTACACTGCAAAAAACCTTGTTGGGTTAGATAGTGTCAGGAAAATATAAATCTTCAGAGAAACAACAATCGTATATATGCAATAGTGCCGGTATTATCAAAGATTGTGACTCAATCGACTCTATTATAAGAAAATTCCGGGAACTAGAAGGAATTCCCAAGGAGTCCCTAAAACCAAAATACACAGAAGAGCAACAATTATGTGTCAAACATTTCGTGGGCCCTGTTCGGCGCTTACCAAATGGTCGTTTCCAAGTATAACTTCTATTCATATCTGATCCTAGCTCGCTTGGCTTGTCTTATGAGACTGCTAAAAGGCGTTTTCGGTCATTAGAGCGTAAATTGCTTTAAGATTCTGAGCTGCACAATATGTACAATGACTTTATGAGAGAGTACCTCAGTCTTGGTTACATGAGTGCAGTCAGAAATTAAATTCCAAAAACTCCTTATTATTTTATACCGCACCAGTGTGGATTGGGACCGCAAAGTACATCCACGAAGTTGCGCGTTGTCTTCGATGCTTCAAGTTGTCCATCGACTCCAATTTCGTTAAACGAGATACTTATGGTCGGCCCAACGATACAAGAGGAGCTTTATTCCACATTGATTCGTTTTTGATTACATAAATGTGCAATTACTGCAGATATCTCAAAAATGTACCGCGAAATCCTTGTCGATGAGGCAGATCGAATGTTTCAATTAATATTATGGAGAGAGAAGTCATCAGACTCAATGCAAGTTTGCCAATTAAATACAATAACCTATGACACGGCTCCGGCCCCATTTCTGGCTATAAAATGCTAAAAATACTTAAGCGAGTTATTTTAAAAATCCCATAATATAGGATCAAGAGTTATCCGAAGCGATTTCTACGTTGATGATTTGCTCACTGGAAATGATGATTTCAAAGGGTTGGAATTGAAACGTGAACAAGTCACATACGTTTTGGAATCAGCTGGATTCAAGCTAGCAACCATATATCTTATAAAGAACATAAGATATTAGAGAAATCGCTTCAATTTAATGATAGTGACTCCACAAAAGCGTTAGGAATACTTTGGGTTACAAATAATGATATGCTTAAGTTTAACTTAAGAATAAAAATTTCATGACCTCAGAGCAACGAAAAGAAACATTTTTCTGCTTCAAGAGCTTAGGCTCGAGAATCTTGATTGGGATGAATCAATTCCTATACATTTAGATACTTGTTAACAAAATTTTTAAAAAATCTCACACAATTAGATACTATCAGCATTCCACGGTATGCTAATACGCACCCAAGTTCGTCGTGTTAGATTCATGGTTTTGCTGACGCTTCAATGAGAGCGTACGACTGCTGTATTTATGTAGTCAGTGATGAGAATGATGGGATTTATTCACAACTGTTGACCGCAAAATTCAAAGTAGCTCCTCTCAAAACGAAGTCGCTACCAAGACTGGAGCTATGTGCAGCGCACCTACTGGCTATTCTTTGAAATCGAATACGTCCAATGCTCAGTTGTAAAGTCGAAAATGTATACTTTTGGACAGACTCCAAAATAACACTGCATTGGATAAAAACGTATCCCATCAAAACAAAACCCAACAGACATAATGTCCAGAGGTTGCAATATAGACGAGCTGAAGAGCTCAATTTGGTTCAAAGGTCCTGACTTTTTACAAAAAGAAACTGGAAATTGGCCAATAAACAATCATTTTGAGCTATCACCTGAACAAGCATCGTTAGAAAAACGAAAATCCAATGTTGTCCTTAATGCAGTTGAGGAAAACTCGAATAAGATTCTGAATTTAATTTCAAAAATTTGATCATATGAAAAACTACTTAGAATTTTCGTGTATATATTGCGTTTATAAAAAGGGCATAGAAAAACCGAGGAAGCATCTTGCTTTCTCATTCCGACTGCAAAAGAACTAAGATGGGCGTTCCTGAAAATCTTACATACATTAAGCAAACGCATATTTTGTACTTCGTCAGGCTTTTTAAGTACAAGTCCAATCTTAATAAATTTAGTATGGTTTGGTAGGTTTAGACCTGTAGATGTAAAAACTGGACTTTTTATTTCTTAAAAACTTATATGTTTAAGTTTTAAGCATTATTCTGTATCTCTATCCAATCAATCGTTTCGTACAAAACACTAATCGTTCGTGTGTTTGAAATCTGTAGCTCGAACAGAATCAAACAACGATTACAGCTGATCAGCTGGCGAACGATGCCGTAACACAGTAACTTCTTGCAATCTGTATCCCTGACGATTAATAAGACTACGAAGCGAGACATCAAAATCTAACGAACACTTAAGTTATCGTTGTTTTGTTTGCTGAAGAACATTTTTAGAAAAATGGATAATTCTATTGAAAAAGGTATATATTAACTTAAATACATAAATATTATGAAAAAAGTGCAATGAGTTAAGTTTCAGTGATAAAAGAAACAACAAGCACACAGTTCGTTGTGCTATTAAATAAATTCATAACTTACTCAGTTTGTGGTTACTCCAAAACATTCGTGCAATCTCGCAACCTTCTTCTGTGCTCCCTTAATTCTTTTCTATCAGTCTCCTCGAAATAAAACACTGCAATAGCTGCATATATTTCAGTTAATTCACTATTTTGATTAAAAGCACAACACTATAAATCAATGATCACAAAAAACAATGCCTGCATTCAGCAGAAGGAACTGTTCCACAACTTTCGGGCTGAATGGTATGCGCTCACAGAACATGTTCCTTGAGCTGTCACAATTTATATAGCGAAAATATTTTATGCTACTTCACTACCTGAGCACTTTTTCGGATAGAATGTGGCTAATGAAAATTAAAGAAATCGGCCGATTTGCTCAAAATACTTTTATTCAATGTAAACAAAAACAGCTGCTTCATATAATCGAACTGAAAGTAGGCACTGCCAACAACAAAAAAACGAAGCTAAAAGTTTATAAAATCTTTGCAGAAAATTATCTAAGTTTTGTAATTTGCTAGAATTTTTCATCTGGCAATTTTTAATTTGACAACTGCTTGTGTATAACAGTTTGAATCACGTAGCAAACGTAAGCTTGACGCAGAGAGAATATATAAAGGAGAGCAGACATCGAAACATTAACAGAACGTAAACATAAATCCAACGATCCGATTATTAATACGGTTCGAGCAATTGGTTGCCAGCGTGCGCTGCCAGCAACACAGACTCTGCCGGCAGAAGAAAAAAAATCACCACCAAATGCGAGACAAGCAACAACGAAAAACAAAACAAATACTCCAATTGAATTTTATGAATGAAATGGAAACAAATTAATAAACACTATTTGTACTGCTATTTATTGGTATGTTTGTGTGTTTATGCAGAATTTGTTTTGTTCTTTGCTTGACGTTGTTGTTATGCTCTATTTTATGCTTTTGATCGTGTTTCCGATATTTTCCTTGTTTGGCTGAGCTGAAACAAAAGAAACCAGTTTGTGCTGTTTCTTAACTAAGCCAAATATGAAAAAAGTGAGTGTCGTATGGCTTAACAAATTATTTCAATGCGCGAAATAGCGAATATATATTTTATTTATCTATACTTATGTTATATATTTTATCTTTCAATGTATATATTTTAATATTTTATCTATGTATGTATATTTTATCCATGTTTTTAAAATTCTAATTTATCTACAATCTTCTGGCCATGCATTTGTATGAAAAATTAAATTTTTTCGAAAATTAAAATTATGACTTTTTAAAAACGTGACGTTTACAATAAAAACCAGCATGTATTCATATGAGTTCGATAGGAGTGCGCTAAATTACCGCGAGTTGATCTTTTTGTTGTAAATTGAAAAACATATGAAAATGTTTGGACTTTTTATATATTTCTCTATTTTTTGCACATAAAGCCTTATTTTGTGCATAAAACTGGTATGCACTTCGTTTGTTATTGAATTGTCCCAAAAGATAAGCTATACAACATAAAAATCGGATAAAAGTTATCAGAGTTTTGATATTTTAATTTTTGAAATAATTTCATTTTTTTCTTATTTAGTAAAAAAAATCTTAAAAAATTCAAATTTGAAAAAATTGCAATAAACTGCTATTGAAATGTTTTCTGAAACAGCATTCAATAAAAAAACAAACAAATTATGTGATTACGTTGAATAACTTGGTCGTTATTAAATTTTTTACTAGAAGTGTAACATTTTGTAAATTTCGAGTTAGAGTATTTTTACCAAAAAAATTTCAAAAATGCAAAATTTAAAAAAATCGCGGTTGGCTTAAGCATAGTCTTATGCTATTTCAGGCAAAAAATTATAAAAACCAAAATTCAAATAAAAAAGTTATAGCTGTTCAAACTTGATTTTTTTTTCAAAAATGCTCGAAGTGCCTTTTTTGGCATTTCGAACACAAAAAAATTCATAAAAAAATTTATATAAATAGGTTTCTTATTGAAAATGGCTATAGTTAAATCTAAAATAGTTAGAAGAAATTTTAGAGTTCCAGGGCTGCCAACATATCAGACCCTGGTTTTAAGGTAAGAAATATTAGAACTACCCCAAAAACCTTTGTTGTTATGCTCTATTTTATGCTTTTGATCGTGTTAAAAATTTTTCTTGTTTGGTTACGCAGAAAAAATAAAAATATAAAAATAAAAAATATAAAAAAATTAAATACAGAACAGTTTAATTTATAACTATATGTAACACTTTTTTTTTGGACATCGTCTTCATGATTTTTTGTGTTTAAGACATATTAATTTTGGAAAAGACTTTTCAAAATAAAATTTATTGTTTTAATTATTTTTTAAGTAATCATTAAGCTGATCCACGTGTTTAATTTTTTATTGGAGAGTTTTGTTCGGATATTATTACAAATATAGCCCGCTTATGAAAAGCACCGTTCTGATTCTATGCTAGATTTAAAAATAGTTGTACGATAATCGTAAGCAATTGTTAGTTTCGATCACGATTGCCTTCACCACAAAAAAAAAATTATTTCCTAAGTCAGAACATCTGACCATTTTTAAATACATAGCTTACTTCCCGATGTTGCAATTCTTCTAAAACTTTGCAAAGTGATTCACACTCATTACACACAATAAAAGGTTTTTCTAATTCTATATTCATATCAACTTAAAATGAAAAGTTTGCATTTACATGAATATTTGTAATAGAAATTTATTATTAAAAAATCCAGGGATCCCGGAAAGACAATCCCGGGATTTAAAGAGGCTTCAATCGTCCGGGATCCCGGAATTGACTTTCCTAATACATACATACTTTATATCTATATTTTTCTAATTCAACGTTCAATTTTAAGCAAAAAAGTTCACTACATATTTGTTGTGAAATATTAAATATATTTAAGTACGTATATATTTAATAAGTACGTATATATTCAAATTGATAATATCTTAAACTGAAAATGTTGTTTAGTAAAACTTAATTCAGTTAATCTTATAAATTAAATATTTCATATTGGTTGTTTTGTGCTTATTCATCATTCTTTTGGGTCATTCTTTAACAAACCGAACACCATTCTGACCGCCACATTTTTGATTTGAATGAAATTTTTTTTACGGGCTCTATAAAAGAGACACGTGTTCGAGGATTTTTTTTTTAAATAGAGAGCGTTAAAAGTTTGAGATTTTCGTGACTTTTGCCTTGGAGACTAATTTTCAAAAATTCATAACTTCGGATCTGTTTAAGCAAGAGACAACTTTTTTGCATTTTAAGAAAAAAATAGTTTCAAAAAAATGTATAAAAAATTTCATATTGTTACACACAATTTTAATGTTTAAATAAATTTTAACCAATCTTACATACCGTGTTAGCGTGTTTTAAACATAAATATCGTATTTTTCGTCAAATTTTACATAGAAAACGATTTTTATCGATGGAAAAATGATAATTACTATTACAAAAAAATAAAATAAACTCGCGCGGTACCTGACGTCTGTGCGCCAGTTGCAAAGTAAACCTCATATTCTCGCCTCATATCATTGTTGCCTGTATTATAATATAATATAAATTATGTTGTATCTAGGGCTTCCAATTTCGGTACTCAAAAGCAATTTCGGAATTACTAATTAAGAATCCGGGGATCCTGGAAAAAGTACCGGGATTTGAAAAACAGTTAAAAAGTATTTTATATAACAAAAAAAGAAATCGTGTGCAAGGTATGAAAGTTAGGATATTTTTTTAATAAAAAATTGTTTCATGGAATTACAAAATAAACAGTTTACTTAATTTTTTTATAAAAAGTAAATTTATTTTATTTCTTTATATATATAAAAGACAAAAATATATTATTTTTGATATATATCTATTGTATAATTCATAAAATTCATATTTCCTGGCATAATAATACTAACATAAGAACGGTACATTTTTTGAGATAACTTAAGTCTTTGAAAGGCGAACTCTTTGGTAGCAAAATTTCTAGCCGAAGAGAAACATCTCTCGAACTCAACACTAGTTGGTGGAATTTTTATCAATCATATCAAATGCTTTTTGAAGCATATTACTGCGAGTGCCACCATTTAAATATATTTTTATTTCTTTTTTGAACACTTTAGGTAAATTTAAATTTTTTTAAAAGTTTTTAGTCGAATGTTAAATTAAAGTGGTGCATTTTTGCAATTTGAAGGCAATCCCGGGATCCCGAAAATTCCGGAATTTTAGGCCTTATAATCCTGGGATTATCGGGACTGAAAAAAGTCCGAGAACCCAGATTGGAGACCTCATTAGTGTGTAAAAATTATGTGTAATGAAGGTATAATTTAATTATTATTTAATTAGATAATATTGGTTATTAATCAGCAGTTGCAAAACAATTAAAATGCCCAAATATATATATATACATAAGCACAAAACTACCAATATAAAATATTTAATTTATAAGATTAATTTAATTAAATTTTACTAAAAATATTTCCAGTTTAAGATGTTATCAATTTAATATATACATACTAGTCATTATGTTGTATTTATAAAATGTATGTAATAAAAAAATAAACCAAAGATATGAAATGGTTTATTGAAAACAAAATGCATACAAAAATGTTTTAAGATAGTTTTAATATTTTATTTATTTATTCATTTATTTATTTATTTATTTATAGTACGATAAGAACTTAGTTCTTTTAATGTACAAGTTGGAATAATATAATTAAACCTAAATTAAACAAGTATACTTATTATAAAGTTAATCTTAATATTAAGTAGAAATAGAGAAATCAAGATAGAGTATAAAATTGAAGTAATTAAGAGAGAAGAAAAAAGAAGTAACAATAAGAAAGTATAGATTTGAAAAACAGGCGAATTTATTAATCATTAATTAAAAGCGAAATGTTGAAATACGGCAAGTCTTAATCTTGTTGTTTCCCTTAAAGCTCTTACATGGCTCGGTAAGGAATTCCAAAGACGAGTGGCATTAATAAAAAATAATGTTGTGGAGTTGAGGTAGTTAAAACTCGGTGGGGGTCAGCATGTAACTTCTTGTTGAGTGACCAAATCTAATTTTTTCAAACAAATAAGAAGGCGTAATAGGTACATAAATAAATATAATATAAATATATTTAATATATAACAACACATATGTGGTAGCTTTTTTTGCATTTTTTGCTTAAAATTAAAAATTGAATTAGAAAAATATAAATATATAGTAGGTTATATACCTACTATATTAATTTTAGTAAATTTTTGTAATTAATTATGATCTATTCTTTGATTTTACATTATTATAATTCACAGATATATAAAGAGAATTTAGAAGTAAATATAGAGTATATAGAATCTATATACCTATAAAATAAAATATTTTTCATATTGAATTAATTTGTGTAGCCAAAACGGCACTCACTTATTTCATATATGGGAAAGTAAAGAAACAGCACATATCGCAAATTTATTTTATTTCAGCTCTGCGTATCCAAACAAGAATGATTTGAAACACGATCAAAAGATAAAAATAGAGCATAACAACGACGTCAAGCAAAGAACAAAACAAATTCTGCATAGACACAAAAACATAAAATAAAATTGGTTGGTTTTTTGGGTATTGTTAATATTTTTTACCCTTGAACCAAAACTCAAAAATTTCTTCTAACTAAAATCAGAAAATTTATTTTTATATTGTTGAAGCAATTTTCAATAAGAAACATATTTATATAAATATTTTATGAATTTTTTTGTGTTCGAAATGCCAAGAACTTTGAGCATTTAAAAAAAACAGCAAGTTTCAACAGCTATAACTTTTTTAGCAGTTTATTGCAATTCTTTCAAATTTGAATTTTTTACATTTATTTTTACTAAATAAGAAAAAATTAAATTATTTCAAAAATGAAAATATCAAAACTCTGATAATTTTTATCCGATTTTTATGTTATATAGCTTATCTTTAGGGGCAATAACAAACGAAGGGCATACCAGTTTTATGCACAAAATAAGGCTTTATGTGTAAAAATAGAGAAATATATAAAAAGTCCAAAAATTTTCATATGTTTTTCAATTTACAACAAAAAGATCAACTCGCGGTAATTTAGCGCACTCCTATCGAACTCATATGAATACATGCTGGTTTTTATTGCAAACGTCACGTTTTTAAAAAGTCATCATTTAATTTTGAAAATTTTTAATTTTTCATACAAATGCATGGATAAATTAGAATTTTACAAAACATGGATAAAATATATATAGGTAAAATATTAAAATATATATGTACATAGAAAGATAAAATATGTAATATAAGTATAGATAAATAAAATAAATATTCGCTATTTCGCTCATTGTAATAATTTGTTGAGCCATAACGATATTCACTTGTTTCATATTTGGGTAAGTTAAGAAACAGAAGAAATTTTCCAATTTCTTTTATTTCAGGTCAGCCAAACAAGAAAAATATCTGAAACACGATCAAAAGCATAAAATAAAGCATAACAACAACGCCAAGCAAAGAACAAAACAAATTCTGCATAAACACACAAACATACCAATAAGTAGCAGTACAAATAGTGTTTTTTCGTTGTTGCTTGTCTCGCATTCGGTGGTGGTTTTTTCTCTGCTGGCAGAGTCTGTGTTGCTGGCAGCGCACGTTTGCAACCAATTGTTCGAACCGTATTAATATTCGGATCGTTGGATTTATGTTAACGTTCTGTTAATGTGTCTATGACATCTCTCGTTTATATATTCTCTCTGCTTGACGTAAGGGTTGGCGAACAGACTTGGTCGGGGTACAGATTTTGATTAGTTTACAACTTCGTTCGTATATTCATCGTTCGTTGGATGGTTCGTTAGGGATACTAACTGCATTAGTGCATTATTTTGTATCACGAAGCAGCACACCAACGACATGCAAGACACGGGTAGAAATAGCATTTCGTAAAGATAAAAGTATTGCTTCTCGTGTCTTGCTTGTTGTTGGTGTGCATTTTCGTTATACAGAATAAAGCAGTTAATCTTTATCACGAAGCAGCACACCATCGACAAGCAAGACACGAGAAGCAATACTTTTATCTTTACGAAATGCTATTGTTTCTCGTGTCTTGCTTGTCGTTGGTGTGCATTTTCGTTATACAGAATAAAGCAGTAAATAAGGCCATTAGTTTATTTCATAAAGTCTTTAGATACAGAAATTTTTACAGACTAGGATTAAAATAATATATTATAAAATAAGTTATACAGTTACAGGTATAAGTGAAATGGTATAAGAAATAATAATAGGCTTATGTTAAAGAATATTATTAATTAAGTTTTTAAAAACATGTTTGGGAACATATAAATCAATTTCATGTGAAATACATAATTCATTAAAAAGACTCAAAGCTCTCATAATTGGCTCATTTAAAGCATAATTAGTTCTTCAATATTTTAAATAAAAGAGTTTTGCATTTCTTAAATATCTTAGCGGAGTATTGAAATAAATAAGCTCTAAAAAAGAATTGCAGTCAATAAGACCAGAAACTATATCATGTATGAATAACAGCGATGAAATCTTTCATCTTGAGTCAAGAGATTTACTACATTTATTCTGTATCACGAAGATGCTCACCAACGATGAGAAAGACACGAGAAGCAATATTTTCTTTCATACAAAATTGTATTACTTCTCGTGTCTTTCTCATCGTTAGTGTGCTTGTTCGTGATACAGAATAATGCAGTTAAGTCCTAGAAGCAACAAGCGCGTACTATAAGGTGGCAATGGATCATGAAAATTTATTGATCGCAGTACAAATCTGGTAAAGTTCTTTTGTATTTTTTCAAGTCTGAAAGATGTAGAGGCATAAAATGGAGACCAAACAACAGACGCATACTCAAGTCTAGATCTTACAAAAGCATTAAATAACATACTTAAGGTATGTGGATCGGAAAACTCACTACTATTTCTACGTATAAATGCCAGCAAAGAGTAAGCCTTAGGAATGAGAAAATTTACATGGTCAATAAATGTAAATTTCGCATCAAAAATAACACCCAGATCGCGATAAATATCAGCTGATTGGATTATTGAATTATATAAAAAGTAGGAGCTGCTCCATGTATTGAGAGTGAGTTTAGAGAAAATAACATGATAACATGTAGCGAAGTTTAACGTTAGACCATTAGTTTGACTCCAAGTTAAAACTCTAGAAATATCCGCTTGAAGTTCAACAACATCTGTGGAGTACGAAATTTTCTGAAAAAGTTTTAGGTCATCCGCTTACAATAAAAAACGAGATTTTTAAATGCATTTGGAAATATCATTGACAAAAATAATAAAAAACAAGGGTCCAAGGATACTACCCTGCGGAACGTCTGAAGAAGCTATAAATTGAGAGGATTTAACATTATTAATACTGACAAAACATATCCTTTCTTGCAAATAAGACTTAATCCAAGCCAAAAATGAGGAATGAAATCCCATTTTTGATAATTTTAAGAGCAACAGCTTATGAGGTACTCTGTCAAATGCTTTTGCGAAGTCGGTATAAATCACGTCCACTTGATGACCCATCCCAAACACGGATACACAGTACTCAGAGAAATTAAATTTGACACTGTTGACCGACCAGCAATAAAGCTATGTTGTTCCGGACAAATATAACGTTTGATCAAGAAACTTAGTTTAACTTTTATGACGCTCTCGAAAATTTTCGAGGCATTAGATAATTTAGAGATTGGCCTATAGCTAGCAACATTGCTTTTATTTCCGGACTTAAAAATGGGGGTTATAGAGGCAATTTTCCAGAACTTAACGAAATTACCTTCAGATAGGGACTTATTTAAGATGTCACAAAGTGGAACCGCTAAAGCATGTGAACATTTTAAGAATATTATTGTGGCAAAACCATCAATATCATCCTTACATGATTCTTTCATACTCTGGATGGCCTCAAGTACGTCGTTAACGGAAACAGAAAAAGTACCTATATCTGTAAAAGCATCAACAGATTCCACGCCATTTCCAATATAATTATTATTGTCAACGACAAAGTTTGACTTGAAAAATCGGCAAAACATATTTACAGTGTCTGGTAAGTTAGTTGAACACTGATCATTAAAAAACACTGAAGAAGGAATTTGCGATTTCCCTCTTTTGGACTGTATAAAATTCCAAAAAGATTTAGGATTTTTTTTTAATATTTGTTTCAAATTGCATGATGTATTGCTTATATAAAAATCTATTAAGGAAATTAAAATCACGCATGAAATATAGACATTTTTCCTTATATGTTGGCTCGTTGGTAGCCCTGAAAAATTTCTAAAACTTATTTCTTTGGTTTTTCAACTTTTAAAGACCCCTTGTATACCATGGAAGTTTGTGACTAGTTTTTTTTCTACGCGGAATATGCGAATTGCACGTAGTCAAAACCTCAGATTTAAAAATACTAAAACATGATTCGGCATTATAACCATCAAATAGTACGCGCCAGTTTAAATTAAGTAACATGCTGTTCAATATATTGAAATTACAACGATTAAAATTGTACAGTTTTTTATCTTCCGAAAACTCAAAATATTCATAAAACTCTAAATCTATTATTAGTGGCCTATGATGCATACATTGTTTCTGGATGGGATAAAGACATTCTATGATATTGAATTTAATATTTGAGGTAATATAAATTAAGTCTAACAATTTATTGATGTAAGTCTATACTGGATAGACTGTCAATCAAATTTATTTCTTGGGTCTGATTTATATTCGTTGGAGTTAAGTCCCCTGCAATATATGTCCATGTAATCTTAGACAGATTAAAATCACCCAATACGCAAAGGTGAGAATTTGCATCCATGGAAGAGTTTATTCCAATTATGTTGTCAACATGCGCAGCATATATTGAATCTGCACTATTTGGTGGGATGTACGAAGCGCAGATATACAGTGACTCATTAGAAGTAAATACTCGAACACATAGCTGGTCAAGCAAAGAGTCAGAGTTGATAAAGAATTGAAGAGAGGAGCAATAAATTCTTTTTATGGCAATTAGTACTCCACCACCACGTACTAGTCCAGTTTTTATTGCGTCACACCTTTCTATACACATTAAAAATGTTGGGATCAAAGAATTCACCATCGAAAAACTTCGGCTGTAGCCAGGTTTCAAATAAAACGTAGACATCAAAATCTTCGTGTGATGTAAAATTAAAGATTTTACCAGATTTGGATCTCTGATTTTAAAGATTTTACCAGACATATTCTGATAATAGCATTTCAAATTTTTGCTCGACTTGCATACTAAGGGATGACATCGGATTAATTCATTCGCTGATTCAGGATTCTTTTTTGAAAATTTCCGAACATAGAAACTTTAGTGTTCTCTTGCCAAAGCGACGGCTCAAAAAAGGCATCAATAGAGTGCTCAGCAACACCAAGTTTAAAAGATACTCTTTTAAGATTTTCCAGAATAGAATATTTTTTTATTAATTTGTAACATATTAAATCGCTTTCACGAATGCAAGAATATTTTACAACATAATTAATTATGTCTTGTGCAGAGACTTTAGGGTTAAAAAACCCAACATGAACAAAGATAAATTTTGCGGCAACATCAAGTTCATGCCTATCACTTTGGCCAAAAACAGACTTTTCACGTAGAACCGATCTCTTAGTTTTAACCACATTCCACTCTTCATTGTCACATGTTTGATATTTACCATTAATCGAAGAGCTAAAATTTGAAGCAGCAGCAATCGAAGAATAGTTTGGCACAGCAACAACAACATCACCAACAACCACTTGACTATCCACAACAGCTGGAGAAGTCGGTATAGCGACCGCAGAAGAGCAAGAAACATTTTTCGTTTCAGTTTTTTCATTTGCGACAACCACATTAAGAGCCCGAACAGAACCAAAGCGGATGTCGGATGGCGGGCCTCTCTCGGCAAAATCCGCTGAGAACACGTCCAGAATAGGAGCGGTTGTCGGTTGTCGGAACACGGTTGCATTTCATATTGGGAATGATACAAATTATTTTATATTATGCTTTGAATTCACATGAATGCAACACAGGCACAAAAACAGAATGTCAGATCATAGTAAAAACTAAGAAAATAGCACTGAACATTTAAGTCACTCAGAGAGAGATCCGCCACTTGTCAGAGAAAAATTAGAATAGATTCTATTCTGGCGTTTTCCCGTCACGAATTTCTACGGCGATTTCATTTTTGGCGGCTGCATATATTTTCATGTATTTTTGAGCACGGCGAATCCGACAACCGACATCTGCTTTGGTTCTATTCGGACTCTAACTGCAACGGCGTCAGCATCAACAGCATCCATAGCAGGAGAGACTGCATCAACACCATCCACAGCAGGAGAGACAGCATCAACAGCATCCACATCGGGAGAGACGAAAGCAACAGCAGATGATCCTCTGACAGTATCCACTGATGGGGGTACTGGTGGTAGAAATCGGTTTTCGAGTACAAGTTTACCAAGGCAATTATCACATAAAAAAGTTATGTTAGAGTGACTATTAATCAAATCGCACTGCATTTCACTTAAGTTCAAACATTGTTTATGAAATTCAGCATTGCAAGAATTGCACATAATGCTCTCATGTACAATGAGGCAATTAGAATATTTAAAGCACAACATAGCTAGCTAGAACGATCGTCTAATAAGAATCACAACTGATTAGAATCACAACTGATTAGAATCACGACTAACTGCTTTATTCTGTATAACGAAAATGCACACCAACGACAAGCAAGACATGAGAAGCAATACTTTTATCTTTACGAAATTCTATTGCCACCCATGTCTTGCATGTCATATAATTGTTGTTGTTATGTTGCTTTTTCTCTTCTTAATTTTAGCATACGCCTAAAACTATGTGAGGTATTTAGCGCCACCGCTATGAAACTGTAATACTGACGAATAATCTTTTATAATTTCACACTCTAACCAGTGATGTCAACCCGAGGAGAGTAAAAATCCACAAATGCGACATAAAAAATCCGTGCAAATCCGTGTTAGCAAATTTATATATTTTTTTTCAATTTAAAACTAACAGCTAATAAAATTACTCAATTGAAGTCATTAATAGTTTTTTAAAAATTTCTTGTATGTTTTTTTTATAAAATTTGTTATAAAATTTACAAACAACGTAAAACATAACTGAAAGTAAAAATAGTCAACAACTATTACTTTTAGTTATGTTACTTAAAAACATAACATAAAACGTAACTTTTATTCATTTTAAAGGAACATTAGATTTTTAAATCTGTTATGATTATAAATACAATAACGTTGAAATACATTTTACAGGCACTTTAAGTTTGTTTAAACCCATTAATGACAACGTATGATATGTCATACGCGATGAAAGCATTTTTCAAAAATTCGCAGCAACTGTAAAGCTTTTGCTTCCAACAGTGAGAAAACCAAAAATATGCTTTTTCCATAACAATTTTAAAATTTACCTTTAAAGCCTTTTTGTTTATTTATTCCAGCCAGTTTTAAGTACAGTATTTCAAAGAAAAGTGAAAAAATCCACTCTGTTGAGTTTTTTTTTTTATAAACATTTAGAGGAAAGAAAATATAATTTAAAAAAATGCGTTAAGTTAGAGTTGAACGGCTACGCTACGAAATTAAAATTTTCCAATTTTTATTTTTTCTAATTTTTTAAGTTTATTTTTATTTCTTAACTTACAGACCCCTTATACGTTTATGATCTTATACGTTTACACACTTCGCCATACCCAAATCCTTTGAAATTTATCTTAAACTTCAGAGTTTTCCGTTTTGCCGGAAATTAATGCTGAAAATTTCTAAAAATAAACTCAATGAGTTCTGGTGGTGAGCATTAATTAACACTCGCCTCAAATGAGGCTGCCCACTGGCTCACTTCGAAATAAGATTCCTTAAAATAGTTTTTTTAATTGCAAGTGTTGATAAACGCAAAGTTTTAACAAATTATGTTAATACATTTTTTAGAGATAAATAATTTTTTTTACCATTCCAAAATTTATGACATAAGATTTGTTGAAAAAAGCGAAATTTATGAAAATTCTGTGTGATTTTCTTTAAATCCGTAGATTTACTTTATTTTGCCACTGTTGTCCGTTTATCTGTGCAAAGCTTAAATATCCGTAGAAATCCGTAATTTCCTTGGCACCACTGGCTAAAATTATGAATTGAAATATTCAATTTCAAACTGATACTGGAATGATTTCTTACAGTTGAAAAAAGATTTCTTAACTTATTTTTAAAATTTTTACTTCTTCAAATTGACGTTTTTTAACAGGCGTCCACCCATTTTAAGGATTTTTCCTTGAGCTTATATTACAAAAAGAATTCAGAATCAAGCCTTGCAGGGGGGTTCTAAATATGTTTAAAAAATGAATGCAGCCCAAAACCCATCTATACATGTACCTCTTTATATATTTATTCATACGTTTTGAATTAAAAAAAAAAATTTTGAAATTACATGAAAAATATATTATATATGAAAATATTTCGGGCATAATTCGAGAAAGATTTTTACCCCATCTTTAAAATAAATATCATTTTCTTATGTGTACAAGCGTGTGTCAACCGGCGTATCATGATAACAAAATTAGTACAAAAAATCTCAGAACATAGAATTATATAGGTTACATCTTTATGTGCATTCTAGACTCCCTTATACCTTGTTCCTTTAGAACAAATTCTGCGGATGCCCTTGGCTAAAAGACTTTTTGAAATAAAAGTGGTTTTGTCTACAAATACATTTGACAAAAATTTATATAACAAATACTTTTTCTTAGATGTCGGCCTGCTCACACTTAATCGATATATCTTGCTCGACCCGATTTTGCTCTTCTTTATGGTTGCTTCTGTCTGGGGCATGGTTAAAGTATCAAAATTTACCACAAGTGGTAATTCATATACAAAACTTTGGTGGTTGTGGCTTTTATTTACGGGCTCCATGCTTTCCTGTACCATAAGCGTGAAGTTTGTTGGATTATTTGTCGTGCTGCTGGTCGGTCTACACACGGTAAATGAACTCTGGACCATCCTGGGCGACTTGCAGAAACCAATTGTAAGTTGCTGTTGTTTGCTTTATATAATAACGTTCAAGTGCAATGCTCAGATCACTTTTTTAGCTATATGATTTCTTCCCATCCTGGCGTTATATGAACTTAATTTTTTTTATTAACCTTTTTTTTGCAGGTGGAGACAATTAAGCAAATAGTCTGTCGTGCGTTGACATTAATTTTATGGCCTATTCTGCTGTATTTTGTATTCTTTTATATACACTTGTTGGTCTTGAATCGTAGCGGGAATGGTGATGGCTTCTACAGTTCGGCCTTTCAATCGCGGCTCATTGGCAATTCATTGTTCAATGCCAGCATGCCGCGTCATGTTGCTTATGGCTCAATCGTAACCATTAAAAACTTTAAGACTGGAGGCGGTTATTTACATTCTCATTTCCATCTGTATCCCAAAGGGATTGGAGCAAAGCAGCAGCAGGTAACACTATATTTTTATTTCCATTAAATTTAGATAGCTGTTAATGAAAATACGGAAAAGTGACTATCAAAAGAAGTGTTCGAGAATTTTAAAACTTTACATTTTATTACTTAAATCCAAACCTGATATTAATCCCGATTACAAGTACACGAGCTTTAAGCCTTTGAAATGGAATAGGGACTATGCAATCTCTCTGAATAGCGGACGTACAATTTGAATTTATAAATCAATTTCATCAACATGGGTTAAACCAACTGATAAACAACTCTTCAAGGAGCACAGAACATAACTTTAGGCGAATCAGTTTTTCATTCCATACGATAAATTCACCTGCGACGCCTGCAGTGCTGTGGAAAAAAAAATGACAAAATACAATAATCATTACCAGGCGCGTAAGCAGGGGGGCTTTGGGTGTTAAAACCCCCGAAATGAACGAAATTTTACGAGCTTCGAGAGAAACACTCAGCACAACATGGCAGCCGTTGTGTGTTTCTGGTCACGACGAAGATCTTGATGAAAAGTAAATCAAAAATAAAAAGACTCAATTTAAAACATTTATTGGGAAAAGACTATAATATATACACTTAAAATTTGTTTAAAGTACACTAAGGGAATATGTGTTAAAGTTTAATTAAACTGTGTTCATATTAAATGAACTTGTTTTTGAAATAGAGCTTGAAACAATTTCATTTAGATCAAATGTTTGTACAGTTCAATTTAAAACAAAAGTTTTTTCAAAACATTGTTTTTGAATATACTTTTATAGTAAACATTGACAGTTTTAAAATATGTTTAAAAAAACTTTAAAGCAAAAACTTTAGTATTGAAAACAAATATTTAGAAACATAATTTTAAAAAATTGTTCTTAAATTAAAAACAATAAAATAAATCCGCCATTTTTGAGATGCCATTTTTTAATTTTTTCGAGATAGCGACCCCTGGAATCCCTCAAATACCACATTTTAACACCATTCGATGATATATTGATATATTTTAAATATTAAAATAATTAATAAGTTTTTATTCTATTTAATGTTCATTATTTGCAAAACCATTTAAAAAAATATTTTCACACAATCAAATGTAAAATCGGGGTTTTTCTCAACTCGGTCTCAATTGTCTGGCAATGATTGTCAAAGATTCTATTGCACATAATTTTTTAATTCAATCTCAGATAGCGACATATTTGTTGTTACTGCAAAGAAACTATAAGAGAAAATTATAAAAAAATAGATGAATTTATAGTTGAAAATTTTTTTTAATTATTTTTTTTATTTATTTGCAAATAATGTTGGCATTTAAGACTTAAGTCTTTTGCACGCCGCATGTTAACAATAGATAACAACTGAATATTACTGAAATATTAAACTATTTAAAATTTTAAAGGTAAGAATTTTATCACAAATAACAAAAATTTCCAACTTAAAATATGAATAACAATGATTTATTTTATTTGAGAACAAGTTGACATATAAGATTTTTTTTTTTATATGGTATTAAAAGGCAGATATTAAAACTAATAACAATTCTTTTTAAAAGATGTAAGTAGTGTCCGAGCGAAGATTCGGTGTCAGTTACGGCCAGTTTTGGCCCTTTTTGTCAGTTTTTGCCTCAATATGGCCGAATAGCTATTTAGAAAATTTACAATAGTTTCGTCTATTTGACTATATTCAGGCCGAAACTGACAAAAAGGTCCGAAACTGGCCGTAACTGACTATTCGGTCGGACACTACTAACATCTTTTAAAAGAATTGTTATTAGTTTAAATATCTGTCTTTTAATACCCTATAAAAAACAATCTTATATGTTAACATGTTCTTAAATATAATAAATCATTGTTATTCCTGACGGCCATATTGAGGCCATATTGAGGCCGAATAGCCGAAAATAGCCGAAAGTTTTGGTAAAAATTTCTTGCTTCAGTCATTTAATTCAAATATATAAATTTGGTTTCATAAAAATGTTTAAAACGCATTGTACAAAACAAAAATAATGAATTCGTCTTTAATTTGATTTATCGTGTTAACGCAAAACATTTTGGTTAATGTTTTGCATTCGATACTATCATTTTCGATTTTATCATCTCTATTGCAATTAATATTAAAGTTTTTTAGGTACTGAAGCCAAAAATTTATAATTAAGCTTCTTAACGAATTTTGTGTCTGTGGCATAAAGGAAAAGAAAATTAAATATTTCTATTTTTATAATACTAAACCTTAAAAAAAAAATATTTTTTTTTTGTAGTTCTAAAGAAATATACATTGTAGGTGCATACTATTTTGAGTGTGTACGGAAGTGTGTAATAAAAAATAAAATAAATTATCTCATTTATTATTATACAGTGCACTCGGGAAAACGTCAACACTAGTTTACGTCAACATCCCAAAACGTCAACCCTTAATTTTTTACGTTGTCTACTCCAAAACGTCAACCAAACCACAAAGCTCTAAAACGTCAACTTTAAATAAATCAAAATTTTGAATTTAGCAACAGTTAAAATACACAGTTTTGATGACACACACACATTTATTTTATGAAATTAGTTCAGAATTTGGGTATTCCCCTAATAAGTACGTAGAATAGAAAAGAAATTGCATCTCTGTGTGTTGTCTTTTTTATGTTCAGTTGCTTTTTTGTTCTCGTAAGTATCACATTACCACAATGTGCTCAAAACAACTGAAAGTGCTTAAATTATAAGAAAAGGCAAATACTTTGGATTTATTAGAAAAGGGTGCAAGTGCGGTAACCTTAGCAAAGCAATATGGTATCTCAAAATCAACAATTAGCAAGATAAAATTGAAAAAAAATAAAATTTTGGACTGTGTTTAATAGAAAAAGAAAGACATTAAGAGCATCAGAGTTGCCGAAAATAGAAAAGCGCCTATATCAATGGTTTGCCAAGCAGAGAGAAAGGCATTATCCGGTTAATGCATTAGCGCTCAAACAAAAGGCTAAAGAGATTCATCTAAAAGTAAAAGAAAAGGAATGCTCTTTTAACGCAAGTGATGGATGGTTGCAAGGTTTTAAAAAAAGATTTGGAGTTCGCCTGCTTAAAATAACTGAAGAAAAGCTATCTTCGCAGCTTTTGCTTGTCGAACCATTTAAAATCAAACTAAAACAAAAAATTTAAGAAATGGGCCTATGCCATGATCAATTGTACAATGCTGATGAATCTGGCTTATTCTGGAAAATTTTGCCAGAAAAGTCTTACGTATCAAGTGCCGAAAGGACTGCTCCGGGCGTAAAGAGAGAAAAACAACGCGTTACTTTTTTATGTTGTGCTAATGCTTCCGGGAATCATAAACTTAAATTGTTGGTGATTGGGAAGGCAAAAAATCCACGCATTTTCAAAAATTTTAACTGCCCAACTGAGTACAAGAGTTCCAAGTCCTCATGGATGACATCAGCTATTTTCTACGATTGGTTTCACAAATCCTTTGTGCCACAGGTTAATATCTGTTCTGCTGCAGAATAAATATCGCTTTTAAGCTATAGAACTTGCCAGTTAAAGTGCTCCTTCTGATAGACAATGCTCCGTCTCATCCAAGTGAAATAGAGCTTAAAACAGAAGACGAAAACATAATTGCAATGTTTTTTCCTCCGAATGTAACCCCACTTATCCAACCAATGGATCAAAACGCAATTAAAATAACGAAGCTGTTTATAGAAACACTCTTCTAGCCATGGTAGTAGCAAAAAAATCAGATCTAGTAGATTCGATGAAAGCTGTTACATTAAGGGATTGTGTTATGCTTTTAGAAGCCGCATGGAATAAAGTTAACAAAGATACAATGGCAAAATGCTGGCAAACTGTTTTGCGTTTCTCGGAAAATGAGACAGATCTGGAGGAAGATATTCCGTTAAGCATATTGAAAGAAAAAATAAACTCAGAACTGCAACAACAAATGGAGCTCGCAGTTGATCTGCTTTATGAAATAAACCCTCAGGTTTGTCGCTTTTTAAAATTATTTTAACGACGCGACCAGTAACTTTATACATTTTTTTAAGGTTGACTATACAGAACCATCCATTCAGAAGTGGAATGAAGATGTTCTACTGGTTAATGTTTCTAATTCGTGTGAAATTGAGGAGTTAGAAGTGACCGATGATGATGACAACGATTTAGATACAGACAATAAAACCAAACGAAGCTGTCGAAATATTTAACCTGGCTTTGGAATGGGCTCAATTCGAGAATGTTGAGCAAAATAACCTAAATGTATTAAGATATTTACGAGAGAAAGCTCTCCGCCAAGTATTGGAAAGGAAAAAACAACAGAAAAAATAACAGATGTATATGTATGTGAAATGTGATCTCTTTTAAAATGTATTCCTTTAGTTTTAGTTAGGCTTAAAGCATTGTTTGTTCTTTTTTTGTATTTGTTTATGTTTCGTTTTAGTTTATAGTCAATAAAAACGTTTTAAAGCACACTATCACGTTTTAAAGCACACTATGTTTTTTATTAAAAGTTTCTACATTCATAAACGTCAACAATTTGTTACAGTGCACCCTAAACAAGTGCGCGTTGCGCTGCGTAGCCAAACGCCACGCAATTTTATTTTACGCTTAACCTAAACAAGTGCGCTGCGGAAAGAACTGCTGCTCTCGAACCAGCTCAGTCTGATGGTTTAAAAATCTTAAAGAAACTTTTAGAATTGTGTAAAAATCTATTAATATAGCAAATACTTCCATTTGCAATTGAGATTAATTAATTAAAAGCAGCTAATTGCTCTTTGTTCTAATACTTTGGTTTTATGCAGCCAACTTCACATCCGAACGCACTGTCAAAATTGGAAATTCGATTCATGTTGCGGTAGTCCGGTGCGTGTTTCGGTAGGCTTCATACAAAATGTATGGGCATGAGCCGATTTTGACAGTTAAACCACGCACGCGCACTTGTTTAGGGTGGACTGTTAAACGTTAACACTCGCGGTTTTGATTAGTTGACGTTTTCCCGAGCGCACTGATTCTCTCTCAAAATGATAAAATTATGTTTTCTCGCTCTTGTCAAAAACAGCGAAAAACTTGATTGTGAATCGCGATGAAAACAAATTTTGTTAAATTCGTGTTTTTCTGCAAGTTTATATTATTTTTAATGAGATTAATGTGAGAATATGTTCTTCGATAGGTTCTTGAAGCAGACGATGTGAATGCAAGACAATTTGCATGCTGGCCAAAGCTTCATGTCTGCGGCACTTTTCAGCGCACGTTTCTGATAAAATGGGCAAAACATTCAATGACAAACTGGGTAAATCGGCGAAGACAACTGCAATAATTTATTGTCAACACAACACGGCACAATAATTAATTGCATTTAATATTTATTTATACTTAAATCGCGCAATAAAAACTATAGCACATCATCTAGCAACTCAAACAAACAACAAAATTTGGCAACTATCAACAGTTCCGCTCTTTCACTCACAATTTTTTGACAAAAGCAAAGAAATTCATGGTGTTGTCAAAAACTCACTAACACCAGGTTTTCTTGCACCATGGTTGCGATAACTTATTTACCTATTACAACGTAAGTTGTGGTTGAAAAAAATTAAAAAATATACTTTCCTAACATAACTTTGGTCGCTGATTCAAAAAAAAAAAAAAGATTTGCAATAAAATATTTTTACCACGATTTCGGTGGTCTTATTTTGCAAAATATGAAATTTTTAAAAAAAATTTCGATTTTTGTAGATTTTGTTTCAAAATAACATGATTGAACTGAATAAATTTAGTAAAAGATGTTAAATTTTTACCGAGGTATCTGGTTTCCATAGGCTTGCACGTTTGATGAAAACGCTCGCCTTGCTCGTCCGACTCAGTGGGTATTTGACGCTCGAATTTGTCCAGATGATAGTGTAAGAAGTGAATTTTTAAAGATATCGAATGTGAGTTACGTTGAATGCGTCCAACATGTCGCGTATAAGAAGTGCATAATTATCTTTTTTCCAAGAAAACCATCATATACAGCTTTCATCGTATCCCTCGCTACTAACTGTTCTGCAGAAAGCAGATCATTGAAATCATCGTCTTTTACCCACACAGGATGACCACGAGGATACCTTAATAAAAAAATATGTATATGGGTCATTTTTTTATAAACCGAACAACATACTGACCGCTATATTTTTGATTTGCATGAAATTTTTTTAAGGGTTCTATTTCGAAAAAAAAGAGACACGTGTTTGAGGATTTTTTTTTTTTTTGAAAATAGAAGGCGTCAAAAGTTTGAGATTTTTGTAATTTTTGCCTTGGAGACTTATGTTTAAGCTAGAGACAACTTTTTTGTTTCATTTTGAAGATAAAAAACTGAATATTAGGAAAAAAATGGTTGTAAAAAATTTTTGAAAAATTGTATACTGTTATACGCAATTCAAATTTTTAAATAAATTTTAGGCAATCTTACCCGCCACTAAGCGTGTTTTAAACATAACCATCGTGTTTTACGACAAATTTTACATAGAAAGCGATTTTTTATCGATGAAGAAATAATTATTACTATTGCAAGAAAATTAAATAAACTCGCGCGGTACCTGACATCGGCGCGCTAGTTGCAAAGTACACCTCATATTATCGCCTTATATCGTTGTTCTCTATTACAAAGAGCAGCACAATAAATTTTTTTTCCTATCTCTAAAAGCTTTACTTCGTCGCAACCAAGGTTCAATTATTATAAATGAGCCTTGGTCGCAACGATTCAACAGGCTTGCTGACACCGTTGGAGCTTTTACGAAGTAAGTTTTTTTTTCTTTTTATTTAATTGAACATCTTGCTCTCTGTAAAAGACGGACACCCAACAAAAGCTTAGCCATGAAATATAGAAGATGACAATTGTTGTTCGATTTCAAAATACTCGGTACTCGCAAAATTTTTTTTTTTGGTTTTTTTTTCATTCGCGTTAATTCTGACGTTTCGTTAAGGGAACACGGCTAATGATGATTAACGAAGAACATAATTAAATACATTTCGTTTGGTTATTTATGGTCGCATTCAGCGCAGACAGCTGTTGTAAACTGTAATGGTAGCGCTACCTTAGTTCACGAAGTTTTTATCTGAATGTGTTGCTACTCTACACGTCAGAAGTTAGATTCAATTTAATTTTTATGTAAATTTAATTCAATTGCAAAGGTTTCTCACTTAAATTTGCTGCGTTCTTTCTGAGTTTATTAATTTAACAGCGTCAGTAACAGCATCTGACAGTTAAGCAAACAGTTGTGTTCATGTAGCATAGAATTTGTTCGCTCGATTAAAAGGCGTTCGCTACTATATCAATTTTAGTTAGCGCTACCAAATATGTACCATTCAACGAATTTTTACGCAACAGTTGCCAACTGTTGTATGCGCTGAATGCGGCCTATGTCTTTCCTTCTTTTCGTCGCGAAGTTAATTACTGTCATGAACCTAAGGACCGCGTTGCAGAATATTTGCTCGGTTTCTTTAAGGTTGATAAGCGTTTACTTTTATCATTCAAACATACTACAATAGAATTAGTACGAAGAATTAGCACGAACTATTAATGATAAGGTAATAGTTCGTAATAATAACCATTCACTTCTAACTGTAGGTTTAGACCGCCTGAACGAACGAAAATTTTATCGCGAACAATTTATTGCAATAAATTCTTCGTTCGGAGTACTGTTTAGACCGCACGAACATCAATCGCGAACAAACATTGGCCGCCATCTTGTACGTTCAGGCGGTGTAAACAGCAATTTGTGCATTTTGCCGAACATCAATAAATACAGGGTTGATTACTCCTTATTTTTATATTAGTACCAAAACTTATACTCCGTTTCTCAGCAACAAATGGTTTGTCACTCCATAACAATATATTACTCGTATTAGTTATTATAAAAAAGACTTATGTTTAACTTATTACTTTTAGTCACAAATCGATTTTTCAACTTTCATTTTAGTTAATATCCAAATTTTAGCTATATCAAATAATATTTGCTATCCATAAACTTAAAAATATGCAAAAGTTATAGTTACTATTAAAAAAAAATTACCTCAAATAAACAGTCGCTTTAAAATGAAACTTTAAATATAGGGTTTTTTGCTTAAAAAACTTCAATTGGCCCTTATGTGTATTTAATAATCAACATAATAAACAACATAATCATATTTCAGCGAAAGTTAACAGAACACTTTAAAAAACATAAAACATATATTACTACATATTTTAGTACTTTTCATAAATAATTCTCTTAAGCTACTCCTCTTTACTACTTTCCTGTTTTTAAACACAACGCAACACCGGATTCGCCCAAAAAGATCGAAGCTTGTTCGATCAGAGCGAACGAAGGAATCTTCGTTCGTTCGCCCTAATTTAAGGCCCAGTTATAATAGACGTAACGTAATGTGGTCTAATGTCAATTGAGCAGTGCGTTCTTTCACTTATTGTTTCAAACAATACTTTCTTATACAAGTGATTATAATAAAAGTAACGTAATGTAACGGGACGTAAAGATCCGTTGAATTTCGATTTCTACGTTACTTTACATTACGTCTGCTCAAAGAGCAACTAAACATTGAGGTTAGATTCGATTAATGCGCTATTTTATATTGTTGAACTACGCTTTTTGTTGAGTTTTCGTTATTAATGTGATAGTTCTATATATCCACAGCTATGGATGACGAAGTTTTAATTGAACTTGTACTGGAACGTGCAATTATTTACAGCAAACAACTGCCTGGTTACTGCCTATTTTAATTGCTACAAAGTTTTCTTACATTACGTCCCGTCCCGATGACAGTTGACAACATTTCGTTACTTTACATTACGTCTATTATAATTGGACCTTTACTGTTTACACCGGGCAAACATCCTTCGCGATAAATTTAAAGCGAACACTATTCGTTCGGGCAAAGTGTTTAAACCGAGCGAACGAACGAGGTTTCTTTCGTTCGTTCAGACGGTCTAAACGCACAGTAAGACATGCATAGTATTTATTTATCTTTCTGAAAATAAACAAAACCAATAACGAACTACAAGAACGAAAACATCTAATGCGTATTTAAATATGTACATTTTACATATATATTAATAACAACAACCACAAGAAAAGCAGCAAAACAACAAACGACACGATTGCGAACCAAGTGAACAACAACAACAGTATAGGTAGCTTTTGAAGCAGCTTATGCTTTACTCATAAGAATATATGATTTTTTTTTTCTTCTTAGATTTTGCTGTTTTGTGACTTTATTGAATAAGTGACAAAATCCAAAGATAGATATTTGTTTTATTCGTACTGTAACTGATATTTTGGCATATATTTGTTCTTTGTACGATGAATATTTAAGGCTGTAGGTATCAACTAAGCTTTCTAAATGTATTTGAAAAATTTGAATGAATATTAAAGGCTGTAGGTATCAACTAAGCTTTCTAAATGTATTTGAAAAATTTGTGAAAATGGCCCCCATACAAACCGCGCTGTAAGACGTAATTCTACGTCAAAAATATGTTTTGCTAGGCGGCCTCGATAGTCTAGTGGTAGCGCGCTTGACTGACTATAGCACAATGGTCCCGGGTTCGAATCCTGGCCGGACATTTTCAGAATAAGGGAGAGGAATGCTTCCACATTAATTTTCAGAACAGGGGAGAGGACTGCATCCAGTTCATTTTTTAAGACAGCGGAGGAGAATGTTTCCACATGACTTTTTAACACAGAGGAGAGGAATGTTTCCCTCTAATGCAATGCGTCTAAATCAGGGCTGGGCCATGGCGAATAATAAGGTAGGGTAAGTAGCTTTGACAAGACCTATCTATCGTTAATGTCAAAGTGTGTTTTAGAGATGCCAGTTTTCTTTATTAGTGTTATTTCTGGGATAAACACTAGCAAAAGAAATTTTATGAAGGGTAAATAAGATTAAATTTCTTTATTCCACGTTGTCCGACAAATTGCTTAACTTCTTTTTGCCATGTTTATAGTTTTAAAAGTTATTAAAATATATGTAACTTCACACAAAATTCTCTATGAAAATCACAAATAAACACTTAATAAAACCAATAATTAATTTGAATGGAAGGCTCAAACTGGATTATAACATACAAATTTCGCAGAATAAGTCCGCTTCAAGCTTACCTAGAACAAAAAACCAGTACTTCCCCGTTTTTAAGTACTGCTAGTAAAGGATATCATCAGAAACGCCAAGACAAAGTATGGATTTTACATTGGATTTGAATTAACAATAGGTCTTGTCAAAGCTACTTACCCTACCTCATTATTCTGCCATGGGCTAGGCGTTCTAACAGAGTCACATTTTATTATGTCTTGCTAGTATTGGTGCGCTCTCGAATAGCGCACACTGAGCGAAATAGTTGTCACAATTATCTAGATTTGCAAGTTTGAATGTTTGTATCTCCACACATACTTTAATATGTGTTTATTTTTTATTTTTAGTCATTGGTATTGTTCACTATTTCTTTTATGTCATTACTGCTCCTCATTTTCTTCTAATTAAATAAATTATATTAGTTTGCTTGCAGTGGAAAATTACACATTCTGCTTCGTAAGAAAGGGTCTCTGCACAACAGAAATCGCGTTGCGATTCAAAATCAAACATTGTTTTTTAGGTGTTTTGTTTTTCTTTTAATATTAAATCCTAATATATACGCATCATTAAAATTATAATCAAAAACTCAAAAAATTAAGTATCAAAAAATTAATGAATACAAATAATATGAAAAAAATAATGCAAAGAATCTTAATAGGCAATATGTATGAATGATATTAAAACTTAAAAATATAAAAAAATTAAAAATATATGCATAAGATATATGAATCTACAAACCAAAAAGTTGTAGGCTTATTACGGTTCACAACACAACAGTAATTTCTGTTTTTATTGTGTACATTGCTAGTACTTAAAATAAGACACATCAGTGTATTGCTGTAAACCGTAATAGGCCTATTGGTTTTTTAGGAGTGTGCATAAAATTTCCGACAAAAGTCTTCACAGCATCACCGTCAGCGAACGACTGAATTATATTCTCTTCTGTTGTGAGTTTTGTGTACATGTGAAAAGTTACGTTCAGAGAGCGCTCAGTGAGCTATGGGTCTCCCAGCGCTGGTCTAAATCATACGTATTCATGTGTATGTTTGTGGTTGTAAAGCTTTTGCTTCAAAAGTTTGCACTTGAAGAAAAGCTTGAGCTCAACAACGAAACGAAATCAACAAACTTTCAGTAGCTGTACAGACCAGGGTAGATATTTTAAGTACAATTGTACTTTTTTGGTACAATTTTATAATTTTTTCTACTTTCCTACTACCAAAGCGTTTTCGGTACATTTTATTTCACTCTATAGACCTCTTATAGATTGGGCAAGACTTGAAAGCAAGAATGTGAGTACGTTGGATAAATCGTGGTGAGTTTACGCAAGGCTTGGAGACGAAGGCGAAATATTAAACTTGCTCTGTACTGGCAAGTTTTTGTACTAAAAAAAAACTTGCTTTCAAGTCTTGCCCAATGTATAAGGGGTCATAAAAAACACAAAATATAGAAATCTAAAGGTCCAATTATAATAAAACTAACGTAATCTGGTCTAATGTCAATTCAGCAGTGCGTTCTTTCACTTATTGTTTGAACCAATATTTTCTTATACAAGTGATTATAATAAAAGTAACGTAACGTGATGGGACGTATAGATCCGTGGAAATTGGATTTATACGTTACTTTAAATTACGACTTGCCAAAAAGCAACTGAACATTGAGGTTAGTTAGATTCGATTAGTGTGATATTTGTATTGTGAAAACAATGTTTTTTGTTGAGTTTTTGTTATTAATTTGATAGTTCTTCATATCCACTGCTTTGGATGACGAAGTTTTAATTGAACTTGTACGGGAACGTGCAATTATTTAGGACAAACAACTGCCTGGCTACTGCCAAGTATAATTGCTTTACCGTTTTTTTACATTGCGTCCCGTCACGATGACAGTTGACAACATTACGTAACGTTTATTATAATTCGAGCTTAAGTAAGCAAACAATTTAAAAGAATTAAAAAATTTATCTAGTTCTTAATTTTGGTACTCTGTAAAATACATAAAACAATATTTTAAAGAGTCGATTTTCGCCAATTTATATAAAATTTCTTAAGAAATTATTTTAACTTTCTTTCGACAACAAATGGTAAAATAATATTTTATTTTCAAAAATTAATAAAAACTAATTACAGAAACAGACTGCAGATTGTAACTATTTATTAAATTTAATTCAAGCAAAATATTTTTTAAAATCTAGTGAACTAAATGCTACAATATTGATTTCAGAAGTAATATATCAAATAAAAAATTTCTTAAATTTGATTGAATGTGAAGAATTGCTTGACTGAAAGATTTTCCCATAAACTTCTTTCGTTATCTTAACATAAGAAGGCCCTGACTAACGTTTAAAAAAATTTTCGGCTCGTAGTATTAAGGTAGCTGCATTTTGAAGGCAGGAAATTGAAACATTAAAAATTAAATTTTTTAATTTTTCGATAATTTATATATTCACGAATATCTCCTTAAAAAGATTTTTCGAAATTCGAATTATTTTTAAAGTTATAGCCATTTTAGTGCCGTCAGTTAGACTGCCTGAAACCTAACTTAAAACTTTAAACGCGTTTTTCTCGAAACTACTTTTTCCAACACGGTTGACTTGATATCTCAAGTTCCAATGGACCGATTAACTTAAAATTTGCTGTGGGCCTTTTTCATATATTCATATATTGGATTTCGGATGGATGGTTGGTTGACCTAAAGGCATCTGTGAAGAACCTGATTTTAAAAAATGATAGTGGCCTTTCTTTATTAAGGTAACGAAAGAAATCCGCACGTTTATTGATTTCATTTTATGAATATTATAAGACCACTTCTGTTCCTTTTTGTGATTATAAAAAACTTTGTGATTAATTAAAAATAAATAAAAACCTTTATAATTTTTTTTATAAGGTTTATGAACTGAACTGAATCAAAGTCTATGTGCACAATACCAAGTAACTGGAAAAATTTTTGAGGCGTTTTTAGAAATTTTATTGTTTGATAGAGAAGGCGTGGTTTTCATCCGATTTTGCTTCTTCTCGAACTTGATCTTAGTTTTTTAATATAAGCATATATACTAAATTTAAATACGATAGCTTTAAAATTGCGGCTGTTATCGTGTTGACAAATTGACCTAGTAAAATCGGCTCAGGAGGTGATGCTGATCAAGACAATATATACTTTTCTATACCTGCCATGCCTCCTTATCAGCGTTACGAACGGAGTGTCAAAGTCTGCGTGAGTAAACAAAATTTATTCCAAATTTTTTTTTTATTTAGTACAATTTTTTCTAAATTTGTATACCAAAATGAAAAAGTTATTTATCAACCCTGGTACAGACTTCATGCTAGCAGGTTGCACTAGCTTGCTGTTCTGTTTGGTGTTGTTTTTTATGCGTGATTTTCAAATAAAACTCAGCAAACTGTCTTTAGGGGCCCTCAAACGATACTACATGACGGACGTACATGTAGTTCGATAAAGTAACGGGACTTTTTTCGTTGCCCTCACACACATCACACATGACGGATAGACTTTGGATAGACTTCATCATTTTTTAGCTGCCGAAGAGTTTACATAAATTAAAAACATTAATTGTTTTAAACATTTATTTTTATTTTTTGCTTTAAATATTCTAAGCCATCACAATTTTAGGTAAAGATAAAATATTTCGCGTCAAAATATAACATTTGTTACGTTCGGCCATGGTATAATTATTTGACAAGGTAGCCTTGACAGTTTTTTAGCGATTGGTAGTTGTCAAAAACAGCTATAGAAGTTGTAGTTTGCTACTGTTGACTAGCTTTGTGCTTATTTTTAACTTTTATTTAATTCATTAATTTTGTTCGCTAAGTTTATTGGAATGTTTTTAGTTTGCTGCGATTGACTAGCTATGTTTAAGTCGTTGCTTATTTTTTCACATTTCTTTGATGAATTGCATGAACAGCTAATTTTGACAACTACCCATCGCCGCTCCTGAGAAAAAAGCCAGTCTACGCTACTACCTTGTCAGTAATTGTGCCATGCGTTCGGCAGTTTTGCCACGAGATGTGCTGTCTCTGAAAATTTTCAACAAATGGCAAAATGTACTAAGTTAGAAATGTACAAACGCAAACGGAACTACATGTCGGACGTGCTTTGCAAAAAGTCAAAAATTTTTGACTTCCATCGGACATGTCCATCCGTCTTGATTTCTTGCACACGAACGATACTACATGTGTGATGACTTGACAGGTCGGATGGACATGTAGTATCGTTTGAGGGGCCCTTTAGATTCATTACTTGTTGCGACTTCAAACAGTTAGGTTGCATTCTTTGGTGATAATTGTTTTATGCTTTATGAAGATGTTTGACAAAAATTGGGAAACAGAATTTTTATTTGCTGAAAATTTCTTTTGTTGCGGCTGAATGCCTAGTATGTCACCACAAAGAAAAACGTATTAGGTGATATTATGTTGAGAGGCATTATACTTCTTGTCATAAACAATATGTTTTGATAAAAGGAGAAGATAGAAATACAATCAAAACATGTTATTTAACTTTTTCTGAAAAATACGTTGTTGTTTAAAAATTACGATATAATCTTATTTTCTTGAATTGAACTAAATTGTTGGTATTACTTTTAGAAAGTCAGAATGCAAAAAAATATATTTTGAATTCAATTATATTGGAATAAATAATTATTTTGAATATTAATTTTTTTAATAATTTTAATTAAATAAAAATCTGAAAAGATAGGTTGTTGCTTAAAAATCTCTTTTTTTCGAATTGAACTAAATTGTAACGAATCATTTTTGGTGGCTTCTATCTAAGAGCCGAACTTTTGACAACTGTAAACATTTACACCTTGTATAGTGCGCTTGTATAGTGCGGGATTTTTAAAAAATTAAATTTTTTAAATGCAACTTTTTTAAGAAAGGAAAGAGATATGTTATTGAAACTTTGCATATTTATTTTTATGTAAAAAAAAAGTATACAAAAAAGTTGTTTTGGATTTTTCCAGCGTATTTTTGGCTGCTGCAGGTTTTTGAAAATAACATCAAAAAATCACGGCGGGCGTAATTTTGGCTCACTGGATCATCTAATAAAAACGGGGTTTCAATCAGCATCGAAGCTGCTATAGATTGAACTAAATGAAATTTTTTTGGCCAAAATTGACAAAATGGCGCCGTTTTTTTAGTCAAAATTAGCCAATTTTTGGGACCAAAACATTTCTCAAAAACCAAAAAATACTTTATCGATCGTTCTATCCGTAGTTAGATTTATATGTGTATGTACAATAACATATTAAAATTTCAGAACGATCAGTCCAGAAGTTTTTTTTATCACGCCCGCCAACTCAAAAAATGTGATTTCTAGAAAAAGTGCTATAACGTTTTTAACACCGAGTGTTAAAAACGTTATCCTTGACGCTCTGCGTTAAAAATCTTTACCATTTACCATAGAAATTAATTTAGAATTTTATATCATTAAAAATTTTGTATCATTGAGGTCTTTTGGACCAAGAGCAATCATAAAAAAATCGATTTTTTTTAAAATTCAGGGGTGTACTGTTCCCTTAATAAACTATTGGAAAATCAAAATAAGACAACTGTAAGTTAAATTTTTCTTTGTTTTTCCACTCATTAAAGTCGTTCGACAGTGCTTAAAAAAATCAAAAAATTATTTTTATTTAAATTTTTAGTAAAGAGGCAATTCTGAATTGTAGTTTTTGGCTAAAAACAAAAAAATGAGTTAACAACTTTTTGTGCTGTTTTTATCTCTTTTTTTGTTAAGTGCATAATTTACGTAAAAAAGGACACATTAAGAAGCGAACAACCGCAATTTGCATGCTTGAAATCTGGATTGCTACTGAAAGATTTTTCATTTTCGTAACAATAAATGCGTGTGAAAGCTCTCCGCCCATGGGCGCCTTTTTTAACACCCTTGCTCTAGTGCAGTGGTCCCCATGGCAGAATAACCAGGTAGGGTAAAGAGATTCACCACACTGACAGTTAATGTCAAAATTAATTTTAGCGATGCCACTATTCAGTACTGTTGATTATTGTGGGACAAATGCTTTGAGGGGAATTTATGCTAGGGTAAATGGGATAAAGCAAGAAAAAAATGTGTATTTAATAAAATAAATTAGTTTTTATGTGATTTTAAAATTTAATTTTCACTAATTTAAAATTGCACATTATTATTTGTTTATATTTTTGAATTCTTAATTTTTTATTTATAAATTTTATTCTTTTGTGCATTCTAAACCTTATAGTGGTTTATGGTTTCTCCATTAAACTTTTGGAACAATTTTTCTAATACTTTAATGTTCTCCAAGAATTCTAGGAATGATATTTTTAATTTTCATTTTTAAAAATTGGTCAACCCGTGTATAAGTTAGGTTAGTTTACGTAAATAGGGTTGTGCACCGTTGCCGGCGCTTTCGCGGGGGCCTATAAGTCCATTACGAATCCGATTTTATTTTATTCGTAGTGCCATAAAAACCATAATTATTTCAATTATTCCTCAAACCAGCCTGAGCTTTTTATGAAACTCCAGATGTCTAGCAGTGGTGTGTTTGATAAATCTTCCAGGTCTTTGAAAAATCTGTTCCCCATATATCGGAGTCAACGATTCTGTAGACTTGGACATTCGCATAGAAGGAAATTGTTTCTGTTTCTTCCGGATCCTTGCAGCTCCGACAAAAGTATGGGGCTATTATGTTCATTCTATTGGCCATTACCCCAATATGGCTATGACCTGTTATAACTCCCACAAGAATCCGGATTTCTCGCTTGGCCAAAAGCAGAAGTCTTTCGGTTTTCTTCTTATTTAGCTCCGGCCAGAGCCTTCGAGATATGTTACCTCTTGAGACCCAGTTAGAGTTAGCATTATCTCTGGCTTTAAGGTCTATACTCCTTTTGACGACGCCTGTTGGAATGTACACATCTGTATTAGCTCCGTTTGTACTTGCGGTTACTCCACGCCTAGCCAGTTCATCCGTTGCGTCGTTCCCTTCGATATTGCTACGTCCGGGAACTAAGGAGAGAGTGACGTTGTGGGTATTGCAGACACTGTTCAGTGCCAGTTTACAGTTTTGTACCGTTCGAGCCTTCGTCGTTTTAGTATTCAGCGCTTTGATGGCCGCTTGGCTATCCACAAAAAATTACTATCCTTGTGGGGGTAAGATTTTTCGTATGAACGTCCTGTGCAGCTTTTTCAATAGCATATATTTCTGCTTGAAAAACACTACAGTAGTCGGGGAGTTTGTAGGACTCTTTGATTTGGAGCGTTTCGCAATATGCACCTGATCCAGTTCCGTTTTCCATTTTGGACCCATCAGTATATAATTGGAGATTGCCATTGAAGTCTATGGCCGTTTCGTCCCATTCTAGGCTGCTGGTGATGGATGTGCTATATTCTGTGCCGAATCTCACACTGGGTATGATATAGTTGGTTTATATTTTTGATTCTTCGGTTCCAAAAAGATTCAGAATAGATGCATGTCCGAAAGTGTTGTTTCTCCACGCTTGTGATTCGTTGAGGTGAATCGCGCTTTTAGTCGCCAAACACTTAAGAACCTCTTCTAGGGAGAGAAAATCTATCATTTTCAGACGCGCCTGTGACCTTGATCTCATGGCTCCAGCTATTCCTATGCATGCTAACCTTTGGACTCCTGTTAGGGAGCTAAGGTAGCTCTTTTTGTGCGTTATCATCCACCATACAAGAAAGCCGTAGGTAATAACAGATCTCACGATTGCTGTATACATCCAGTAGATTATGTGCGGTCCTAGCCCCCCTTTCCTGCCAAAGACTCTCCAACGTGCGTAAAGAGCGCGGAAATAACTGTTTGCAGGTTTTGGTCTTTGGATAGCGTGTTTCAAAGTCTGGCGGCTTCACTGGTATCCTCAATGGACTCGCAGAAATTTGTTCAGGATGTTCGCTTAGCTATTCTTACTTCCCTTGTATAGGTATTTAACATAGATCGGTATGTTGTCCAGTCTTGCTCAAGCCTGCTTAACATTGCTTTCCGGTGAAGTTTTCTGACCTCTGATCGCCTCTTTTTAAGGTTACATATCCACCATTTCGCGGTTGCGGCTTTGCGACTTTGAAACTTTGGGCAGAACTTCTTGACATCCTGGTTTATTTTTTCCCGTTATGAACTCAACTGCATTGTCAATGGATGCGTCGTTTGGGAGATATTCTGTGTCTAGGTCTGCAATATTTCTGCTTATCCAGACTGAATACCTATCCCAGTTTGTTTTTAATGGGTTCCTTAATCGTTTCCTTATGTGAGGATCGTAGTCGATGGTAAAGAGAATCATAAAGTGGTTCGGAACTAAAGCCTGTTCTGAATTGCTCTCTAAAGTAAGATCAATTATCTCCTCCCTGACTCTACTCTGAAAAGTTGGCCTAATGCCCCTAATCTAGTACATAGAATAAGGTCTGTGGTAATGATAAATTCGAAAATAGACTAATCCCTTTTGTTAATGTTCGTGCTGCCCCATTGCGAGTGATGGGCGTTTGCATCACAACCGATGGCCAGGAATGTCCTGCTTGTGTTAGCATGTTCTGCCAACTCGCGGACTGTTTGCACTGGTAGGTTCGCCTCTTTATAGGGCATGTACGCGAAAAATTGGATCAGTTTTACTGTTCTGGTTTCCACGCTGGTTGCCACTACGTCTCCGTTGCTGAAACTAGGGAGAAAAAACATGTTAATGAATTTTTCGCAAGTATACATACAGTTCCTTATGTTACCTTCATTTAGAGTGAAACAGGTTGTACTGTTTCGACCCCAGGCCTTGGATCTTGTTGTTCTAGATCTAGGGTTCCTGGATGAGGCAACATCTCCTCGGACATACACAGCATCAAGTCGTCGGCTGCTGCTTTACAGTGATGCAAGTTGATTTGCACCACTTGCAGCTTCCTCATTCTCTCAGCTATTGCCGATTAAGCAAATTTAAATTTAAGCATGTCCGACTGCTCCTTTAGCTAACCTGTGAAGGCAGCGTCTACAGAAAAGAGAAGAATTTTCCCTTCGCTGCCGTGACTTTTCTGCGACCTAACTAGCTTCCACTCTTGAATTTTGGCGTCTTTATTCTGCGCCGCCAATAGTTTCTGTAGTGATACATCCTCGTGCGAAGCAGGAGGTGGTATCCACACCGATACCCTGTGGCGGAGCGGAAGCGTGGATTTTGAGATCACCTTAAGTGAAGCTACCTTTCAAATTTCACCAATATTGGCGAAGGTTTTGGTCAGGAACTCCAGGGATTTCTTCGATCCACATCTGACGACTTTCGCTACTTGTTGCCAGCCAGCACCGTCGAACTTGTAATCTTCAGGATCACCGTGTTCGACGCTAACCATCATCGCTTTCAGGATGTCGTTTTCCACAAGCAGCCATATGTACCCTGTTAACTTTCCTTCCGAGTCCGTCTTGTCTATAATGGCCACCTGCAGTTCTTCTGGAGAGTTCTCGAAGCTCCCCCGGCTTTACTGCACTTCGAGCAACTCGCAACGATCTCATCTGCAGATCTTTGCCGTTTGGCCGAGGAACCAGCTGTACGCGGAAACCCATGTATACGTATCTTCAGCATGTTTCCTCTGGATTTTTAACGTTGTTAAATCAAGCTTTAGGTATATTGAAAAAGTTGTATTTTCAACTTACTCAGTTTGTGTACTACAGTCAGTACGCATATGTGTTTCAATTTTTTTTCAACTGAATTTATTAATAACGTGTATTTGAAAAAAAAAACGCATACACAACAAACGAAACTTAGCAAACTTATCTGATTGGCTTATTGGAAAACAAACAAAATACAAAGAAACAGTCAAACTGCTGTATCTGTTGTCAACTGTCTGCTGTCAAACTGTTAATGGACCTTTAAAAACCACGTTCGTCAAACATATCATTGGGCTACTTAAAACTACCAGACTTTTGGTTTATAGAGCTTTCATATAAAACAACAACATATATAAAAACAGGTTGGTAAAGAGTGGTATTAATACTACGGGGTTTTTTAGCCACACTGAAAACCACGCAACTATGAATGCCCTTAATGATACAATCACGGATTTTTCTTTGAAGATACGTCAGCACTGTATTTTGTGAATTTGACATTAGCTGTCGGTGTGGTGAATCTCTTTACCCTAGCTTATTCTTCTGCCATGGTATAATTACTCTAATATAATGCCTGCATTCAGCGGAAAGAACTGTTCCACAACTTTCGGGCTGAATGGTATGCTCTCACAGAACATGTTCCTTGAGATGTCACAATTTATATAGCGAAAATATTTTATGCTACTTCGCTACTTGAGCACTTTTTCGGCTAGAATGCGGCCAATGTTACCATGATTTTTCAGGGATGTTTTTTGTGCTTTTCCGACGTCTTTTGTGTATACCTTTTGTTACCTATTTTGTTTCGATAGTATGCAGTTTTACAGCTATCGGACCTCAAACGTAACTGGTGAAATTCTTCAATATACCAAAAACCAGGGTTGTTTTCCATTCATTTTGCAACCATATTCCTTCCACACATGTATTGTGTTAGTATTGGAGCCAATTTAACGTCAAATCGAACATAATGCTATCTTCTTCAACGGAGTTTCCCCATCTCTTTATCTCTGGTCAGCATGCTTTGAACGCTCATGCGGTACGTTGCTTGCTGTAAGTCATGAATGTACGTAAATATTAGTGTCCGACCGAATATTCGGCTTCGGTATTCTGCAAATTCGGCCGATTTTTTAACCATCAGATTCGGCCCAAAATAGCCGAATATTTGCCGAATGTTTTTTTCTTTTTTGTAATGCAAAAAATATTTATATATTTTTTTTTTTGCATTTTTCGGTAGCAATAAGTCATGGTAAAACAATACAGGTAGATGCACCAGATGAGAGCATACTGCCGGAAATATCAAAACGACGCAAGACTTTTTCTTTCTTTTCTTTTGTTTCCATTCGCCACACAGCTGAATTTGACAGACATGGCAGTATGGAAAGAGAGCACAGTCAGCGCTGCAGCTACCTCTATCCTTATACCATGCTATAACTATGTAAAATATCATTCTATAAAGTTAAATAGAAATTCGTAATTGCTCAAAAGTAATGAGCCTCCGAGCTGACCGTGCCAAAGCAGGAAGCGCACTATACTTAAAACTTTAAAAGCGTTTTCGAGCTTGCGACTATATTTACGCCTACTAAGCATAGATTTGCATAATGCATTGAATTATTAGTGCATTAAAAATATCATTAGCTCTATGCGCTTAATGTAAATCGATTTTCCATTACCAGTAACCACCTAGTGGTATAACAATAAATTTGCATTACCATTAATATGTAATGATAATGGAAAAAATTTACATTACCATTAGTTTGTAATGGTAGGTGGTTAGTGGTAATGGAAATTTATTTTACCACATACCACTAACTAGGTGGTTAGTGGTAATAGAAATTTAATGGTAATAGAAAATGCCCATCTATGCTACTAAGCGTCTATGCACGCCGGGTGTAAACTAGTATGAATGTAAAATGTAAAATATGCCGCTGTTGTTTACAGATCACAACGTACACTCATAAAGATGACAACAACAAATGGCTATTGAAACCTCAAAATAAAGAGACCTCAGCTGATGTACAACTGCTAAAGCATGGCGATTTGGTGCGTCTGGAACACATTGCTACGAATCGGAATCTTCATTCACATGCGGAACCGGCACCTATGACCAAGAAACATATGCAGGTGACTGGTTATGGTGAGGTAAGAAATACATAGTTTATAAATAAATAATCTAATTTAAGACTGTCTTTGGTATATCCGAACTTATGATATTAATTTGATAAAGCTTGTTCTGGTTCTTTTCTTAGGAAGGCTTGGGCGATGCTAATGATATTTGGCGGATTTTAATTGTTGGTGGAAAAAAGAATGATACTGTCAAGACTGTAACCACGAAGTTCCTTTTGGTGCATCACTTACAAAACTGTGCTCTGACTGCCAGTGGTAAACAGCTACCCAAGTGGGGGTTTGAACAGCAAGAAGTATCATGCAATCCAAATATTCGCGATAATAATGCCTACTGGAATGTCGAGGATAACGAGCATAGCAAGTGTTAGTATTTTCAGTGTTAGAAGTGTTAGTAATTAATTATAGTCCGAAGCGTTAGATTCATTAGATGTCATTAAAATTAAAATTGCTACAACTAATATGCTCCTGAGCATTAGCTATACAAGCACAAACTATAAATATTCTATAGTTAACAAGTTCTTATTGTAATATTCATTTGAACCAACAAATATTTTAAGAAGTTTATTGGTTTCGATGTAAAAATAGCGATTACTATACCAAAATTAAAATAATGTTCTTATTTATTTAAGCCTTATTGATAAACTTTCATCGTCTAGTGTCTAAATAGTAACACAAGCATTTCGGCTTTTTTCATTTCAGTGCCCAGCGTGAGTTTCAGTGTTTATGCACCAGGATTCTTCGCAAGATTTATTGAATCACACGCGGTGATGTTTCAAGGAAATGCTGGACTTAAACCAAAAGAAGGTGAAGTAACAAGCAGACCCTGGCAGTGGCCTATAAATTATAGGGTATGTGGAAATATGTTTTACTCGGCAAATTTTCAAACAAATGCGTAAAATTTCAAAACACATTTTATAGTGATATATCAATTTTTTTGAGTGTGTGGCTTTATCAAGGTTTCTACTAATTTCACAACACTCAGTTTTTAGAGTGTAGCTTTATCAAGGTTTTCTTCCGACCGTTCACCGGACTCGAACTTGCGCCCGAACTATAACTTCGAACTATAAGTCTACTGGACTAAATACACGGTCTGACCAAATTAAAGAAAACAAATTTTTCTAGAATAACTCCAAACGATCATGATTGTGGGCACCTCTAAGAGTGCAATGCAGGTGGCCGGAACTCTGGATCACCTCAGAGTTCCAAGATTCAGACTTTTTTAAAATTTGAATGTAGCGATCACGTATACCTATTTCATCGTAATTTCGAAGCGAAAAACAAAATCAAAATACACTTTCATAATGTAAAATTGGATGCTGATTCTGAAAAAATTATAATTTTTGCGAGCAAATAGTTTTAACCAAATTTTTGGTTAAACTTAGTTTTTATTTAAAAACTAAGTCATTTTTAACATTTCTTTCGATTTCTGCAAGTATTTTTAACTTAAATGACAGAAATGATCAAATTTGTTTCTCAGCAAGGAACAAACAAAGATCAGCGACAAAAGACGTCAACTTTTCCGAAATGTCCAGGCATTTTTCGCTGTATAATTCCACTTCAATTTGTAATAGTATGTATGCTTATAAAGTACATTTTGGTACATTCTGTTATTGGTGTCGGCAATCGAATTGAAATTTTATTTATTATATTATTATTCTTTTTGCTTTTTTAAAATTGATTGAAAGTTAAGTCAGAATAGAAAATGTCGCTAAAATTATTTCTAAACCATTTAACAAAACAATTAAATATCTAGTTTTTTAGTTTGTTGAACGATGCTGCTTTTTATCAAATTGCTGTGGCAGTGCTGCCACACTTGTAACAAAGATTATCTATATCTGTATACTATTATATAAAAGGAGACTCACGAATTTGATCCAGAATAAGCTCGGTAACCGCTGAACCGATTTTGATAATTATTTTTTTATTCGATTCCTATGATAATATAGATTGTTATAGCTTACCAAGTTTTTCGAAAAATGTATTCTTTAATTATTGCAAAATCACGCCTTTTATTCGATGCCTACATTCAACCAGCAGCACAATATAACAGTAAACAAAGCTTTTCTCTCTTTGTCGAGAGAGCTTCTCTCAATATAACACGACAGCCATGCTGCGTAGTTAAGCTGAATTCACTGATAACCTTCAGCATGTTTATGTGTGATATAAAATAATGTTAATCAAGTTGAGAGCGTGTAGAAATTTTTCTCTCTTAGCTAAAGCTTCATATGAAAAAAATTTTCAAACATGCTGAAGGTGATCAGTTAATTCAGCTTTACTTTTAGGGAGATTCTTGCTTTTATACAGTGTTAATTAATTTTTTTTTGTTAATGTCTTGAGAGGAGTTGCCAGAATTTAGATATCAGCATTAATTATGTTTTGCAGCCTTGCCAGCCAGCTTTTCCCCACTTGAGATTGTGTTAGTCTATCTGTACGAATATATAAAAACGTTATGGCACTGCACGGATGTTTGACACTCGCAAGAACCATTGAACAGATTAACACGATATAGGTATCAAACGATTTGTTATTCCAATTTTATCATAATATGCTATGTTAGATTTGCCACGTCTACTTTTCATGCCCACTTTTTGCAAAAAATGCTATATTTCAGACGAATTTGGTCGTACGAGACTAGAAATTGGTAATCTATGTTGTATGGTTACTTTCGCTAACTTTCCTAAAAATGGGCATGACCCACTTTAGTTAAGTCCACTTTTCGGGGAATAAGCTTGGAGTAAAGCAAAGCGCAATAGGCTTAAGCTCAATTGAGCTGAAATTCTGGTATTCTATTGTTTCGAGTATGAGATGGTTTAAGTGAAAAAATTTTGCCACACCCCCATTACCGCCCTAAAATGTTATACTTCGAACGGTTTTGGTTGTATTAGACTAAAATTTGTTAATTTAGTTCATACGGCTACTTTCGGCAAAGTGTACTAAAAATGGCGAATATATAAGTTTCTTTTTCGAACAGCATGAAAATTCGTATATAGCAGTAAGATGGTCTGTGGCAGGACAACGTCTGCCGGGCAATACTATACATCAATAAGAATGCTGTATATATCAGATTCTGATCGTCATGCATTGATGTTTCAAACGGAAACGTCTAGCATGTGTTTTGTTCGAAGGTTAATTTACACTTTTACAAATTCACAAAACGATCATAAAAAATTCATTGAATTGGGTCAGGACAAAGTATACTATAACTTTAACGTTAACTATGAATATAAAGATAAGGAAATAGATTAAAACATAGATTTATGTATATAACTTTGGAATAGTTTGAAATATTTGAAATATTTTTCACAGAATTATTTTTTAAGCTATATTTGAAAATATTTTTCACATAAATTAGTTTTTAAGCTGTAACACATTGCAAAAATATAACAACATTTTAAGCAAATTAGTTTTCATCAAAAAATCATACTGGGTAGGTGTCTCTTGATTTTTAATGATAGAAACAGTTTGTGTCAAAATAGAACAATTTTTGCAGGTAAATTATGTTATATGAAAGAATAAGGAAAATGAAAATTAAAAAATAATTAAAATTAAAAAAAAAAATGTACAACAAAAGCAACTCTTGGCCTATTGTTTAGTACAAGTTGGATATTTTAGAGGTTTTTTGAAAACAATATAAAACATTGCATTAGTGAGGTAACGGTAAAGCTTTTCTCATTTCCCCAATTTACTTAATTGAACTTTCAAACAAAGAAAATTGGATGAAAATCGATTTGAAAATAGCGTAAATGTTTGCTTGGTAAGTCAAAGCATGAAATGTCGATAGTTTTTTTCTCATTCTGAGACTTATGAGTTATACTGAGAAAATCTATAGTTTTGAGATATCGCAAGAATTTTAATGTCATAATAACAGGTTTCTTTAAAACATATCTAATATCCGTTCAAAATATTTCCGAAAAGAAATAAAAATTACCGTTAATTTTATTAATCAACGATTGTTCATACAAGAATGGATTGTTATGCATTGAGAAAGTCTATAGTTTTTGAGATATCGCCAAAAGTTTGATGTCATTATAACGGTTTTTTTTTTAAATTTAAGAACAATTGTTGTTTGGCCGAAGCCCAATAACAACAATGAATAACTGAAGAAGGCCGATTAACAACAACAATTAAAGAAGAATATATTTATTTTCAAAAAATATGTAAAAAATTACATTTTTGAATACAAATTTTAAAAATCTTTTACCCAAATTTTTTATAACGCTGTTATGCAGGACTTTTTCAAAAGTAAAAAAAAAGAAAGTCAGGTAAATTTATGTCATCATAACAATTAATAATAACAATAAGTTATTCAAATTAAATAAAGTCATTTCTTAATATATATACCATTTTTTCATAATTAAACAAAACGAACACAATAATTTTTATATTTTGAATTTGTTTTAATACAACTAAATACTTTCATTTTAAGATTTCAAATTTTTACATGGTATTTAATATTTCTATCGCAGGCGAAGCAGCTAGGTATTTGCTAGTTTTAAATATAACTATGATTATGTTTATAAATCCATTAAAAGTATAGATGGTAAGGTTAGGTTAAGGTGGCGGCAGGTGTTTAGACCAGCCCAGTTAGACTAAATTATTGGCCTGTTGTGATACCACAGAATGGAAGTTGGAAGTAGTCGAGTGAAACGTTTGTGTAGGATGTTCCGTATGTGGCAGAAGCTGTAGAAACATGTGATATTAAATCTGAAGCAATTGTTATGCCTTAACCTCAGTCAAATTAAGTTACTAAGCGTTCCTCTCCTCTAACTTTTCCTATCACCACCAACTACAACTTTTCATCGTAAATTGATGTTTTAAAGTTCTTTTGGGGCATTCCACAGAAAATTCAACCCAGACCAAAAAATTAAAACTTATTTAAAACGTTTTATTTAACGATATTATTATCTAAGAGAAACATTTTAATTTTATTAATTTACGTTAGTTATGTATGGACGCATTTACCATGATGATCAAATTGTATGCACTTTTTCGTAAGTGTTTAGTAAATGCTTCGTAATCTTTTTTTTTTAGTAAAAATAGTAGATATTGGCTGAAGATAATGAAAAAATGGTTGAGGTAATTAAAGAAAAATATATTAAATTTGTTTACTAATTCCTAAATTATATAATCACTTAACTACCTAATTACTTAATTACCCAATTAAACTACAACATTGTCAGTCTGTCGGGCACGTGACGTGATTTGTCTCCACGTGAAGATTTGTAAGTGTAATATTAAAAAAAAACTGGACTTAATTTAAAATCTTTTTACGCCGGGGGCATGCTTTCAAATACCTCTTCCCCATGTTAGTTACTTTTGCTAAAATGTGTAATCAAACAAAACAATTTTCAACGTTGGTTGACTGGACCCGTTCGGCACGTGACAGTAGATGTCCTTTTTTATCTTGCATTTAATAACATTAAAAGAAAGTTTGAATGTACAATGAAGAAACAGAATGCAATTCATTTAATTAGACAAAAGGACTTCACTTCCAATGTGTAAATTTAGAATTGGCTGTACAATAAACTCAAAAATATAGTTGAATTTGTCTGTACGTGACCGTGGAATGCTCCTGTTAATAATATATAAGGAAAGAAAGGTTATAGCGTAGGACCATGGTCCGGCCAGGATTTAAGCCCGGGACCCCTTAGCGACAGTCAAACCAGTCTGAAGCATTGACGAAAATATTGACCGTGATGAATTTACCACGAGCAGCAATCCATCAGTATCAATGTATCGATAATTTTTAATTGTTAAGATATCTATCTATACTATACCCACTAGTGACGGCCGTAGCCTAGTGGGTAGAGTGCGTGGCCCCTAAGCTAAAGAACCTCGTAGCCCGGGTTCAATTCCAGCTCAGACAGAAAGTTTTTTCAATTGAATTAATTTTTCTGTTCGGTCGTCACCTCTCTGCAGACAATGGCAAACCTCAGAGAGTAAAAATTGCTATGTAAAGCTTCTTGAGAACATAAGCCGTTCGGAGTCGGCATTAAACACGGTAGGTCCAGTTCTCGGTCATTTGTGATCAAACATTTAATAACACGCACAACACAATTGATCAATAGAAGCTAGGTCAAAGTCCTTCCAAGGGCTGAAATGGCCAGTTTATTTTATTTTATTTATCTATACTATTATATAAAAGGAGACTCACGAAATTGATCCAGAATAAGCTCGGTAACCGATGAACCGATTTTGATAATTCTTTTTTTATTCGATTCCTATGATAATATAGATTGTTATAGCTTACCAAGTTTTTCGAAAAATGTATTTTTTAATTATTACAAAATCACGCATTTTATTTGATGCCTTCATTCAACCAGCAGCACAATATAACAGCAAACAAAGCTTTTCTCTCTTTGTCGCGAGAGCTTCTCTCAATATAACCCGGCAGCAGGGTTCGGACTTGGAAATTCGTAAATCGCAGTAAATTTTGAAAAAAAAACGCAGTAAAACGAACTTTTTCGCAGTAGTTTTTTTGTTTTTTTTTTTTTATTTAAAACCATGTACGTGCATTTACTACTAATGTATGAACATTTTATACTAATAACATTATATACACTTAACTATATACTTTATATTTGCATGTTGCAGAAACATATTTCTTACTGATTCAAAATATATTTGCCGAAGACAAATTCAATCACGGTCTTTAAAAATTGGCAAAAACTTATGTAGAACTTTAAAATAATTGTTTTTATTGCAATGACAGCTTCATCTGACGAATTACTTTCTTCTGTTTTAAAGCTTAGACCACAGTATATAGATGTAATGTACAGATGGGCCCTTGAAACTGCATTTTCATAATCAACATCAATGCTCAAGGGAGAGTTGTCTAAAGTGGGACCGGTTTTGATTTTTCATCATAATTTTTCACAATGAAATTATTTTCGAGAGCCAAATATATCAATGGATTGGCTTACAAAATGACTATCTTTTTAGCTTAAGATCGGCTCCAGAAATTGTTGTCTTCTAACGTGGGGCTCTATCATACATTCAATAAATTCACAGAAAGCGTAAAGTAATTGAAATGAAAACTCCAAATAATGAATATTTTTTTATTCAAAGAAATTTTTTTTTTCTGCATTTGAACAGAAATCACTTTGAAATCGTACTAAACCAAAAAAATATTGACAAAATTCACTGCCAAAAATGTTGCAAAAAATTTTTTTCTGAAATTTTGTTTCTCCAATGAAAAGTTATGGCGCTTCAAAGCTACACTGTCATTGTCAAGACATTGGTGATGCCTGTGGAAAATATCGGAGAGAATTTCGAGTCCCACTTTAGACAACTCTCCCTTAAATATTTCTAAAATATCACAAAAATAACCATTAAAATGTTTGTAGCTAATAAATCGTAGTAGATTTAGAAAAACCGCAGTGACGCAGTAAAACCATAAATTTTGCTAAGAAGCGCAGTAGATCTACTGCAATTGCAGTAAAGTCGGAACACTGCCCGGCAGCCATGTTCTGTAGTTAAGATGGATTCACTGATAACCTTCAGAATGTTTTGTGTGATTTAAAATAATGTTAATCAAGTTGAGAGCGTGCAGATATTTTTCTCTGAGCGAAAACTTCATATAAAAAAAAAATTGCAAAACATGCTGAAGGTGATCAGTGAATCCCGATTTACTTTCATTGAGATTCTTGCTTTCATACATTGTTGATTAGTTTTCTCTGCAAATGTTTTGAAGGGAGTTGCTAGAATTTAGTTATAAGCATTAAGTATGTTTTGCAGCCTTACCAGCCAGCTTTTCCCCACTTGAGATTGTGTTAGTCAATCTATACAAATATATAAAAGCGTTGTAACACTGCACAGATGTTTGACAATCACGCAAGAACCACTCAACCGATTAACACGATATAGGTATCAAACGATTTGTTATTCCAACCTAGTCGTAATATGCTATGTTAGATTTGCCACGTCTACTTTTAAATTAAAATTAAAAATAAATATGTACAACAAAAGTAACTCTTGGCCTATTTTTGAGTACATGTTGGATATTTAGAGGTTCTTTGAACACAACATAAAACATTGTATTGGTGAGGTAACAGTAAACCTTTTCTCATTTTCCCAATTAAGTTAATTAAACTTTCAAGCAAAGAAAATTTGATGAAAATCGATTTGAAAATGGCGGAAATGTTTGCTTGCTAAGTCAAAACATGAAATTACAATCGTTTTTTTCTCATTCTGAGGCTTAAGAAAATGAGTTATACTGAGAAAATCTATAGTTTTGAGATATCGCAATGATTTTAATGTCATAATAACAGGTTTTTAAAACATACTTTATATCCGTACAAAATATTTCCGAAAATAAAAGATTTTAATTTTTACCGTTAATTTTATTAATAAATGACTGTCCATACAAAAATGCATTGTTGTGCATTGAGAAAGTCTATAGTTTTTGAGATATTGCCATAGTTGGATGTCATTATAACGGTCTTTTTTTTTCAATTTAAGAATATATTTATTTTCAGAATATATGTAAAAACTCACAAAAAAAAGAAAGCCAGGTAAGTTTATGTCATCATAACATTTACAGTTTAAATAAAATATTCAAATTAAGTAAAGTAATTTTTTAATAATTACAACATTTTTACATAATCAAACAAAACAAACACAATAATTTTTATACTTAGAATTTGATTCAATATAAATATATACTTAAATTTTAAGATTTAAAATTTTTACATGGTATTTAATATGTTTATCGCAGGCGAAGCAGCGGGTATTTGCTAGTTAAGTATATAATTTCCATTAATTCTTTCATATGTTCCTCAGTAACAAAACAAAAGCTTATTTAATCATATTATTAAAAGTACTCTCGCGTCCGAAAAAGTCCTTTCTGAAGAGTAAAAAAAGTCTTCTCCAAAATTATCAAATATCATCACTGCTATACACGTTCTCTTTTCATCCCAACGTAAAGCTGTTGTTGTAGTTACAAAAAAACACGCAACAACAACGAAACCAAAGCTGCAAGCAGTGACAGCATTAAAGTCAATCAACAGACGAACTGCTTGCAAGAAAATGATTTCATTTTTTATTAAAATGTCAATTTTACGACAAAACCATTGGCCGCATTTAGCGCAGACAACAGTTGGCAACTGTTGTGTAAAAATTCGCTGAATGGTACATATTTGGTAGCGCTAACTAAAACTGATAAAGTAGCGAACGCCTTTTAATCTAGCGAACAAATTCTATGCTACATAAACACAACTGTTTGCTTAACTGTCAGATGCTGTTACTGACGCTGTTAAATTAATAAACGCAGAAAGAACGCAACAAATTTAAGTGAGAAACCTTTGCAATTGAATTTAATTTATATACAAATTAAGGCCCCTATTATGTATTACAACTCAACTTAAGTTGACTAGATTCAACTAATTTTTTTTCTCATAATTTATTACATACATTCCAGTTGAACTATGTTGTTTGAAAATTCTTAAAAGATTAAGGCAAACTACATGGTTCAACTAAAATAAATGTAATACGTTATATGAAAAAAATGTAGTTGAATCGAGTCAACTTAAGTTGAGTTATTGTACATAATAGGGGCCTAAATTGAATCTAACTTCTCACGTGTAGAGTAGCAACAAATTCAGAGAAAAACATCGTGAACTAAGGTAACGCTACCATTACAGTTCATAACAGTTGTCTGCGCTGAATGCGGCCATTGATCGTCACCTTCGATTTTTTTGTTGGAATCGGGAAGATCTTTCATATGTTCATAAGTCATTTTTAGATATATTTTACTCTTTAAGCAGGAAATGGGAAAATGTCCCAAATTTTACCAAACATTGAGATTTAATCCAGTTTCTCAGTCAATAACTTGTTCGCTATTATATATATCAAAACTAGCTGAACCCGGTGTGCTTCGCTACCCCCCTCGTACCAGGATTGCATTTCAAAATTGTGGCAATACCAAAATCACTTTTCACGCCATTGAATTTTCGAAATAAGTCCACCCCAGCGCCACCTACCGTGTCCATTTATACACAAATTATTTTCTTATGATTAAACAAACATACATTCTGAATTTCAGTTAAATTGGTCCATAAATTCAAATTTTCGATATAAGTCCACCCCAGCGCCACCTATCGGGTCCATTTATACACAAATTATTTTCTTATGATTAAACAAACATACATTCTGAATTTCAGTTAAATTGGTCCATAAATTCAAATTTTCGATATAAGTCCACCCCAGCGCCACCTATCGGGTCCATTTATACACAAATTATTTTCTTATGATTAAACAAACATACATTCTGAATTTCAGTTAAATTGCTCCATAAATTCAAATTTTCGATATAAGTCCACCCCAGCGCCACCTATCGGGTCCATTTATACACAAATTATTTTCTTATGATTAAACAAACATACATTCTGAATTTCAGTTAAATTGGTCCATAAATTCAAATTTTCGATATAAGTCCACCCCAGCGCCACCTATCGGGTCCATTTATACACAAATTATTTTCTTATGATTAAACAAACATACATTCTGAATTTCAGTTAAATTGGTCCATAAATTCAAATTTTCGATATAAGTCCACCCCAACGCCACCTATCGGACTTTCCCGGAGGGTTTTTCCAAAATTTTCCTTCGTAAAAACCTTCTCCTGGCAATTATAAACAACTGAAAAAAAATTTTAGACAAATCGGCCCAGCCATTCTCAATTGATGTTTTACTATACATTTTTTACACCATTGTTATATATATAGATTTTGAGTAAACATAAACTATCTGTTATCAATTCTAATTCGAATAGTGAATATTTCACATAAATCCATTCAGCGATTCTTGAGTTTATCGGCATCCACAAACATGCTAACTTTTTATAAGTTTCATTTTTATATAATAGTATAGAAGATTACGTTTTACTCTTACTTCTTAAAAATTAATTGTTTTTGTTTAATATATTTGTATGTGATATTGAAATCATGACTTTTTTCTGCACGGTTTTGTAGGCAAAAATTAAAAAAATTTTTTTCTTAAACGATTTTTCAAATTTTTGGAACACATACCTAAATTAAGCATAAGTCGCTTGTATTTTTTACACAAATTTTTTGACAAGTTTTACTTAGGAACGTATCTATCGTGTAAAAAAGAGTTGAGTGTACATAAATATATACATATATCTATATCTTAATCTATATCTACCCGCCAGTATCGAAAGTAAATATCAATTGGCCCGTTCACGCTAGCTACTTCAATAGTTCTATACGCACTAGCTCCTTTTTTGACCCAAGGTAATGCATAAAAGGGTCAGTTCAATCAACTTCCATCTCGATTGTTTCTTGTTTATTTTTTTAACGTCTTGACTGACTCATAAAATTTATTCTGACGAGCTCATACTTCGAAGTGGCTTATTCGAGAAAAATGACATATAAAGCTTTTCAGTTTCGTTGAGCAACATAAATAAAATATCGTTATGAAAAAGTAAAAATATATTGAATAGAGAAGTTCAGTCACTCTGCCTTGTTTTTTTTTTTGTTGTGTCAATATCAACTAGCGAAAAAGCTAGCTCTTCATGACTAGTGAAATAACTAGGGAATGAGTGTGCAAAAGGTAGCAATTGACCCCTTCCTATGACATGCTCGTGTAAAATTCGCCAGTTGAATACAAAGAAGGTAGATTGAAGTGGAACTAGTACTGGCTACCAAGGGGCTAGTGAAATCACTAGTTTTGTACTAGTGCCATTAACTGTAGGGTATCTATACCAGTGGTTCCCAAACACATACTACTACAATTTTCGGATTTTGTGCTTATGTTAGTAGCTCTCACTCCTTGCACTGACACAAATTGTTGTGCAGGTATTCAGCAAGAATTGTATTATTATTATAAAAAAACAATTTTTAGTATTTTATTATTATAAAGAAACAAAAATGGGAAGCCGTTTTTAATTTGCATCAATTTGTGAATTTTTACATTCCAATGTGTCCTGAATAAATTTTTCAAGGTATTCTTTCTCTAGTTTAAGAACTAACGTATTACATTATTCATTTTCCACAAACGAATATTGAGGATCCATTTTTCTATAGTGCCTTTAAAAAAAATATATTCCAATGTGCCACTGTGCGTTGGCAAACGCAGTCCTTAAAAATTTTCTGCAAATAAAAATCATATTCGTATTCCGATTTAATTTTTTACAGTGGATAAGCTGATCAAGCGACGTGAACCTTTTCGTTTGAAGTGGGCCAACTGAATAAGAGTATTTCGTACATGTGATCGTATACATGGTCTAATTATTTGACAAGGTAGCTGCGTAGACTGTCTTTTTTCTCACGAGCGGCGAAGGGTAATTGTCAAAATTAGCTGTCAATGCAATTAATCAAAAAAATGTGAAAAAATAAGCAACGACTTAAAAATAGCTAGTCAATCACAGCAAACTAAAAACATTATAATAAACTTCACGAACAAATTAAATAAATCAAAGAAAAGTTAAAAATAAGCACATAGCTAGTCAACAACTACAACTCCGTTAGCTGTTCCAAAAATCGCCAAAAACTGTCAAAGCTACCTTGTCAAATAATTATACCATGATTGTATCGGTGTAATGTTCGAATTCGAACTCGAGTTCGCGAACTATGAAATGGGGACCACAGATCTATACTATTATATAAAATTTAAGTGAAAATTTATAGTTACGAATTTATTCCAAAAGTACTGGGCCGATTTTTATAAAAATATTTTTAAAATATCATATTTGTGCTACAGATTAATTAAGGGGTATTGTTCTTTCGAAATTTTAATAATAACTATATTTAATTAAGGTATTAAGTTTTTTAAGAAATCATCCCATCTGCCATCCCATAGGGATGTGCAATAGGGCGTATCGAATTAAAATTTTTTTTCGAATTTCACGTTCAGGTGGTCAAAATCTCCCAAAAAAAAATTTAGAGAAAAATAAGGATCTCTTCCTCTCCCGCAAGAACAAAGTTGTTTTTTGAAAAAAAACAGTAAAAAATCACGATCTCAAAATGCTTTAATTTTTGTAAGAAAAACTACATATGTGTTAAAGCAAAAGTAAATATAAACTTTAACTAACAATATTTTGGCAATCACGATGCAACTCTTAGTTTTTACCCACAATATTCTGTGTGAAGGATATTCGAATCTAAAGGTACACTCCAGATAGAACAGAAGTTTTAATTGTTTTCTGATTGTCTAAATTTTGGTGATATTGATTACTGTATTAAGGCTTTCCTTAAATATGGCGAACTACTAATTTGTATATTATTCGCATATGCATTTTCTTGTTTAGTAGAAATGTATACTTGAATGCAGTTTTTTAACTTTTTCAAAAAAATTAATATAAGGTTTTATATCTCGGGCACCAGAAGTGGTACCGAAGATAATTTTCTTAATTCGGACTCTGCAAATAGTTTTGAACGAAACCCTGTCTAAAAATATCTTTTTTAAATCAGAAGGAAAAGGCCACGATTTTTTCCTATTTTGATATTTAAAAAAAGTTACTTCAAGCATGAAATGTAACAATTTTGTACATGGTTATTGTTTCATGAAAACACTTCTTAACAACAATTTTTAAGTCAATTGCTTAACAATTTGTATAAAATTTTTCTCAATACTGAGTTGAAGTTTTTGAACGAACATATAAAATTTATAAAGAAAGAAAATTTTTAAAAAAATAGAAATAGGAAAAAAACATGGTCTTAACCTGGTGTTGTAAATTGATACTTTTGGACTGGGTGTTGTTTAGAAATATTTGAAGAATCTTAATTAAGAAAATTACCTTCGGTACCACTTCTAGTGCCCGAAATATAGGACCTAATATTTATTTGTTTGAAAAAGTTAAAAATTTGCATTCATGTATACATTTTTCCAAAACAAGAAAATGCATATGCCAAAAATATGCAAATTATTAATTCTCCAAATTTAAGGAAAACTTCAACACTATAATCAAAATCGCCAAAATTTAGACAATCAGATAGCAATAAAAGTTCTGTGCTACCTCGAGTGTACCTTTAGATTCGAATACCGTTCACACAGGACCTTGTGGATAAAAATAGAGAGTGGCATCGTGTTTGGCAGGATATTGTGAGTTGAAGTCTTTATTTACTTTTACTTTAAGACATATGTAGTTTTCTTACAAAAATCAAATTATTTTGAGATCGTGATTCTATACTGATTTTCTTAAAAAACAACTTTGTCCTTGCGGGAGAGGAAGACATCCTTATTTTTTCCAAAAATTTTTCTTGGGAGATTTTGACCACCCTATGCAACTTTTGAGAGCTCTTAGAATACGATCTAAATTCTTCGATACGCCCTAATGTGCAATTCGAAGTCGAAATAAGTCGAAAGTCGACTTTTGCTTGATAGTTTTCGACTTTTGCCAATCGACTTTCTGATACTGATAAAAGTCGAAAGTCGACATTTACTTTCGACTTTTTTCATTTTATGCGAAACAAAAACCTTAACACTAATCTAAGAACTGTCTTTCTTAAACTTATAAACGAAATAGCTGTTTAACAAACAAAGCTGCGTTGGCAACTCTTGATTCGATATATATAAAATAGTGGTCGGCATAATTAAAAAAAGATACTGTAAGTGTGACAAAGCAATTGCGTATCATCTGATTACGTCACACGCGTAACAAAATATTTTAATGAAATTGTCACTATTTGAAAAGCAGGTGACAATTTTTATCCAAATTTATTATATTTGAGCTTCAAATTTTGTTTTGAAAAAAAACCATATGAGAAAAAAACATAGAAATATCATGAATACTGGTCCTTTAAATCAAGTTCGGAGCACTCATAGTCCTGACTCTGAAAAGAGCCTTATTGAAGTGGATTTTATGAGTTCCCTCTTATTTATGAGTTTTTAAAGTGTAGTTTTTGTTGTTTCATAACGTACACTCCTGAAAAAACATATTCGGATTGTTTTTGGAGTACTTCAGTTTTGAGCTCTGAAAGAGCTCACATTTAGGAGTGTTTTGTAAAAACCCTCCTAAATATTAAAATGTATGTATATTTTTTTTGAGGTCCTAAAAACATCCCAATTGGGAGAATTTTTAGAGTAGAAATTTAAAAAAAAAAATCTTTCAAATACTGTTCATTCACTTTAAATTTAAAATATTTCATTCGGTTTGGTAATCGTAATATGCTTGTAACCTAATATTTCAGCACAGGAAGAGCGGAAAAAATTTTAAGGAGTAATCCGCGTTCTTTGACACTTATTTTTCTTCATAAAAAAAAAAATCATAAAAAGTGACCAAATTAAAAAAAGTTAATTTTCGGCACTTTTATGATTATTTTATGAAAAAAAATATAGAAAAAATAGGAATCATAAAAGAGTCTTTTAAGATTCATATTGATGTCTCATAAGAGCAACCAGTTTCAAAGGAAAACTAGAATTTTTCTGAAACTTTGAAGAGTCTTATATGATTCTTAAAATGCTAATCTAAGATTCATAAAAGAGTCTATTAGGAGTCCGAATAAACTACTTTTGAGAGTCAAAAAAGTGTAATTTTGTACTCTTATTTGAGCTCTTAAATAGGGACCACTTTCAACAGAAAAAATGCGCTTTTTTTAAACTTATAAGAGCTCATTATGAGGGCTCAGGCTCCTACAAATGCGTCATAAAAGAGTCTTTAAAAACTCATATGGTTTGCAGGGGGGTAACAAATTTATATTCACAATATTCAAACTACGCTCAAATCGATTAATTTTTTTTATAGAAAACAGGAATATTCTGCTTTAAGGCAAATTGTCAAGAATTTAATACGAGTGCTTTGCCGTTGAAATCACAAAAAATTTACAATATTGAATTAGTAAAACTATACGCTTCTTTAACACTTCTAGATCTTAGATTCAAAAAGCACGCATTTCAAAATATCCGTGAGTGTTCTCAAGCAATCTTTCACCTTGGTAAGCAGCAGTAGATAAATAATTACAGCAAATATTAACCCCCCCCCCCCCCTCCATTAAGGTGATCTTGTGAATGCCGAGATGTGACAAGCCAGAATTTCAAATGAAGAAGAAGTGATAGCGGCATCGGCATCTAATATCAAGAATCCGATAACAGCGTTTCGAAAACATGTTGGTTTATCTACGTTCAGTTGGTGAAGACATGTGGTACCCTTAATTGTGCATTCACTTGTGCACAAATATATCGAGCCCTAACCGCAGGATTAACGTAAGCGCCACTTTTTCGAAACTTATTTTTTAAATGGCAATCGATAATACGACAACAAAGTCGTCAACTCCACAAATTTCACATCTCTACGTTAAACTGTTCTCAAGTTATATCTAACACAAAAAAAAATTTACATGTACCGCTTAACCAAAAACAAAAAACAAGGAAAATGCTTCTTTTGTAAAATTTAGCTTATAACGCTTACGGTTATAACGATTCGGCGGTTAGTGCTTGATATTCAGCCCAATTATGACTAATTTTTCCTGGAGAACCGGAAAAGGGAGGTTTTATTTTTAAGATAGCATATAGAGACGGTTGATAAAGACTTTTCGACTTTTACATTTTCAACGGTTGAAAAATTCGAAATCGACTTTTGCTGGCAATTGCACATCCCTATGCCTTGATTTGCTTATTCGTTGTCTTTTGACTCGTTTGTGTTGCAAGAGTTTCAATAAACTCCATGTTTCTCTCTAATTTTGTCTTTCTCTTCGTGCTTAGCTAGCAAAGCGCAACAAAAAAAAAAACTGATGAGCCTCGACAATGTTGCCAGCTACTGCTGATCCGCAAAATTTGCCAAAAAAAAAATGCGCTTAATCCACTATTTGGTTTTTATATATTAACATAATTTATAACAAAATATTAATATAATTACTATATATCTGTGTCGACAAAGAAAAACAGCTAAAGTGTGATTTCAATGTTTCGAGAAATTTTGCTTTAAAGTTTTCGGTCTCTTTGACTCAGCTTTGACTTAACTCGACTTTAGCGGTTATTTCTTGTCGGTACAGAAAGGTTAATAATAAGATAATAATTAATAACAAAAAATATGAATTCAAGTTTCAACAAAAAAACCTTATACTAATTTCAATCAATTCATTCTTCATTAATGTTCTTGTTTACATAGATTACATTCGACCCAATTAACATTAAATATGATTAGGGTATGGCAATGTTTGGAAATGCAACATGATGCGCAAACTGCTTTTACAGCACAAGTAAAATTTTCGAAAAAGGCTAGTTTTGCAGCACTGCAAAGGTCAAACAATATGAACTGTACATTTTAAAGTGTTTTTTTTAAAGTGTCACTCATCATACGCAGGGTTGCCAACACGAAAAAATTTTCTACCAAAATTCCTTAAAAAAATTTACCAATATGATAAAAAATTTACCAAATTTTTCTTTCATGTAGAAGTAAATAAAAAATATGTATTTTTTTATTAAAAAAAAAAATATATATTAAACATTTAATTTATAAACAAAACATAAGGAAACGTATGCAATACGATAAAAAACATTTAAGTATTAAAATCACATTTTTATAATACAGTCGAACATCCCTATAATGAATTCGCAAGGGATCAGAAAATTTCTTCATTATATATTAACTTCATTGTATAAAAATTATGATGTTTTTCCCACTTTTCTTTAAAAGAATCTGGTACTATTTGAGTTTGGATAATACGTTTCCATTTTTCTTCCTCACAAAACCTTGTAATACATTTAGAAATTTAAACACATTAGTCGTGACGTTACTCCTCATCTCCATAAAGGTTCGAGGTGTGTCAATTGTTGAAGAAATTCGTCCCAATGTAGGCAACGTAGCATCCGCTAATTCGTCATCGTAATAATTTGGCAATAGGATTATAACATGAACATGAGTATGCACATAAATTATAAAATAAATTCCTGGCGTAGCCTGAACTCCACAACTCGTTCACTGAACACAGTCAACTGCTGACAAAATTGCTAGTAATGGTACTTTCTTCTTTTAATTTTTTTGTAGTTATTTTCAACTTATGGGAATCCCCTAATAATGTTTCACTTTTTCTCTCCACACAGTGATATTAATATGCGTAACAGAAAATGGTTTGAAAAATTCTTTATTTGGGGACAAAAACGTATGAGAGTTCAATTTGTAGCTGCAAAATTTGTTCATTGTAGAGAAAGATTCACTGTATGGGAAATCATTATAAGGTGATCTAAATACACTCAAAGTAGAACGAAAATTCTGTGCTTTTTAAATCAATTCATAGTAGGGAGAACTTCATTGTATAGAAGTCCACTATAGGGAAGTTCGACTGTATCAAATTTTAATATATGACTTTGCCATTCAAACCGTACAAAAATTCATTAATTCAATTTTTTTTTAAATAGTTTGAAAGTGTTTGCCTCTTTGTATTAAAAATAAATAGGAACTTAGTGAATGTTATAAATTATAAATTTTAAATAAATTAATTAAAATACAAGTTTAATCTAAAAATCGTTTCTTTTTCAATTTTAATGAGGCTTATTTTTTACCTCGCAAAGTTCTTTGGATAGCATTATGCTATTAATGGTTCTAAAATGTAACTTGTTTCGAAGCTTCGTGTTAATAAAAGCAAATTCAGAAAAATTTCTTTCTGCTGCAGCCGAGCTGTGAAGCAGCGACACTAAATTAAAAACAAAATCTGTTAAATCCATAACCTTTCTCCCATGCGGTTTTTTTAATATCAAACTTTATTCCAAAAATCGATTACATCATAATCAATGCTAACTTCTAGGTTAGAAAGCTTTAGAAGCTTCCATTGAGTAACAACATTTTCAGTATTAAATAAAAAAATTTTAGATCAATGGTGTTGATTTTTAACTAGGAGTTAAAATTTATAGGTTTTTTGTGTCGTCTCTGCAAAAATAGTTTCTCTGCGGAATAGTTACTTAATAATATTTACTTAATAATGTACTTTTAGCTAAAAAAAATTTTCACTCGTGAAACATATGTATGTAATAAAGGATTCTAATTTCAAATCTGCCGCTCTCATCTGATTTAGAAGTTGTAGGTTTAAAAAATGAGCTCGAAAAATTTACTATTTTTTTATTTGTATACAAAACAAAGTATGGGTGTTTAAAGAAAAACTATGCTATATTACCTATCCAATAAACTATTGACTTTAGTTTCTTAATTTAATTTTGACTTTGACTCTACACGTTTGTATAATACGTTTGTATTGACAATGATAGAAAAATTTGTTCCAAAAAAGATATGTGAGCCTTTTTCTTAGCTTTGGAATGATGTTCACTAAAACTTTATCATATTATTTTTGATTTCGAAAAATAGAGATTTCCAATAGATTAGATTTATTTGTAATTTGAACCTAATTTGTTGTTTGTTTAAAAAAAAAAAGCCAAAACATTATTCTTAATACTGGTATATTTTAAGAGTGGAGGGTTAAATACTTACGGAGCAATGAATTTATCACGTCAAATTGATTGCAAAAGCGGTTTTTGAATTTACAGCACGACATCTTTGACAACGTGTTCGGAATGTTTTTAGAAATAGACAATGAACTAACAAGCTTAGACAAGTAAACAAGTTAAGAAAAACACACTGCGGTACGCTTCGCACGTGTAATTTGCGATTGAAAACTCATTGCTCCATAAGTATGCATTTTTCACCCTTAAATCATACCAGTAATAAGACAAATAAAGGGTCCGCCAAATAACTTTTTTTTTTTGAAAATATTATAAAAAAAACTACTGAATATTTTCTCAAATTTATTTTTTTATTTGAAAGTACAATCCTTCCGGTTAATAATGAAAAATAATTTCATTCAAATAGCTGCCTCGGCTGGCCATGCAGTAGCCTACACGATCGGTCCAATTTTTAAGTACATTATCGATTGTGTGCAGCTGTATTTCACCAATGGCTTCACGAATATTGTCCTTTAAAGCGTCAATTGTCTATGGCTTGTCGGCGTAACACTTATCTTTGAGGGCACCCCACAAATAATAGTCCAACGGTGTCAAATCGCAGCTCCGAGGTGGCCAAACGACATCAGCACTGCGGCTGATAATGCGATCTTCAAAAACAGGGCGCAAAACATCGAGTGTAGCTTCGGCTGTGTGGCACGTAGCGCCGTCTTGTTGAAACCAAATGTTACCAATATCCTCCTATTCAATTTTTGTGAACAAAAATTCGTTCAACATGGCCAGATAACGATCGCCATTGACTGTAATGGCCATTCCTTGCTCATTTTCGAAGAAAAATGGCCCAATTATGCCTCTGGACCAAAATCAGCACCAAACAGTGACTCGTTTTGGGTGCAGCGGCTTTTCAATGTATGCGTGCGGGTTTTCTGTGCCCCAAATGCGACAATGTTGCTTGTTTACATACCCGCCAAGATCAAAAGAAGAGCTTCATCTGAAAAGATGATTTTTTTGGCAAAATCGGCATCATGATTTTAAAAGTAATGTCGCAATATTTCCCAGCATTGTTCAAGCGTATACACAACCATATTCGTTCAGCGGAAGGATAAAACTAATTATCTGTCGAATCAGACATGAACTATGTGATACCATTCACGAAATAAGCACTAGTTGAAAAAAAAAACGTTAGATGGCGGACCCTATTTTGCTTTTCATTTTCAACAACAATAAAAAAAAATATTAGGTCCAATTTAAAATAAACCCATTTTATTGGAATCTCTAAATTTCGCAATAAAAAAATAATATGAATAAAGAAAAGACTAAAAATATTACTTCAAGTCTTCAAAAATTGTCTTCACATCAAAGCTAAGAAAAATTCCCAGATTTCTTGTTTGGGACAAATTTTTCTATCTTCGTCAGTTATTGCAGTATAAACGATTGAAAAAGATCCATTTTTACAAAGGTAAAATAAAAAAAAAAATTCGCTAATTCCTTGTTTTATATTGAAATAAAAAATTAGTTTCAAATATTTTCGACTAATGAAGCATAAATAAATTATTTTGAGAAAAAAATATTGATGGCCAATACTTGAATGGAATCATGAACTTTTTTAAAAAAAAATTTGATTGTACAAAAAAAATTTACCAAAATGATAAAGAATTTACCATTTTACCAAGTCAAAAATTTTCTTCCAAAAATGGTAATATTTTACCAAAACGGCAACCTTGATCATACGCATCAAAAAATTCACGCTGCAAGTTAGACGCTTACCAGTTGTGCGCATACTTCAAATGCAGTATGCATTTCCGAACAGACTCCATATTATAGTCGTGGCAACACTTCTGGTGCCTTCTTAAGGCAGTATTCTAGTGTAGAAAATTGAAAATATTAAATTGTTTTAATTTTTCGAAATTTTGTTTATTCAAAAATATCTCCTTAACCGATTGATTCTGTCGCGGTAACGTTAATCTTATAACCGAAGAAATTCAGGAGTAACAGGGACAAATATATATAATAAAAGTTCTAAGTGCGCATTTAGCTCTCAGTGTGAACATAGCATAAGACTGGTAACGAATTTCAGTAACAAGATTACTATTATCGGTAACGCACAGAATTGATCTGTTAAAGGATTTTTTGAAACTAAAATTATTTTAAAAGTTATAGCCATTTTAGTGTCGTCAGTTAGACTGCCTGAAACCTAACTTAAAAACTTTAAACGCGTTTTTCTCGAAACTACTTTTTCCAACACGGTTGACATTATATCTCAAGATCCAATGAACCTATTAACTAAAATTTGGTGTGGGTTTTTTTCATATACTGCTTTTAGGATTATCCGAACTAGGATTATGTAAACATTTTTTTTTGTGTTTTTTTTTAAATTCATAACTTTGGAAAAAAACCAAAAACTACTTTTTTCAAACAGTCGCCATTTCGTGAAAAATTGTCATATCGCTACAACCCTATTTCGGGCTATAGCGACTAAAGCTCTGCAAAGAACCATCCAAGTACACCAGTTGTGTGTTGTTATTTTTTCTTATACCTACTTGTATCTGTTTCGCTCTCTAAGCATTAAATATGAATGGAATATTTCTCTTTTAGATAACGATGGAATAGGTGTGAGAGAGTGAAATTACCAAGTATCAAAAATACTAGTTTGAGCACATACAGAACAAACAGATATATCGATAATACTGTTATCTTTATTTGGAACATCTAGAGTATGTGACGTAGCAAGCATAAAGAATAAAGAACGAAATGCACAACAACAAAAGAAACAGTTTATATAAGTACAATGCATTTAAGTACGTTTTTATGTTTTAAATTTGCCAAAAATACGAAAAACGCACAGAAAGACACTCACCATTCTTCTTTTAGTAGAAAAGAAATAGAAAAACACAACATCAATACAAAGAGAACGATCTGGAATATCCATATTGAATGTATATATCCATTTAAAAAAGGGTTAAAACAGATACTCCACTTAGTGGAACAGATAAAGAGAAAAAAAGCTTACACTATAATGAGAGCCAGAGAAAGAGATGATAAGCTCTCTGCTCATTCCAAAGCATATAAGTATATGTTCTGTTCTACTCCTTGTTGTATTTGTACCAATATTATCAGATTTTTACTTGTTATATCTGTTTGTACAAGTAGAACGGATGGTTCGCTGCAGACCTTTAATAGCGACATTCCTACTAATTAACATTCCTTTTTTCAGATTACTTGAAAGATTGAAATCGTGTCAACAAGGAGACACCCAGTTATTTTTTTTAGCACCACCACAACACCAGCCTTTATTTTTTTAACTTAAAATTTAAAAAAAGACTTCTATTTTATTAATGAAATATTAGTAAACATATTATAAAATATGGATTCAAAAATATTAGCTGGTTCTTTTTTATCCACCGTAAAAAAGGCATGAAATTCGGAATTCTACACTAGAATACTGCTTTAAGCCGTATCTTAAAAATTAAATGATTACTACCAATTTTCTTTTTTAAGATATACAAGATATACTAAACATTCAAAATGCTTCTTTCATTCAAAATGATTTCTTATTTTGAACTTCACAATATTGTGCTGGCTAAACGCTCGTTCGACATCAGCGTTTGACCAAGGCAATAATAACAAGTTTGACAGTTTCTCAAAAATAAAATTTTAAGCTACATCCTTATATTTAAGTACTTAAAACAAAAAATCAGTTGATCAGTAGAAATGTACATTAGACTTGCCATGCATTTGTATGAAAAATTAAAATTTTTCGTAAATGAAAATTATGACTTATTAAAAACGTGATGTTTCGAATAAAAGCCAGCATGTATTAATATAAGTTCGATAAGAGTACGCCAAATGACCGCGAGTTGATCGTTTTGTTGTAAATTGAAAAACATATGAATATTTCTCGGCTTTTTACATATTTCTCCATTTCTTTCGCATAAAGACTTATTTTGTGCATAAAACTGATATGCCTTTCGTTTATTATTAAAATGTTCCTAAAAATGAGCTATGGAACATAAAAATTGGATAAAAATTGCCAGTGTTGTGATATTTTAATTTTTGAAAATTTTTTTTCTTATTGTAGTAAAAAAATCTTAAAAACTCAAATTTGAAAAAAGTGCAATAAATTTCTATTGAAATGTTTTCTGAAACAACATTTAATACAAATAAATAAAAATGATAAAATTTACGTTGAATTACTTGGTTGTTATGAAATTTTTTACTAGAAGTGTAACATTTTGTAAATTTTGAGTTTGGGTAAAAAATAAAATATCGATAAAATTATGTTTCTCTTTAAAATGGCTTCAATAACAAAAAATGTTCTGATTTTAGTTACAAGAAATTTTGGGGATCCAGGGCTGCTATCATATAAGACCCTGGTTTTAGTGTAAAAAATATTAAAAATACCTCAAAAACAAACCAATTTCATTTGCACCACTCCACTTGTGAATTATCTTTTTTCATAATTTTTCACCACGAAAACAAAGCTACATATGCGTGAAAACACAGTTAATTAAAAAAGTTTCTATTGTGTTTTTTTTTAAATGCCTTGGACTAAAGCAAATGTTTCCGACTTTTTTAACTCTAACCTGGCGGAGTCATAATTTTCATTTTTGAAATTTTTTTGAAAAATTCCAGTCTAATGTACATATTAAATTTGAAGAGGTAAATTTTTTGATACTGATTTAATATTTTCGATATTGGTCAACGCTACAACCAGAAATTTTTAAAAAAGGCAAAATATCTTCTTTTACTGCTTTTAAAACATTGCTAATTAAACATTCTTAAATTATGAAAAAATGCTGCAACAAAATGATAGCACATTATGATGGATTGAGTTCAGTTAGTTTTTAAAATCCTATAAAAAACAAGTTTAGTTTTTAAAGTAGAGTTGCCACGATAAATAATTAAAAGTAATTCAATTTTAATTAAAATGGGACGTAAAAAATAGCTTAACATTGCGGAAGTGCAAGTTGCTTTTATTCTTCATTTAAAAACTTAAAAAACAGTGAAATACTAAAAAAATTAAACAAAAGTCGTAAAGTGATTACATATTTATTCAAAATCTACAGAATTATGGAAAAGTCTTTTGCAGTGGATGTGCAAGTGTGGTTTCACACGGGTAGCTTCAAATTCTAACCTCACTGCCAGAAAAATTGCTAAAACAGCTTAAGTCAAATCACATGTCCGCAACGTGCAAAGGATTGTAAAAAAAAATCAACTACGATTAAACTCAAAAAATAACAATGGAAACCGCCACATACAGCAAAACATCGAGTACCAAGATTGCAGTGGAGAAAATTATGGCGCTGCGTATTAATCACTGACGAACAAAAACTTAATCTCGACGGTACGTTATTACAACGATTTGAGGAAGAAATAGCGTATCCTAAGTCGTCGTCATTGCAGAGGTAGATGAAAAATGGTATAGACTTGAATTGGCCAATGTGGAAAGACTGAAAATAAGTTTGTTCCCACAAGAATGAATAATGAATATGAGCAATAATAAAATAGTTAATCATGGGTCACAATGAACTAAAACTTCATTAATATTTTAACAAAAAATTTAAATATTGTATTGGCCTGCACAATCACCTGACCTGAACATTATTGAAAACTTTTGGTGTTACCTTGCAAGACAAGTTTATGCCGATAATAGGCAATATAATAACATTCAGGAACTTAAAAGTAGCATAATTTTGAATTGGGAAACGAAATCGAGAAAATACATAAAAAAAAAACTTTTTTAATCACTACCAAATTGCGGTACTGAAGTTTTAAAATATAAGTGGAGGCTCTACTTAATAGTAAATACTTATATTATAAAAATTAAAAATTGATATTTTATAATCTTTTGCTTTTGAATAATATTGTGATATCTTTTTGTCATACTACTGAATATCTTTTTGTTTTTTCTGAAGAACAAGTTCGATTTTGAAATGAAATTTCTATATATTTTCATTTTGTTTTTAAATCTAATTACTTTATAGCAAATACAATTTTTTATTTTAATCGCTTTCATTAAACTTCAAAAACTTCCAATGTTCCATGTTTTTGTCGCGGAGTGTAAAAATGCAGAGCTGTGCTCCAAAACAAAACAAAATCAAACAAAAAACCATTTTTTATTTCTTTGATATGTATAGTCCATATAATCCAAGAAGGACGATGATGCCATATTGCATCACTAAGTCGGATGTGGCAAAACTAACAGTTTCACATAAAAATTAGTCAAAATCAAAATTAGGTAAAAATTTGCACATGTGTGAAAAAATTGGCCCGTCTTTAAGGCATTAAGAATATTGATAAAAAAACGTCCCTGGTGAAGTCGCGGACAACAGTGGCCTGCTATCTTATATATAAAAAGAAGTGTACATTTTGATGTAATCACTAACTGAAGAAACGGTTCGACCTATTTAAAATTTCAGGGTACGTTTTGTATGGTCCGTAGATGGTTTACATTAAGTTTGCACGAAATCGGTATAGTGGTTCCGAAGATATGGCATTAAATAAATTTGCCCATATACTACCATACAAATCGTTCGTTCGGGTTGGTGTCCGTTAAGATCTCAGGAACGGTAACACCTAAGGGCATAAAGTTTGCAACATTTGTTGCCAAGGCCTATATCTCAAATAATAAATAAAAAAAAAAGTATAGCAGTGAGAGGACTGCCGACCGAAGCGAAAACCTATATATGAAATATTAGTATTCCCTGGAAGACGTTGTCCTGCCACGGACCGCCTTACTGCTATATAAGAATTTTCATGCTAATAGGGGGTTTCGGACTATCCTACATGTAGGATGGATTTGACAGGACGGACATATAGGATGTGCGAACGCTCATACTGCAGCCCGTCCTACATGTAGGATGAAATCAAAAAGTTTTAAAAGTTCCGCTCTGATCTTGTTCTTCTCTGTGCGTCCTTGTTTGTAGATTTCCTTGGTAATTGTTGTTGGCGCAGTAAGCTGGAAATTTTTTGTAGACGTTGTGAATTCTAATCGTGTAGCTACAGTCGGCATATGAAATTAGAATTATTTTTGTTAAGAGCTTATAAGAATTTATTAAATTTTTTATATATTACTGAAACTATTTCTTTTAAGCAAAATTGTTACTATATCAAAAATACATATAATTAAAGTAATTTATTTAAATTATTTCATTATTGAATTAATATAAAAAATTAAAGCTTATTTATATCAATTTATATCATAACACTAACACAATATAAATGTTCACCATATCAATATTGCGTTGTGTGTTAAAAATAGAATATTCTAAAATTAAGAAATATCTATAGCTTATAAATTATATATAATTCATATAAGTAATTAAAGCTAAACAGTTTTAAAAAATAGAACGCTTAGGATAAGCAGACTTTAGTTATTCAATTACTACTGAAAGTATTAATTATTTTGCAGGTTTAATACGTAATTGTTATTATATAAATATACATAAATATACAAATTTAGAAAACAGTTTATACATATGAATTAAAGAGTATATATAATATTGGTAAATCTATTTGTTTTTAGTAAAAGTGTTACCGTATCGGAAATACATGTATAAATAGTATATACTATATATATATATATATATATGTACATATATATAGTATATACTATTTATAAATATATATATATGTACATATATATAGTATATACTATTTATACATGTATTTCCGATACGGTAACACTTTTACTAAAAACAAATAGATTTACCAATATTATATATACTCTTTAATTCATATGTATAAACTGTTTTCTAAATTTGTATATTTATGTATATTTATATAATAACAATTACGTATTAAACCTGCAAAATAATTAATACTTTCAGTAGTAATTGAATAACTAAAGTCTGCTTATCCTAAGCATTCTATTTTTTAAAACTGTTTAGCTTTAATTACTTATATGAATTATATATAATTTATAAGCTATAGATATTTCTTAATTTTAGAATATTCTATTTTTAACACACAACGCAATATTGATATGGTGAACATTTATATTGTGTTAGTGTTATGATATAAATTGATATAAATAAGCTTTAATTTTTTATATTAATTCAATAATGAAATAATTTAAATAAATTACTTTAATTATATGTATTTTAGATATTAATATATATGTATTTCCGATACGGTAACACTTTTACTAAAAACAAATAGATTTACCAATATAATATATACTCTCTAATTCATATGTATAAACTGTTTTCGAAATTAGTTCGATGTCATATGCTGACTGTAGCTACAAATAAACATCCACAAAAAATTAAAGCTTACTGTACAACAATAACTACTTAGCAAATTTACAACAACAACGCAAAGAGAATTACAAGATCCCAGCGGTTGCGCAGTGTTAGAGGGGATGAACCAAATTGGCGGCAATACAACTATTCCATTAAATAATAATTGTGCATTTAAGTTGTGTATGTATAATTCTTGCATATTAACTTTGTTTAACTTGTTTAGTTAATGCAGTGTTGTTGTTTTTGCATGCTTACTGTGTTTTTGTTTCTTCTTTGTGCGGTGATTTGTTTATCTTCAGCTCAGTGAGTGTTGTTTTTGTTTTTTAGTTTCTACTAAACTGTGCACAAACTGCCTGAATATAATAACCCTAAAAGCACATTTTACATCTGCTCATTTTTTAAAAATTAAACACGGATTATTTTTCTGCAGAAAATATCGTTGCTTGTTCTTTAGACGAACTTTGCAAAAGCCAAAACATTCTGAACCCCATGTTTAGCTGTTCTGGTCCATGTGAGCAAATGTTTCATGCATCTTGTGATGGTATTTCCAAGTCATGCCTTGACGACTTAAAATCTCTGCGATCAGGTCTTCGCTGGTACTGTGCTTCGTGTAGGGCACTTTCCCCAGATGAACTTTATTCAAAAATTAAGCTTTTTGGGGAAAGTCTTAACTCGTTAAACAGCAATTTTCGAGGAATTGTAACATTTTTTAGTGAAGTTAGGGCCGCACCCAGTACCAGCGTCTATGATGAAAACTCCATTTCGGAAAATATCCCGCTTGCTTTGTCACAGACTGTTTCTTCCGGGACACAAACAATCCTTTCATCAGAAGACCATATTATCTCAAAAAGAAAGAAAAAATAAAAAACTAATAAGAAGCGAAAATCATCTGGATCTACTTCTCAGGCCAAGCAGCCCTCAGCACCGCTTTTGAACAGGAACACTCCAGTTACTTCCTCGTCACCTTCTAACATTCCTTCTTTGACTAATAGTTCAGTTTTGACTCATATTGAGCCTAGAAATCTATCAAGCTTGAGGGCAGTGTCGAGGAAAAAAAATTTATTTATTTCACGTCTTCAGCCCGACACAACTGTTGAAAATGTATTGACTTTTATCAAACATAATAACTTGTTGAGTCAAAATGCATTTTTTTCATGCAAAAAAATAGGTAATAAACCTTCCCATGCTTCCTTTATTTTAACAGTTCCAGCTGAAGAGTTTGCAACTGTTCTAAACTCTAATTTGTGGACTGATAATATACTCGTTACAGAGTTTCAGCCTTAGAATAAGCCTAGAGGGACGACTCAAGCCGATCGTCAATCCCAAAAAAACTGAATAGGTTATCCCTTTACTATCAAAATGTAAGGGGATTACGCTCTAAGACGCTAGACATATTTTTAATGTCTCAGAATTTCTCTTAGGATATTATCGCACTGACTGAAACTTGGTTAAACGGAAGCATTACTGACTTAGAATTGTTTGATAACAGTTTTGAAGTTTATAGAAGAGATAGACACGCTGACAATACTTCTGCTGTCGGTGGAGGTGTCTTATTAGCTGTAAGGAACTCCTTCGTTAGTTCCATTATTGTTATTCCCTGCTCTGCTAACATCGAACTTATATGCGTTAAGGTTGTACATTGCAATTCTAATGTATATCTTATTAATGCATACGTTCCTCCTAAGAGCAGTGTAGAAGTTAATGCAAGCCTTGCGGATTGCATAGAATACGCTATAAGCATAATTGACGTTAATGACGACATTTTATTGTTAGGTGATTTTAATTTGCCTGACTTGAAATGGGAATCTTCTGACGATGATACATATTTTTGTGCATTTAATTCGAAGACTCGCCAAGAGCATATATTTGTTGATAATATATGTTCTGACTTACAACAAGTGAGTTGTATTTATAATAGTCGTGAAAGACTTCTTGACCTGGTCTTAACTACAGACAGTAAGAATGTGATTGTTGAGAAGGCCCCTCATGCTTTGACTGCTGTTGATGAATACCATCCACCATTGAGCATATGGTACAAATCAGACAGGGATAATATAGTAAAGTCTAACTCAATAGATAAAGTTTATGAATTGGATTTTAAAAAAGCTGACTTTTTGAAGTTAAATCATTTACTTCAAAGCAAACTTCATGATATTTTAGAATATGTTAATAATAACACTCTTGATGATTCAATAATTTTTTTTATATGAAAATCTTTGCTGTGTTTTCTCTGTCCGTGCCATATAGCCTCAAATTTGCGAAAAATTGTGCTTACCCCTGGTACACAAAGGAGTTAAAGATTCTTCGCAACAGCAGGAATAGGGCATGGAAAAAATATGTCTGTAGCTTAGACTTGAACGACCTAGAAATCTACAAGCGTTTGTTTCTGGATTTTGAAAATTGCTCAGCTACCTTATATCAAAATTATTTAGACAGTATTAAGCTGATAATATTGTCTGATCCGAAGAAATTCTGGGGTTTCATAAACACCAAAAAAAAATCTGATGGATTCCCTTCATCATTTAAAACCTCTGACGGATTTACTGAAGATCCTGTCGTAATTTGTGGTCTATTTGCCAATCTCTTTAAAGAGTCGTTTTGTTCAGACTCGTTCAATCCTGATGAAGAGTACTTTGAATATATGAACTCTACACCCAGGGTTTCGTTGGATTCTATATCCTTTACTTCAGAGGATATTTTAAAGTATATTGGATTGATCGATGAAGATTTTAATGCTGGACCTGACGGAATTCCTGCCGCAGTGTCAACACGATGTGGTTCCGTTCTAAGTCAACCACTGTCCATGTTATTCAATAAATCAATTAGCGAAAGTATTTTTCCACTTTTTTGGAAAATATCTTTTATAAGTCCTATTTATAAAAAAGGTTGTAAGAACGATATAAACAACTACAGGCCTTTCGCGAAACTCTCGTCGATTCCAAAACTTTTTGAGCGGCTCGTGTATGATCGTGTGAAAATTCGCTGTGGGAAAGTCATGACAACTCGTCAGCATGGATTTGTTACTGGCAGATCCACTGTGTCTAATCTCCTCGATTTTACAACGTTTTGCTTAAATTCATTTTATTCAGGTAACCAGGTCGACTGTATTTACACTGATTTCGAGGCGTTATGTCAGCTGAATTTATTGCTGAATCAGGTGTTCCTCAAGGTAGCCACCTTGGTCCACTTCTGTTTATTTTAGCCATTAATGATGTAACCCACATCATCAAACACTCTCATCTACTTATCTATGCAGATGACATGAAAATATACAGAACAATAAATGCTAAAGACAATTCAGATATGCTCCAGTCTGATTTAAAATCCTTTGAAATTTGGTGTTCTAAAAAAAATATGTTTCTAAATCCAGATAAATGCCAAACTATGACCTTTTCGCGAAAAAGGAATAATTTATTTTTTGATTATAAGATAAAAGATACTGCCTTAAGTCGTGTAGATGCTGTCAAAGATCTTGGTATATGCATGGATTCTAAGCTATCGTTTAACGTTCATATTGATTACATTTGTAAAAAAGCATCTTTTATGCTCGCGTTTATGAAACGCTGGGCCAAAGAATTTAATAGTATGATCACAACTACAACGCTGTATTATGCAATTGTGCGACCTCACTTAGAGTATGCAAGTCAAGTTTGGTCCCCAAGTTACAATGTACATGTTGAACGTATAGAGAGAATCCAAAAACGTTTTGTTCGGTTTGCTCTAAGGGGCTTAAGTGCAACGGACACTTTAAACCTTCCTCCTTATGAGGATCGTTTAAAACTATTAAAAATGCAATCTTTGAACGAGAGAAGGAAGTCTGCAGATATCGTCTATTTACACCAACTCATAACTGGTGTATTCGATTCACCAGAACTCCTAACTCTTATAAATTTTAACACTTACCGTAGAAGCAGTAGAAATGCTAACAATTTAATTTACTTACCTTTTAGTAGAACAAATTATATGGCTACTGCTCCTTTACATCGCATGAGTACCTTTGTTAACAACTGTAGCTTTTTTGATGTTAACTTATCGAAAGGTCAACTCAAAAGTAGATTGAAAACTAATGTATGATTAGATCTATGTAAACGCATGGTTAGTTGTTATGTCTTGTGTTGTCCCTGAGCCCAACCCATATTATGGTGGGTAAATTTTTCGCACTTTGGATTGTTTTGGACCACTCTTATCGATATCATTAAGGCTATTCACGGTTTGAGCGTACTTTTAACAAATCGTATATATAGCAATTGTTATTGTTCAAACTGTGAGCACCTCGCCATGTGACTGTCGTATAAAAAAATTGTGCAACCCTGTGATGTATGTGATTATGCCGGCTGTAGACAATGCATAAAAATACGAGGTACAAAAAACACGTCCAAGGGCTGCTTTTATTTACGCGTGCCTGCGTATTTGCGTTTGTATGCAAAACAACAACAAAGCAAAATACGTTTTCGTAAATTGGCGTACAAATAGCAAATCGTACAAATGGCAGACCAGCGTATTCCAGCGCTGTGAATGGCCTTATTGAGATGATTTAATGTTATTTGGGCTGGTTCTTAAGATGATCTAATGCGGAGAAAGTGCGAAAAAGCTGTAGTAGCTGAACTCTATTGTTATTGCATGTTAAAAAAACACACACAAATTTTATTCAACCTGATATTTTCTATCCCACCACGACTGAAAAGTTTCCTTTTGACACACACCCTTTATGAAAAAATTTATTAATAAAACAATGATAGTTGGCAACTCTGAAAATAAAATGGCGCAGTGGTGAAAATAAAAAGCCATTGACAAATACAACAAGTGTAAAATTGTCAAACTTTGTTTGACGATATATAATAAAATAAAAGCATGCATGTAATTATTTGAATGTTCAACATATTCCTTTATCACAGCTTAAAGATTAAAATGTTAAAACACTCAATCCATACATTATTTTTCTTGTTTGCAAACGAAGTTCCAGCAGAAAAAAGCAGAAAAAGAAGAGAAAAAGATCGATCCATTTTTAAACCTCACCATGAATAGCAGCTGTTTGAGTAAAAGCAAATTTTTCAAAAATGTTGACAAATACAACAACTGAAGAAATTGCCAAACTTTAAAGGCGTATATATACCAATATAAACCGAATTAATAATAAGTTTTGGTTTCAAACATCTTATTGCAACCTAACTGAAGTATTTATATACTAACAAACACATTATTTGCATTAATTTCAGGAGTTGCCAAGTGATTTCTTTGTAAGCTTGCGGCCGATTAAGAACAAGAGTGACGATCACTGTTGATTTTTTTATGCACAAATACATCCAAACATTTTTGAGGTTATTTTTTGTAATTTTCCTATCTTGTTATCTTTGCTGTCTGTATTGTTGACGATTTCCTTAGAAAAATACGATGATGCAAACCAATGATTTACCCTCTACCAAAATCGTTCAACGCGTCTAAAGAAGTTTTCACTTTAAAAATTGCCACAAAAATTACCGCTCACACATTTATAAAAACTTTTGTAATTTAGTTTGTATGGTTACTCTTGGCAACTCAACCAAACATGAGTTATAGTCTGACAACGCCCACTTTTCAGAAATAATTACAATTATTGAGTTGTTCATGTTTTTATAAAGAAACTTGGTGTATTTGTGCTATGAGACCAAGTGGTGATCACTTTATACACAAATGTTGCCACGCCTACTTTTACTGCCCCTTCTTTACACACAAAATCGTTTGTGGAGTGTCTTTTAAGATCTCAAGAACGGTAACACCTTAGGCCACTAAATATACAACATCTGTTATCAAGGTTTATGTCTAAAATAATAAAAAACGATTGTTGCCACACCCCCTACTACCACCCACAAATCAATTGAAATGCTATTTTTCAGATGAATTTTGCTGCATTGAACTAAATTTTTGTAATTAAGTTCATAGGGTTACTCTCGGAAACTCAACAAAAAATGGGCGTGGTCGAACTATAACCTCGCCCACTTTTCAGAGATGATTAAAATTCCCGAGTTGTGCATGTTTTATAATGATACCTGGTGTATATGGACATTTCCACAGAAAAGTCTTCCGTGACCAAAAAACGAAAACTTATTAAAAACGTATTATTTGATGATATTATCTAAGAGAAACATTTTAATCTTATTAATTTAAGCAATTTCTACATAAATTAATTAAGATGTAACCACTAACTGAAAAAACATGTCGACCGATTTAAACCAAAAGTTACTTTCGGCAGCTATACTAAAACTGGGCGTGGTCGCACTATGTTTATGACCCCTTTTAAAGGGATGAGCGTGAAGTGAAGCAAAGTGCACCAGGTATAAACTTAATTGATCTGAAAATTTGCCAGTCGATTTGTTTCGAGGATGAGATGGTTTAGGTAGAAAATTATTTGCCGCACCCCTATTTACCACCAACAAATTAACAAAAATGCAGTAAAAATTGGAGAAATTTTTAGTGCAACGACTTTTTCACAAAACAACGCTACCTAAGAATGAGAAAAAAACGACATGAAAATCAAAGTTCGGTCTTGCGATGCAAATATTTCCTCTGTTCATAAATAAATATTTTACAAATTTTTTTTTTGTTCAAAAATTCAATAAAAATACTTCTCGAAAATAGTTTGAACTCTACCGTTAGGTCAGTGTATAAGTTTTATTATATGTTTTCAAAAAGGGTCCAAAATACTGACTTTTTACTCAAAAAGTGTTTTTTTTTTGTAAAAATAAAATTAAGTAAAAATTGTTCATCTGTCTACTTTTCATATGACAGAGCATTTATTTGCAAAAATTCTTCCAGTTAAGCGCAAAAATTAGTTTACTGTTTTTTCATCAAAACAATGGTTCTTTTTGGGGAAATTAATTTTTTCCAAAATAATGTTTTTATATTTTTTACAAAAAGGTCAAGTCTCAAATATAATTTATGTGAAAAAATTATCCCAATATCTCTTTCCAATGAAAAGTTACGGCTAACAATCTATTTTTTTATACCATTGACTATAGAATAATTCATTTTCTGTTTGTTTGTTTGTTTGTGTGTTTGTTTGGGCTTTATACAAATCTAAACGGCTAACAGATTTCGCTCAAACTAGGTGTACATATAAAGTGCATTCTAGATTAAATTGTTATATACCTAGTTTTTGCCACGCCCCCTCTGAAATTGTTCAGCTAACGGTAATTTTGTGATTATAATACTTTTTGGCATCGGAGTTTTTGTACATTAAATTTTAAAATTTTTTTGTTATTTTGACATCAAAAACACTCACATATCTGCGAAATTGTAGAAATTTTTAGCACAACGACTTTTTCCTAAAACATTTTCATCGTTACGTAAGAATGAGAAAACACGTCATGAAAATTTAAGTTTCGGCTTTCGATGCAAATATCTCCGCTGTTCATAAATATATTTCATTAAAATTTTTTTGTTCAAAAGTTTAATAAAAGCAATTCACAAAAATAGTTTGAACTGAACCGAAAGGTCAGTGTATTTATTTTTTATGATTTTTTCAAAATACGGCTTATGTTCTCAAGAAGCTTTACATGGCAATTTTGACTCTCTGAGGTATGCCATTGTCTACAGAGAGGTGACGACCCAACAGAAAAAATTAATTCAATTGAAAAAACTTGCTGTCTGAGCTGGAATTGAACCCGAGCTACCGCGGTTCTTTAGCTTAGGGGCCACGCACTCTACCCACTAGGCTACGGCCGCCACACATGTTAAAGCATTTATTTGCAAAAATTCTTCCAGTTAAGCGTAAAAATTATTTTACTGTTTTTGCCATCAAAGCAACAAGAGTAACCCTTTGATTTTTTTGGCGAAATTAATTTTTTCCAAAATGTTGTTTTTATATTTTCTTAAAAAAGTCAAGTCTCAAAAATAATTTATGTGAAAAAATTACCCCAATATCTCTTTCCAATCAAAAGTTATGGCTTTTATGATTAAGTTACTTTTTGATTTATCTAATAGTTTTGACGTTGTAGGTCTCACAGCCATGGAATTAAGTATTTGACCTCAATTTACACATGCAGTTTCACTGGTAACATTTTATGGAGTTTTATAATAAACGCCAGACCCGTAGACAAGGGGTAGTTTTAGGAGTTAAAACTTCCCCCTTAGGGTCTAGACAGTATAAAAATCTAATATATTAGCATTAGGGTAACTACAAAGAAACAGCGTAAAAAGTTCCAACCCACTTCAATTTTGAACTAATTGAGACCTATGATAAGGGCTTCGGCATAAATTGCTATTTTATGTTCGGGCAGGGTTACGATCGTGCGGCTGTCATGAATGGTTCACTACAAGGAGCACAAGCGTACGTACCGGAAGAAACATGCAATAACAATAGAGTTAAGCTACTACAGCTTTTTCACACTTTCTCCGCAATAGATCATTTTAAGAATCAACCCAAATATCCTTGAAATATCTCAAAGATATCGATAAAAGTTGTCAAAAAAAAAGAAACCAAAAAGGAAGAAAAATTTATGTGGGTTGGGCTCAGGGACAACAAAAGACATAAAAACTAACCATGCGTTTACATAGATCTTACCCGACATTAGTTTTCAATCTACTAGTCAACTAGATTCAATAGTCAACTCTAGTTTGAGTTGACTTTTAGACAAGTTAACATCAAACACGCTACAGTTGTTAACAAAGGTACTCGTGCGATTTAATGGAGCAGTTAACATGTAATTTGTTCTACTAAATGGTAAATAAATCAAGTTGTTAGAGTTTCTACTGCTTCTACGGTTGGTGTTTACATTTATAAGAGAAATAAGTTTTGGAGAATCGAATACACCAGTTATGAATTGGTGTACACGCAGAGAAAAGACATGGTTGAGACATGATTACTGCAATAATAATTTTTTTACTAAAATTATTGTATTATTTCTGCAAACACAAATTTTTGCCTTAATAAAGTCATTATTTACTAATGATGGTACCAAAAATAACATTATAGTTCAAATCATAACCATCATTGAAATCGTCAACATACTATGATTGCCTCAACTATTAGTTGCAACAAAAATGTTGTAGTTCTGTCAATCATGATAAATGTGAATATTATTATAGAGACAAACATGTTAGAATTTTGAATGTTTGTCTGAACTGTTCTTTGATTGTTGGCAAACGAAGCAGAGCATAACCAAAAATCGAAAGAATTTATTGTGTCTGAACAGTTTGCAGGAAAACCTTTCACTTCATTCAGACACAATAAGTTTTATCGATTCCTGGCTATGTGCCGTTTCGTTTGTCAACTGTTCAATTATTGTGTTTTGTTTTAAATCGCCTAATCTTAAAAACAGCACGCAGAAAAGTGACATTTTCGACTTTAATTGTAGCAAACATATTTCTTTTTACCGTAAACATATTTCGCAATTCTAACCATATTTTGTTCATCACAAATATTGTTTTTTTTGTAACAATGCACTTAATGTACCATGTTTATGAATGTCATTAGTCAAGCGAGCGGTGGTAGCGGCTGTGGCCTACTGGTAGTGAGCGTGGCTCGTAAGCGAAAAATCCGCGGTTCAAACCCCAGCTCGGACAGAAAATTTTATCAAAAAGTTTTTCAATTGAATTTATATTTCTGTTCAGCCTAGTCAATGGCAAACCTTTGAAGATATCTTAAATATCTTAATTAATAGCTGTGGAAATTGGAGTGCATGAAAATAAAAAAAAACAAAATTATTTTTTTCAATAATATTCTGGATCCTAAAAATAAATTCATAATATAGTTGTTGCAATCATTCTATTTTTGACCCAATAAGAGAATAATGATTGTTTCAATAATATTTTGGTTCCTACAAAAAAGTTCCTTTTCTAAATATGGCTGTTGTAATCATTTTATCATGATCAATGAAAATATTATAGGTTTAAGAACATGTTAACAACAATCATAGTCCGAATCATACTATGATCCTCTTAAAACATGGCTGTTGCAACTATGTTTTTTCTCTGCGTGTAAGTAGACGATATCAGCAGATTTTCTTCTCTCACTTAAAGATTGCATCTTTAATAATACTCAACAATCCTCATATGGAGGAAGGTTAAATGTGTCAGTTCCACTCAAGCCTCTCAGAGCAAACCGAACAAAACGTTTTTGAATTCTTTCCATACGATCAACATGCACATTGTGATGTGAGGACCATACTTGATTTGCGTAGTTGTTATTAAGCTATCAAACTCTTTGGCCAAGCGTTTTATAAAACCAAGCATAGAAGATGCTTTTTTACAAATTCTATCAATATGCATGTTAAACGACAATTTAGAATCCATTCATATACCAAGGTCTGTGACAATAGTTGCACGACTTAATGCAGTATCTTTAATTTTGTAATCAAAAATAAAATTGTTCCTCTTACTCGAAAAGGTCATAGTTTGACATTTATCTGGATTTAAAAACATCTTATTTTTAGAACACGAAACCTCAAAGGATTTCAAGTCTGACTGGAGCAGGTCTGAATTGTCATTAGAATCAATTGTTCTGTATTCAGAAGACAACACGCCTCAGAACCGTATTTGATAAGATCGCTCCATCAAATACGATTTGATCCAGTTTACAAAATATTGTGGAAATCCCATTAATTTAAGTTTAAATAAAATTAGATTATGTGGTAATTTATCAAAAGCTTTGCTAAAGTCAGTGTTAAAACAATCGACCTGGCTACCAGAATCAATAGATTTAAAGCAGAATGTTGTGAAATCAAGGAGATTAGACACAGTGGATCTGCCAGCAACAAAACCATGCTGACGAGTTGTCATGACTTGCCCACAGTGAATTTTCACTCGATCGTACAAAAAGATTCGCTCAAAAAGTTTAGGAATTAAAGACAGTTTAGCGATAGGCTTATAATGAGTGACGCCATTCCTGCAACCTTTTTTGTAAATAGGACTGATATAAGATTTTTTTCAAAAAAGAGGAAAATTACTTTCATTAATTGACTTATTAAAAAGTGATGAGAGTGGTTGACACAAAATGGAGGCGCATTGTTTTAATACTGTGGCAGGAATTCCATCTGGTCCAGCGCTAAAATCTTCATCGATTGATTCAATATACTTAAAAATATCCTCTGAGGTAAAAGATATATGCTCCAAAGAAACTTTGGGTGTGTTGTTCATATAATCAAAATACACTTAATCAGGATTAAAAGAATCTGAACAAAATGATTCTTAAAAAATATTGGCATATAGGCCACAAATAATGGTGGAATCGTCAGTAAATCCATCCTGAAATTTCTCTAAAATTGTTATTTAAAGCGTTTAGACTATCACCGAAATAGCTTAGTTTTTGAGAAAAACTCATCTGGTGAAAGAACCAAGCACACGAAGCACAATACCAGCGAAAACCTGATCGTGGAGAGATTAAATCATCGACTTAAAGATCCCAGTACATGAGGTATGGAGCAAACGCCCAAATGGGCCAGAACAACTGAACATACGGTTCAGTATGTTTTAAATTTTGCAAAGATCGTCTAAAGAACAAGCAGCGAAATTTTCTACGGAAAAATATTCCATAGCGCAAATACAAAGTTAAAAATTTTATGTAAGAAAAAATAATGTCCACTAAGTGATAATGGATATGTTATATGACCAGGCTGGCGCAGGTTTCTCGCAACTGAATTTGTTCTTTTTGTGTTGTTTTTTGTAATTTTTCATGGAAACTGCGTTTTTTTATTATCTTTAGAATACAAAACCAGTTACAACAAAAAAATTCAACAACAACAAAGCGTTGAACGAAACAAACATCAACAGCAGCGACCGTGCACATTTTTATGTGAGTGTGAGGGTTGTTTTTTGTGGGTATTGACAAATATGGTTAACGTCGATCAAGATTGTGTTGTTGTTGGTGGTAAGATGTTCACGCGAAATTGATAGATTTCAACTTGAAAACTAAACTTAAACGACAACAAACGTATGCCACAATATTTCTCAAAACTGCTCAAGGTTGTATGTGCTTTAAATTAACTCCTGGTTTACACTCGTCTACACTTGACGTCAACTCTTGGTCATTCCCTTTTGAACTTTCTCCTCTCTCACGTTGATGTCCACGTCTTTCATCCATAAAGGTATGACTTGACCGTCAAGTCTTGACGAGTGTGAACTAGGAGAAAGATTTTCTCCACACAAAACAGATTTCACTCAAAACAAGAACAAAGAAAAGTCTCAACTTATTCTTTCATGTTTGGTTTTTGGTACAGCTCTCGTCTATGTTGATATTATCCTTTGATTAAAAAAAAAATAAAAAACAAATTATTTTGCATCTGCGTACAAGAACCGAGGAAATTAGCATCATTGAGTACATTTTGTTGGGGGGTGCTTTTGTTGCTCATGAGCAAGTGTATTGAACAATTTGTAAACTTCGACTGTGTTGTTGGCTTTTATTATCTTCTGAAAACAGCACAACAATAAAACTGAACAAACAACAACAAAGTGCTAGACGAAACCACAACAATAACTTCAATAGAGAGTTGTGTTGTTGGTATGCATTTATTTTTGCATAAGCGTGGCACAACATATCGCACACCCTCTTCAAAAGAGCAACAACTCAAAATGTTTACATATATACTTTTTTCGTGTAAGACTCTATTCGTAGTGATTATATACATCGGCTATCTTAATTTTATGTACATATTCTTAGTCATTAATTATAAAAAAATAGTTTTGTCTCTTTATTTTGTATGGAGTCCCTTGAAGAAAAAGTGTTTTTGCTCTTCCAGAAAATGTAAATTTTTGGAGTTGATGCTCTTTTAAAGAGAGTGTGCTATTTTTGTATAGAAAATTTTTTTTTCATGAACGCCATTAGCGGAGGATGCAAAATAGTAAGCAATAGAAGAAAAAAAAATAAATAACAAACTTTTTCTCGCACTGATCTGATCTGACCTGCTCGCATTCACTCTGCACGGCTTATTTACTGAGCAGGTACCTGCCTGCGCCTGCCTGCCTGTCTGACTGCTTCAGCGTTTACTCTGTCCGCAGACTAACGCATGGTAGAAGAATAGAGGTAGTCGCACGGCTGAGAGCGAGCTACCATAACTGTCAAAAGGCAACTGGCAGCTCATTCAAAATCTGCAACCGATGAGAAAGGACAAATTAAAGAGAATCTGTCATGGCTGAATCTATTTTGGTTTGTTTAATTTTTTATTGATTGATTAAAATAGGATTTTGTGCAGCTGCTGAAGAAATTTTAATGATTGTTATTATATTTGGATGGTAGTGGATGGCAAAATACGTTTTAAATTACTAAAAAGCAAAATAATAGAAACATCGAGTGGAACAGCCGTGCGCTGCAAGGTAAATATAATTTTATTAATTCTCTTTTTTTCCTCTAACCATATTTTGTTTTCAATAGGTATAGATCCTTCGTCCAAATAGTAGGCTTCTTCTAAATACCTATGTTGGACATGACGATGAAGTCACCGTTGCATCTGCTTCTTTATTCTGAATCCTTATAAAACCTTTTTCTATAACGATAGATATGTTCGGGACAATCAGTTTTCACAACATCCTTGGAAGCAATTTGAAGATACCACACGAGCAAGTGCAAGATGTGGACATGGTTCTCCGAAATCAGTTTTATGGCGTCGAGAGCAATGGTGGATACCAAACAGTTTACCGCACATTCATCGTTTATCGCAAACTTCATCACAGCTATGCTCCTGTTCTACTATGATTGCATTGTGGACACAAGTGAAAAATGACAAGGACGTGGGTAACAATCTGCTCGATGCCATGCATAAGTTTTATATTTATAACATTATATAGCATTATATATTTCAGGTTAATTCTTTATAACATTATATATTTTCACAAATTTTAATAATTTCAGAATTTTAAAGGCCGCTTCCTCAATGTCCGGCTAAGCACTAATCATAACTTTAGCCAGCAGTTAGCAAAAAAGCTCTTTCTCAATAGCTGACAAGATTAAAAAATTACAAAAAAACCGACGGTTGTTTAACCAGCCTTGGTGAAATCGAAATAATTTTTTTAGCTATCATATGGTTAGCTAACTTCTGGTTAAGAGCTTTTTTAACCGGACATTGAGAAAGCGGCCCTAAATATTTTCTATTCTACATTATATTTATATGCAATTGTACATTCTATTCCACACCACCTTTGAGGTTGAATGCAATGAACGTTTTTTTTTATATGGTATCCCCAGTAGGCCTATTCCATAACTTCAGACTAAATTATTGTTAACTACAAAGTACAAAAAATAAAACTACTTAATTATATTTCCTAATTTCAACAATCGAGTGTAACTTACCTAAAGCAATATTTTCACATATTTCTTACTTCCCATGACGCGTTATTTAGCTTTTTGGATTTGAATTCGCTTGTTTAAGTTTTTTATTCTGAAATGCATTCTACATTTGAAGAAAAACTTTTTTATCGGCTCAGACAGTGGTACTTTAGAGCTGTGGCTCATCATAACAGTCTTGAAATTCTTATTGTTGATAATTTTGTCGCCATTCAACTTTACGAATATCGATTCAAGTCCTGTAATATGATTAAGGAAAGCTTTCGAAGGTTTTCGCAAACCACCTTTTGAAAGTTCGTCGACGTAAGTCCATGTAGTACCACTGTCATCTTCGCATTGAATTAAATTGAGCTTTTTAATTATGTAGCCGCCAATGAACTCCAAAGCACTCTCATGAAGTCGAATGGAAGTAAACAAGCATCGGCATCATCAAATTGTTGCGGCATTTCTTCAAGATATGCGTCAATACTTGTCGATGTACTACATTGTGCAACTTCTTTCGTCAGTTCAAAATTCTCTTCAAATTCTTCAAATGTGGGCTCTAAACTCGATTCGGAAAAGCTTTTCAACTGAGAGTTGTTGGTAGAAGAGTTAAGCCACTCTGTTTGGTCAGCTTCGACATTTCCAAAACTATTAAAAAGCTGCGTACTTCTTGATATTTGAAATAATCGCACAAGAGAGATATTTTGCATTACGTTTGCTAAATAAATATTACTGTAAAAATTTTTACGATGGTAAATTAATCATCTAAATTATTTTACAATTTCTGTATTTGTAATTATTGTTCTTATTGAAAATAATATGAAAACATGAGTGGATGAAAGTTATATGTCGCATTATTGGATTTTCGGTGCTCTATGCATAGAAGACGGTCTTATGTGCACAAAAACAATTAATACAAACTTAAAGCAACCATATGAGTTTCTATTTTAGAAGTTGTAAACTTCACAAAGTTTGATTCAATATAGATTTCAGTACAAATGTGACAGTTTGAACACAATTTTCTCGAAACTAGATTTTTGAGACATAACACCTTCATTCACTCATGTATTTATATGTTTAGGCCAAATGTGTACAAAAATAAAGAAAAAAAAAAAACAACAAAATCTCAGTCTCAGTATTTTTGAGAGATGACGCAGACATTTTTCTTATTATTATATAACTTAATACTAGTTTCATTTGTCTTTGCATCAGTCTTATTATTATTATTCTTATTATAAGTGTTATTATTAGTCTTAATTTTATTCTTAATGTTGGTAGTATTATTCTTGTTTTAAAATTGTCATTACTTTTATTATTTCTTTGCAAAAATTTCGTTATTTAACTGAGTTCTTACATTTTTTAATTAAAAAGCTACGGACACTTTCCTTAGTAATGTTTAAACTAAGATCTATATTAGATAAAATTTAGTGTAGTAATAATTCAATTTAAGTCTATTTAAATTAAATTAAAACCTAATATTGAAGTCCTAATGTCGTAACCGTAATTGGTCATGCGAAGTGGTTTCCTTTAAACTTTAAAAAAATTTAATATATCTTTATAAAAAACAAATTATTGAAACAAATAAAAAGATATAACAACACAGAAAACTTACCGAGCATATATTTCCTCAGTCGGTATTTGAAAGATATTGGGCTTGGGTGGTAATTTAAGCCACCTTTGGTTCGCATTGCTCCAAAGAAATGCTCAAGCACGTCTTGGTTCAGGATAAAGTTCATGTTATATTTTTCATTAACATACTCGCGAAGAAGTCGTGGAGCAGTATTTGTCATCAGAATACCTCTTTGAAATGGTGCCAGACTCTTTTGGTTTGGAACTATATTCGACTCTATAAAATTATCCATTTTCAATAGAATATCGTCCTGATATTGAATATCTCTTCCATATGGCTTCTATAATGATATCAAAAATTAAAAAAATATTTCTCACAAATAGCTATGAGTTTTTACATACCTTTCCAGGGTAATTAAACGTAGTCATTTTGGAATGTAGCACATTAAACCAATCGTTAATTAGCTGGATGAACTCGGCGGTTTCTAAAGGCTTATGCAGCTCTTTCCCAACGAATAGCGCAAGCAGTAGTGTGGGAAAAGAGCTGCGCTGCAAGCTTAACTTTTTGTCGACCTGAGAAGTTTATTATATATGTCACTATTACAATACTATCATTAATTTATGTTTTATATTTACTTGGTCCTCGTGTTGAAATATGTTCATCAGTCAATTTGTAAATAATTGACGCATCAGAGATTGAACAATACTGCAGTACCTGCTTGAGTGTCTGCGTGGTCAGAAGAGCATCGTTCCAAAATATGCCTGTGTCGATAAAATGGTTTCTAATCAGCTTCAGTAGATGCGGTGTGTCAGAAAAAACAAAAACTTTTCCATTTTTGTCAGCTGGTTGGTTTTTCTGTAAAATTAAAATAGAATAAATGTTTGTAATAAACATCGCATTACTTTTATTTACCTCTAGAAACTTGAAGCTCTTTCCGCAAGGCTTGGTTGGTAGGACCCATATCAGACACGACTGCCACAACTGGGAAACTAGCATCTTGTAGTGTTTGTATTAAATCAGCTAGTATTATTCTCGGCATCGGGCAGTCGAATGCATAAATACAGGATATTTCCAAGATGCCCTAAGTCCACGCGCCATAACCATCTGCACGTAGTTGCAAGGCTCCCTCACGGAATCTGTGGACAGATCATGTTCGTAGACTTCAGCAACTTTCATCTTATCAAATGAAAGATCTTGTCATCTGCAGAAAGATCCGTGTTGTTTCGCATGCAGTCTATAGCAATTCGCAAAATTCCGTCGCTTATTTCCACTTTGCTCGCCCACCTCTGAAGTGTGGACACATGCGGCAGCGGAAAGCCTAGCTTATACATATGATTATAAGCTTTGGGCCCAGACGCGTGAAGACAAACAGCATAAGAAATGTTTTTAGAGTCCCAGAAAATACATTTTTTCCGGGATGCTGCATTTTTCTGATTTGGCCCGCAGTAAAAATTTAGCTTATACATGCATTTAAGCTTCTGGCTTCCTTCAACTCTTCCTCAATCTCCAATTCTCTTACACGCATTCTCAAGTTGAGCAACAATGGATATCTTCCTTCCGAAATCTCATCAGGACTTAAAATAAAGATATATCAAAATTAAGTTAATATTGAACAATTCAATAACCCAATGGCTCAAATCAGATGAACGAATGGACGGACAAAACTTTACTTTCTCAGTTTGCGTGTAGCTAGCTGTTCATCAGTGCTACAGAATTGATACCTAAGTTAGCATCAAGCATCAACACATCATCTACTGGACAGCACTCCGGAACTTCTCTAGCCAAAAACGGCACTGCACCTACCTTGAGCCGAGAAGGTAAGCTCGATCCAGGAAGTTCCAAAAAATCATTTTCGTGGAAGTGTCTATAGCAAACACGAGCATTTTTTTAAAATTTTTGGCACATGCCATGTTCCATCGTTGTCTTCTAGGCTCGTCAGCTGGAACACGAAAACTCGGTCCATTTTCCTTGCCCAAATGTTTTTGGCACAACACGCACTTAATTTTATTAATTCAAATAAAATAAGTAATTAACTTTTATTCAAGTTTTTAAATACAACACAAAAATATCCAATTGGAGTAATTTAATTTTTCTCTATTATCTTTGTTTTCTTTCGCAAATAGCTGATTTTGACAATTCTGGTAGTATTGTGAAACAGACCACGATTAGCTACGAGACTACCTCTATTCTTCTACCATGGACTAACGTAAGACGAATTGCTTGAATAATGATATGTGCGACAGCAACTCATTCCACAATTTCGCTTCTTTAACAGAAAATCCAAAGACGCAGATATTAAAATGTTGCGAAACATTTGAGACCAGCATCTGCTGCCAGCAGAGGCAGACAAGAAGAAAAAAACCGACTCCAAATTCGAGGAAAGCAACAACGAAAAACAAAACAAATACTCCAATTGAATTTTTATAAATGAATTGCAAAAAAAGTAGCCCAGTTGAAAAAGGAGCCCTGCTGTATGTCTGCCGGCAACATGCCTCGAAAGGACAGGAGACATGCTCGTCTCCATACCCGCTTATATCTTTTTATATAGGTATGACCTAGGCCGGCATGTCTGCCAAATGAAATGTCGTAGCAGCAATGCAGCATGCATCTTTTGGTATGAATGCAAAAGATATACATGTCTTCCAAATGAACTGCCCTAGCAGCAATGCAGCGTGCATCTCATGGTATGAATGCATCATTAATGCATCAACCGGCCTAGGACATGCCTATAGAAAAAGTCATAAGCGGGTATGGAGGCGATCATGTCTGCTGAATTCCCAACTTATGTTGTCGGCAATTGAAAAATTACCATTATTCGGAGACGAGCCTCGGCTGCGTGAGTGCATATGCTTATCCATTCGACCATCGAGCTGCTAACTTATCGTATCTTAATTTGCTTCATTAACAATACACGTACGAGCACAAAGTAAGAAAACTAACGCGTTCGCTTTGTTATTACATATAAGCAATTTATGCAAAATAACAGAACGAAATCACTCAAAAAACAGAACAAACTTAAAAAAAACCAAAACAAAACTAAAAGCCATTAAGAAAAAAAAATTATGTCTCTGATGGGATTTGAACCCACTACTCAAATTTCCAAAATACATGAATAAAAACTAATTGCATTGTTGCAGTTTTGTTGAAATAATATACATAACAACGTTGCCAGTGCCTGTCAAAAATAAAAATGAGCGTGTGTTGGTGAGCAGATAAAATTGTGCACTGAGAAAAAAAAATATGCATGCAAATTCAAGCATTTCAAACTTATTAAGTAATAGAATGTAATTTTCAAATAATTTTGTTTTTGGCATTGCTTTCAACCAGAGCTGGGCGATAAGTATTACGATTACCACACAATTGCGATTGCAGTAATCTTACAAAAAAAATTAAATTACAATTAAAGCAATCGTTCATCGAACCATCTTAGATTACGATTACAGCAATCGTAGTCTAAATTCATTCGGTGAAGGATTACGCTAATTGTAACCTCGTGTTTTCTTTTATAAGGATTACAGTATTCGATTACGACCATGCACTTTCATTTTTTCTGGTCTTTGCTACGGTGTAAAAATATGCATTTAATTAATATTGAAGATATTTAATGATGGCAGATATGTTGCTATTGATGGTAAACTTCAGTTCATTGCAATAAACTTTGTTGTAAACAACAGTGATTTTCACTAAAAGTTAGTAAAAGTAATCCTTGCAATCGATTACTGTAATCCTAACCAAAGAAAACACGAGATTACAATTAACGTTATATTTCATCGAATGAACTTATATTACGATTGCAGCAATCGTTATTTTGAAAAAGTCGATCTAAGATCGTTCGATGAAAGATTTTTCGGATCCTAATTTAAAAAATTTTGAAATTGATATTAAAATAATCGTAATTCTTACTGCAATCAATTACACATGTAATTCTTATCGCCCAACTCTACTTTTAACCAAGTTTTCTTCCATTTCAGAAATCGAATTCCTTACTTTATGCAAAAAAATTGCTTTTTCTCTTTATAAAGTCTGAACATTTCTACATCAGATAATTTCTGAACATCCTTATGAGAAATATAACATAAATCGCATTGTATTCCTTGAAAAGCGTTTGAAATTATAAAATATTTTTCATACACATTCTCACTTGCCATTTTCATACATTTACTTTCTTGCTGTGGAATGTCATAAAAAGCACTCTCGTTGCTGTCTCAATAGCGACCAAGCGAGAGAGCGTTAGAATACGTGTGAAACGAGAAAGCTCTTAAGAGCCCAGGGTGAGGCCACTGACTTATATTGAACATATATATGTTGTGCTTTAAAATAACTTACTTTTTTAAAATTTCAAAATAATTGTCTTAAAAATATTTTTTTATATTTAAAATCGTTGAACATAAGTTGCACTTATATATTAAATTAAAATAATATTTTACTAAAATGTAAGCTTTGTGTAATTTCATAAAAATATGGAAAGTTGTGGGTGGCAGAATTGGGACAGTTCCCTATCCCTTGGGAACCTATCACGTGGTAGGTTCTGAACCGGTTCCTTTTACGTCAAAACAGACCACCAATATACTCTTCTGGACCGGTTACTGAACCGGTCCAAGGTGATGTAGCAGGTGGCAATTGGCCCCTGTCAATGGCAGCGCCATGTAAAAGTGACCGGTCGGTTTCATATGTTGGTGGCAGAATTGGGACCGGTCCCTATCCCTTGAGGATCTATCACGTAATAGGTTCAGAACCGGTTCTTTTCCCCGTAGGGTTCTTACTGTACTGATGCAATTGCGAATTGATCAGAATCAACTGTGTGCGAATTGATCTAAATGCGACCTAAACTAAATTTTGTCGATAAGGCAGTGCTTCCTAAATAATTTAGGTAATTCTCGAGCAACTTAAATGCTTCCTAAATTAGGAAGCACTACCTTATCGACACAATTTAGTTTAGGTCACATTTAGATTCATTCGCACACAGCCTAAGTTTTTTAAGAAATCATCCCAGCTGCCACGCATTGCTTATTCCTTGTCTTTTGACGCGTTTGTGTTGCGAGGGTTTCAATAAACTCAATGTTGCTCTTTATTTTTCTTTTTCTCTTCGCGCTCAGCTCAGTAATGTGATTTTCATTTTGCTAAAAATCCCAAATGCATTTGTTAAAATCCTGTTTTTCCTAGAAATAAGTTCGATTTACACAGAAATAAATAAAAATATTTTGTTCGTACGTTCGTTCGTAGAGAAACCAAATATATATTTTGTTCGTTCGTTCCTTTGTGGAAAATAGATGTTCGATCGTTCTTTCGTACAAAATAAAAGTTCATTCGTAGAAAATAGTTGTAAGTTCGTTTGCACGTTCGTAGAAAATAGAAATAAACATGTTGTTCGTTCGTTCGGAGATAAGAGATATAAAAATATTGTGTTCGTGCAATTCTCTGTTTATATGTATGATTATTTAATAAACATGTAGTGAAATAAAAATGTTATTTGTTTCTTAAAACTTCATTAAGATCAAAAAAGGAACTGATACCATTATAAATTATAATTATAACTACAATAAAAAATATTACGTATACATTGAGTTACCTCTACTTGTATGGGGAGAAAAAGTTCCATTTGTATCCCTCTAAAAATTAGCCTTGATCAATTTCACAATGGATCCTAAAATATTGTTGCTGGTAAACGAAAGCCGTCAGTGAGCTAAAACTTTTTGCAAAAACCTACAAAAGCTATGTTTTTCGTAAATGTATTGGCTGCTGTAATAGTTGGAAAAAGTATTCAGAAATTAAAGGCGGAAAAAAGCTCTTCCAATCTGCATCAAACAACTTTAAATTTATACAATCAAATTAAAGACAATGCGGTTTTTCGTGCATGTGTTGGAATTTTTTTTAAAGTTATTTTCATTAAAATTCCATTATGGGCAGGTTCTCATAAAGCTCGACCAATTTTTTTTTTAAAAGCTTATGATGTGATGTGCATATGTCCCCAAAGTGGTTTGGAAGATAACAATTGCATAAAAAAGTTATCGCATACGAAAGGAACCCATATTTTCATGAACGCTCTTAACCAAATCTTAAAACGCTTTTTTTAAAAATCATGTTTTTCAAACGGGTCTCCACGATATCTTAAGAACTACTCTATGGAGTGACGAGATTTTTTTTTCAAAGTAGATAAAATTTATTGAATCCAAAATCTAAATTTAGATAATATTCTGTTTTTTTAGAACTTTAACTTTAAACTTACTGGACAACTTTCTATTATACGGCTAAATTTTTTCCTTGGCTACTACTAGGCTGTTCAATAATAAATGATATTTAAAGAATCTTAATAAAATACATTTGATATACAAAAAGTCATAAGTTGATCTGACTAAATCTGAAATCTAAAATGTTTCAAATAACTAGAGTCGGTACGTTTAGTGTTAAAGAGCGAAAAATGTGAAAAAAGCGCTACTTAAAATTCAAATGCCTGCCATTTTTTTTATTTTCAAATATTTATTGATATTAAAGGTTTAAGCTCCAATAAATTTAATATCTTACATATAACAAGAAGTGTACATTTTGATGTGGCCACTAACTGAAAAAACGGGTCGACCAATTTAAACCAAAATTGCACGGTACGTTGGATATGGTCCGTAGATGTCTTATGTAAAGTTTGCACGAAATCAGTATAGTGGTTAAGGCATTTTAAAGATACGGCATTTTTAAGATTTTCCCATATACTCCTGTACAAATATTCTGTCTTTCTGTCAGTGATGCCTACAGACTCCAAAACTACTGGGCCGATTGAGCTGAAATTTTGGCAGTCGATTTGATTCAGGTAGGAGATGGTTAAGAAAAAAATTTGCCACACCCTCTTTTGCCGTATATGACTTTTCGTATATGACTTTTATTTGGTAATTTAGTTTGTATGGTTACTGTCAGCAACTGTACTAAAAAAATGGGTTTCCACACCCCTTTTTCAGCCCACAAATCAATAAAAATGCTATATTTCGGACGGTTTTGATCGTATTAGATTAAAATTTGGAAATTTAGTTTATATGGTAACTGTCGGCAACTATAATAAAAATGCAAAGATATTTTAAATTTATTAAAATACCCATTTATTATTTAAATTATGCACTGGTTTCATTTAAACTTCTTTAAATTTCTTTAAAACTTCGTTTGAAACTGAAAGGAGAAATCAGAAAAACAAACTCAACTTCAATTTAAATACGTAAAAACGACGTATTGTGGAAAAAATATTTTATTTATCCACGTAAGTATTTAAATTGAATTTATGTACTTGCGTTTATAGTTTCAATATTAATTTTTCTCTCAGTGTACACTGAGAATGGAGTATATACACAATTTTTCTTGGAGTATATATACAACGACTGCCGGAAAATACTATTTGTAATATTTTTTAAAAAAGATCCAAAATATTGACTTTTTAGTAAAAAACTGATTCAAAAGTTGTTTTTGTTGTAAAAATAAAAGCAATTGAAAATTGTATGAATTAAATATCAAGTAAGTTTTTAAGAAGCAACAACAACAACAACAACAACAACAATTCTGTATAGAGTCAATCACTGAGCTGACTAGACAGTCTGTTTCGGAAATCGCTACATTTTTCTCTTCAGTAGTCTTCGAGTGATTAATCTGTGATCAACTCACTGGCTATTTATAGATCACCGCCATCAACTCTAGCCACTTTTCAGTTAGAACACTAGCTTCTGGCGAAGCAAAAAACTCGTTTCATTTTTATGGTGCATTTCGACAAACTATCAGAAGAAGCAACTAGAACAGATGGCAACCTTGGTAGAGTTGATGGCGGTGATCTATAAATAGCCTACTGCTTTGAAATGTCATATGATTAGCAGCCATACAATTCAAAAGAATGAATTCCTAAATCTACGAAGTCATATACTAATTTAAAACAGTGAGTTGATCACAGCTTAATTACTCAAAGACTACTGAAGAGAAAAATGTAGCGATTTCCAAAACAGACTGTCTAGTCAGCTCAGTGATTGACTCTATACACAGTTGTTGTTGTTGTTGTTGTTGTTGTTGCTTCTTAAAAACTTACTTTATCTAAAGCTCGAAATTTTATTCATATAATAATTTAATAGATCATAAAACTAATAAAGATTTTATTTTTGTCTACCTTTCGTATAGTATATTATTCCTTTTCATTACCCCTTACCCTTTTTTCAACTAACGTAAATTTTTTCTTTAAATACGTTTTACAATAATAATTTTTGGCCAGTTTAATTTAAACAAATTTCTATAATTTTGATATCAACAACATTCACACATCTTCAAAATTGGCAACAATTTTTAGTACAATGAATTTTTTATAAGACATCGTTACCTAAGAATGAGAAAACAACGGAATTAAAATTAAAGTTTTGACTTTCGATGCAAATATCTCCACTGTAACTAAATATACAGTGGAATTCACTTTTAACGACCCCGGTTATAACAACATTTCTTCTATAACGTCGTATTCGTGAAGTCCGCATTTTCTAATTTCTCATATCTTAGGAATTGAGTTCGCTTTTAACGTCGGTATATATAACGACTAGTTCGCATAAAACGACGCAGTTTTCATAAAATATAATAAATATTTTCACATATATCGACAACGAAAGCAGATTGAGACTAGATTTGGTTACTTTTGAATTTTGTTTATTTATATGTGTACATATTTCCAATTTTCGCTTTGTTGAAAGGGAAATAACCGTATAAAATTCATTGACAACAAAACTGCATAGCACAATCATTTGCGCATGTGATTGTGCTCAGTACATATTTGTTCCTTCAAGTGCATGGTTGATTTTTTACTGTGTTCAAAATGTCTCCACAAACTAAACGTAACGCATTCACCATAGAAGAAAAATCTGCAATAATCTGGCGGCTTGAAAACGGCGAAGAATTTCTAGCGCCATATTCTTCAATATCCACCATATGGAAACAGGGAAAAGAGAAGGATCACATATCCTCAAAATGTAGAAAATGCACTATTTATGTACTTGGTTTAAAATCCAAAGATCATGAAATACACCTCTACCCGATCATATTTTACAAGAAAAAGCCAATGATTTAGTTAACACTTTTGGTTAAATGAATTTTTCTTGTTTGATTTACCATTTTCGATAGCGACATTGCATTGTTAACTGCAATGTTTCTGGTGAAGCTGGTGATGTATCCCAAGGTGACTACAGAATTTTTTCCAAAAACTTTGAGATGGCTATCAGGATTCAGAAAATGTTCAAATGCTGATGAAACAAGGTTCTTCTTAGAACTCATGCCCGATAAAATTTAAAAAATTAAAGGTAAAAAGTGTATAGGAGGAAAAGTTGCGACGGTTCTTGTTATAGTTTTGGTTGCTGCAAACATGGATGGAAGTTTGAAAAGAAAAATATTTATTATCAGAAAGTCTAAGAAACAAAAAAATTTATTGTATTTATTTACCCTAAGTTTTATGTTTTTATTTTTACTATTGATAAAAAAATTTTTTTTGATATAATAAATGAATTAAGATAATAATGAACAACAAAAAAAAAAAAGATGTGTGCATATAACGACATTCGGTTGTAACGACGAAATATTCCGGTCACTTCATGACCCTGAATTATAACCGAATTCTACTGTATTTCGTTCAAATTTTTTTTGTTCAAAAGTTAAAAAAGGTCTTTACAAAAGTATTTCGAACTGTTAGGTCAGTGTATATATTTTTTATATTTTTTTCAAAAAAGGTCCAAAATATTTACTCTTTACTCAAAAACTGACTCAAAAAATATTTTTGTTGTAAAAATAAAATCAAGTAAAAATTGCACATCTCACTACCTTTCATAAGACAAAGCATTTATTTGCAAAATTCTTCCAGTTAAGCGCAAAAATCGTTTTCCTGTTTTCGTCATAAAAAAAGGTACCCTTTTCATTTTTTGGCGAAATTTCTTTTTTCAAAAATGTTGTTATATTTTTTATAAAAAAGTCTCCAAAATAATTTCTGTGAAAAAATTACTCCAATATTTCTTCCCAATCAAAAGTTATGGCTTTTATGATTAACTTACTTGATGATTTATAGAATAACTATGGACCACAATTTAAACACACCAGATGACATGATTTTTTTTATATCAGATGACATGAACGTGCTGTGAGATGGGACCGTTTGGGTACTTTTTTTTCAACGTGACGTTTGACGGCGTATTGACTCTCAACATTAATACAACAAAATAATATTTTTCTACACTTTAAGAGTCAAAGAACTCAAGGTGTTCATTTACTTCTTTATATGGAAAAAAATCCGAAAACATCACCGTGATTTCGGAGCTCTAGATGATAACCTTCCCATTTCTTATCATCAACTTCATCATTTCTTATGCGATCCTCACTTTCAAAATACCGTTGGAAAGGTTGTGAGTGTTTTGCAAAAAAATATTGTAAGAAATTAAAAAAGAATAAGTGTAACAATATTTAAATTTTCAAAGTTTTTGAATGGAAATAAAATAAAAAAACATCAAATATATGCCCGAAAAACAGCATAATCTTTAATCTGATTGTAAAAATTGGAAGAGCCTTTAATTTCTCCCAGCTAATTTTTTATAACTATTACACCAGCCAATTTATTTACAAAAAACATGTCAGCTCACTGACAGTTTTCGTAAAATCCTAAATATTTTGGGGATATAAATAAATATATATCTTCAGTTTTAGGGGGTACAAACGGAACTGTTTTTTCAAGGCAACTTAGTATACACATATATTGTATTTATTCAAGCTGAGCTATGAGTGAAGCTGAATAAAGTTTGAATCCAAAATGAGGTAAAATCAGGTTTAATCAAATTAATTCAAATTAATTGTAGAACTTTTTGTTAATCAATTACAACGAAAACTCGACGAAACACAAAATTTAATAGGCGATTGTACAAGATTACAGGCAAAGTTATGCCAATAAGTTCTTTAAAAGGATTTCAAAAGTAAAAGTTCACACAGTAAAAAATCCCGCAAAAAACTCAAACCCCCTCACGCCCTTTTATGGCTTAAAAATCCCACAAAAAAAAAAGCTAGCACAGCGCAACAAAAAAAACTGATGAGCAAGGCGAAAAGTGAGATACATATAAATGCAGAGCGGCGCTCCAAAACAAAACGATATAAGCAGTGTTACCAGAAAAGGGAATTTTCCCCGTTTTGCGGGAATTTTCAACCCAAGAGGGAAAACGGGAATAACACTCTTAAAAACGGGGAAAATGAGGTTGACCGCGTTTTTGTGCAAATAGAGTAATTTCGTCACAAAATCAACAAATTTTCTTATGAATTTTTTAACATTTTGTATTCAAATACATTTTAAAATTATCTTGAGTTTTAATATAATTTTATTACTATTTGAATTAGCTTGTGTATTTTATTTTAATTCATTGTGAATGTCACCAGATGTAAACACATACGTAATTTTTTCTCTGTTCAGCGTCATTTGATTGTTTTACTTGGCAAACTGTGGAAAATAAAACTGAGAACTTTTAAAAGATTTTATTTCTGAGACGAAGGCGGAGCATTTAGAATTTTTGCATTTGTGGATCCTATCTTAGAATATAGGTCACTAAGAAATATTGATTCATTAAATAAACTTACACAAGATTTACAATTTTTGGCATCATGTCTTAACCCAAGAACTACAAACCGGGGTAAATGTTTACACCACGGGTTTCATCTTCGTAAAACCTTCTGAAAGTAGTAATCTGACTCTGTAGTTGTAGTTATCTGAGTGCATGTATTTTTTTTGTTTTTTACTCCAAAGAAAACAGTAACAAGCAAATTCAATTTGATCAAGGTTTAGTTATAAAAGTACTGAAAAATGGTTAAGCTGTCATTTATTAACAAAAATTTGTAACGTTTTTTGAATAACCGATTTTCAAATTTCAAACGGGATTTTAAAAAGGAAGCTTAAGGCTTTACGTTTCACTCTAATGTTCAAGTAATAAATGTTTTATATTATTTGAAGGCATATTTTTAATTACATAAGTAAGGTTTGTATTATTATGGTTTCTATTCAAAATAAAACACTGAACTTTAAAAAAGGGGAAAAAACGGGAAAATGTTAAGTGAAGAACGGGAATAACTTATTGAAATGCATGGACAAAACAGCAATGATTTCTACCAAAATCTGGCAACACTGGATATAAGAAAAATTTTTATTTCTTTGATATGTTTTATCTTAACCCAATAAGGACGACGAAACCATATCGCATCACTATGTCGGATGTCGCAAAACTAATGGTCCAGTTAGCCTCGCATGGCACAGCAGCGCATGCAACGCAGATAAGCAGCTAGCACACAGCTAAATAAATGGTGATTATGCAAAGCATAGTCACATGGTCAAAATAAAACAATAAAAAAGAAGAATACAACGATTTTATTTTAATAAATTAACCGCACTTGATCAAACAATTTTACAACTTCACATCTGTTTTGCCAAAACGTCAAATACATAGAAGAATACACAGATATTAAAATGAAATAGATCTTCCATGTTTATCTATGTAGTCAGAGATGCATTTCTGTTTTTATCTGAGCATTGCCATGCGTTGCCATGTTGTGCATAATCAGATACACACAAATCCTATTAAACAGATTTCGATGTGACGCTTGTTAAGCCATGCACTGCTATGCCATGCGAGGCTAACTGGACCATAAGCGTATCACATAAAATTAGTCAAAATCAAAATTAGGTAATAATGTGCACACGTGTAAATAAATTGTCCCGTCTTTAAAGCATTAAGGAGATTGATAAAAGAACGTCCGTGGACCTAGTTTTTGAAATAAATCATTATGATTTCAGTGCTTCAATACTCGCATACATCACTCAATATTTGATATTTTTTTCACCAAAAGCACCAAATGTTCATGAGGCCTTACATTAATGAAAAAATTTCATAGAATTGGTAATTCAGAATTACCACAATTTTTAGTAAGAATGCTTTACACATATCAAAATGCGTACAAAAGTTGCATGCGTCACGATGATCACTTAACCATACTTCACTTAACCATTATTCTCAAACAGAATTTTTATACGTTTTTCCATTTTCTCAAATAAATTAAAAACTGTGTTTTTTTTCTCTTTGAGGAGAACCTCCACTTAAGTAATGTTAATTGATGTATTGTAATTAGAAGCTGTGAGCTACATCTCAAAATTAATTTTTGTCAGAAAGCTTTTTACTAATTATTATTTAAGGACAACATTATTTTATAAATGGTTGTATACAAAAAACATTTCTTTTTTATTTTAATTATGTTTCTATGTAAATGTTTTCTGCTGTGTTCGTTATCGCGAAATGCCGTTTCACCAATCGTCCTCAACTCACAACATCGGACTTATTTAAAAACTCACAATTCTACATTGCATCTCATCACAAAATAACAAAAACAACACAACATCTAAACAAACAGGGACAGTTCTTTTCGGCAAACTCCTATCGCATCTACTTGTTGGGAAACCCAATTATCTGGTGGAGTAATCTAATTTTCCTGGCACTCTTCTTAATCGTATTCTTTACTACCGCCGTTAAGAGCCGTCGGCAGGAGGGACAGCGTCAACTACGGCTACAGCTTGAACAGCAGCACCAGCAAATACAACAAAGGTTTACTCGTCAAGGACATTCAGAAGCCGTTGGTAGAGCATTTGTACCGGATGCAGAAAAGAGTCCTGCTAATAATAACGAAAGGAAAGACAGCAAAAATGCTAACAATGGTAATTTTATTCACATTAAAAAGTACGCAACATAAAGATAATTCCAACATGAGCGTAAGTCGTTGTATTCTTGCGAGTGTCCTTGCGCCATGTCAAGTGAATTTGCTGTATTTTGAGTTGTCAGCAAAAGTCTTACGCTTTATCGTCCGTCTCACATAGTTTTGCTTCACATTGTTATGTCAGCAGCTGTTCTCGTTCATGGCTTTAGGTATAATTGGAGTAGATTTTAAAAGCGTTAATTTTTACTTAAAAATTAAAATGATTTTAACGGTAATTATTTTCACATGTAGCTTTACAAGAACAAACCTAGAGGGAATGGTTGTTGATCGAAAACGTGAAGGAACGTGCAAAGAACTGCAATTTCTATAAGATTAATGTTGTGGAAAAATATCAAGAAGTTATCATTTTCTATTATCATAGTTTTTAATTGATGAAAAAAAAGTTTTTAAGTTCGAACTTTAATCGCCAATGATTTAGAGAAGTTTAGTGTTTAAATTGCTCAATTTGTTGGAATTCCGCTTAATATATAACTTTGACTTATTTTGCTGTTGTACGTACTTATTCAAACTTTTCCAGATCTCAAAAACAAGGTGTAGAGTCATAGCACCTCGAAAAATTTTCAGTCCAACACCCAAATTAATTTTGGGCATTATGTCCATTGGTGCTATGTCCGGGTTCCGGGCAGGAAGTATGATATGTTTCTGCATTATGCTTGGAAGCAAATAATATAATCGATTCCACATATATTATAATTATATGATAATTCTTTAAAATTTTAACATATAACATTCAACATCCAATCACTAAGCGTAAACGAAAGATTTTGTGACCGATGACGTCAGACCTATCAGATGTTTTTGTTTACAATATGGCGGCTCTTTTCTTTGCATGATCTGTATTTTTTGGTTCATGAGTAGCAGCCGAACCCCGACTACGATAGCTCTTTGTGAACTGCTGCTTCGACTGTTGAATTTTACACAACACAGCAGCAGCCGAACATCAACTACGACAGCTTTTCGTGAACTGCTGCTTCGACTGTTGAATTTTACAAAGCAGTCGTATTTGCGCTGCTAAATGCTTTTTTAGCAATTGAGAATGGTGTCAAATATGTCCCAATGGTCGAACAGGGTAAGAATCAAAAAAAGTATAGCAGTGAGGGGACTGCCGACCGAAGAGAAAACATATATGTAAAATATTAGTATTCCCTGGAAGACTTTGTCCTGCCACGGACCGCCATACTGCTATATAAGAATTTTCATGCTAATCGGAAAAAATTTTATATTTTCACCCCCTCAACCTTTGATTATTTCTTTCAAAATATGTTTTTTTCAGATAGCATTTTTATTTTATAATTACAACAAACTATATTATTACATTTAAATTGAATATTGTTGATATAAAACTAAAATACAGGGAGCACTATTGAATGAAAAATAATCCTCAAAAAGGATATTTAATTTTTTCTTTCAATGTATATGTAGAGCTGTAGCTAAAATAAAATTTAGCTACAGCAATTTAGCAACCGAATTGGCGGTAGAAAATAAACAGCACTTTGCTTGCTATGTTTTTTGTTTGCCTGGTAGCAAGATCTCAAGTGGAGGCATTAAAAGAGACTTCACGACCAGTCAACAAATACAGATATGAAAAATTGCAAATTTATTTCATTTTAGCTACAGCTAGCTCTACATATACATTGTCGTTGATCTAGAGCGCGGCTCTTTTTTTATTCACAAAACAAAAATGAAAACCATTTCGATTTCTAGCTCTATTTCTGATCTTACTGTGGGTTTAGACCGCTTGAACGAAGGAAAAATTTATCGCGAACAATTTATTGGAATAAAGTCTTCGTTCGGAGTACTGTCAAGACCTCACGAACATAAATCGTGAACAAAAATTTGCCGCCATCTTGTAAGTTCAGGCGGTGTAAACAGCAATTTGTGTATTTGGCCGAATATCAATAAATTCTGGGTTGATAACTCCTTATTTTTTTATTTTTATATTAGTACTAAAACTTGTGCTCCGTTTCTCAACAACATGATTTGCCACTCCATAACAATATATTACTCGTATTAGTTATTATAGAAAAGACGTGTGTTTAACTTAAGGGCCCATTTAAGTTTTTCAACGAACAAAAATTAAATGTTTTCACAATTTTCGTGTGTCAATAAATTTCGTAAATTTTAAGTCAATTAAATAAAAATTGCTACCAAATTGTATGCACTTATTAAGCAAATACAATTCGTACTTTTAGTCGTTCGATTCTTATTTTAGAGAAATACTTTTTATGTTTTAACTTTAAAGAATTGCTTTTAGTCACAAATCGAATTTCCAACTACCATTTTGGTTAATATCCACATTTTTCTAAAATCTTCGATTAAAAACTCAAAAAGTTTCAGCAGAACCTAAAATATTTTTTTTTATTTTATTTGAACAAGCTCATTTGCGGACTCCTGCTATATTAAACAATATTTGCTATCCATACACTCAAAATTTTTATTAAAATCTATATAGTTATTATTAAAAAGAAAATTACCTCAAAAAAACAGTCGCTTTAAAATGAAACTTTATATATAGGGTTTATTCGCTTTAAAAACTTAATTTGGTCCTTTACACAACACAATTATATTGCAGCGAAAATTAACAGAACACTTTAAAAAACATAAAACATAAATTATTACATATTTTAGTACTTTTCATAAATTATTCTCTCAAGCTACTCCTATTTGCTACTTTTCTATTTTTAAACACAACGCAACACCGGATTCGCCCAAAAAGATCGAAGCTTGTTCAAGCAGAGCGAACGAAGGAATCATCGTTCGTTCACCCTAATTTACTGTTTACACCGCGATAAATTTATAGAAAACACTGTTCGTTCGGGCAAAGTGTTTAAACCGAGCCAAGTTTCAAGCATTTTTTATCAAAACGAACATAGTTGGCAAATCTAAATAACTATTAATTTTCCTATTTTGACGTTTCACCGCTCAATGGGCGTTTTGGTATTGTTGTTTTCTTTTGTTATTGTTCTTAAAACAGCTGTTTCAAGTCTTTGATGAAAAATTGATATAAAGTTGAAGTAACGTTGTTTTACTGAGATTTCATCTGATCTAGAGCCACGGGAATGCAGCTAATGTTTCGCAGCGGAGCAAAGGGAGGGAAAAGAACGATGCGTCAGCAGAGGAACTTATTGATGGTTGCTTGCTTATGTTTTCTAAGTTTCCTATCTTGTTATCTTTGATGTCTGTATAACGCTATAGTAAAAGCAGTCAGCAAAAGCTCTTCGTAAACTGCTGCTTTGACTGCTGAATTTCACGCAGCAGACAGCAGCAGCCAAATACCGACTACGATAGCTCTTTGCGATATGCTGCTTCGACTGTTGAATTTTACACAGCAGACAGCAGCAACCGAACATCAACTACGACAGATCTTCGTGCACTGCTACTTTGGCTTGAATTTTACACAGCAGACAGCAATAGTCACAGCTCTTCGTGAACTGTTGCTTCGACTGTTAAATTTTACGAAGCAGATAGCAATAGCTGACTATTGACTGCAGTAGTTTTTCAGTTTCAACTTGAAGTTGCTTGAAAACATTATTTTATAAATTTTTGAAGCTCCACAGAGAAGAATAATGCTATGTGCACACTGAGAGCTAAATGCGCAATTAGAGCCTCAAAAATATTTTATGTTTCAGCAAACATAAAATATATACTTACTTGCTTAGTTGGCGCTACAACCGTATGTCGGTTTTGGCCTCATCTAAGAATTTGCGCCAGCCGTTTCTGTCTTTCGCTTGCTGGCGCCAGATGGATATTCCAAGCTTCGTCAGGTTGTCCTTTACTTGGTCTTTCCAACGAAGATGCGGTCGTCCTCTTCTGCGTTGACCGCCGCTGGGTACCGAATCGAATGTTTTCTTCACTGGAGCATCGTCTTTCATGCGCTACACATGATCAACCAGCGAAGCCGCTCGATTTTAATGCGCTTGACTATGTCGATGTCAGCGTACAGCTCATACAGTTCATCATTCCACCGTATTAGGTACTCGCCATTGACGCAGATTGGTCCGTAGATTTTACGAAGAATCTTTCTCTCGAATGCTCCTAAAGTCTTTTCATCTAAACTGCTCAGCGTCCAGGTTTGTGATGCGTAAAGTAGGATGGGCATGATGAGCGATTTATAGAGCATGATTTTCGTTCGTCGAGAGAGGGCTCTGCTTCTCAATTGCCTACTGAGCCTAAAGTAACACCTGTTGGCAAGAGTTATTCTTCGTTTGATCTCAATGCTGATGTCGTTGGTTGAGTTAATGCTGGATCCCAGATAAACGAAGCTCTTCACAACCTCGAATGAGGTATTGTCAACGGTAACGTGGGTTCCAAGACGCTGGGACTGTTTGTTTGTTGCCACTAAGTATTTCGTCTTATCTGCATTCACTGACAGACCCATTCTCTCAGACTTGACTCTCTTTCTAATCTTGGAAAATGCTGCACTGACTTCGCGCGTATTATGGCCAATGATATCTATGTCATCAGCATACGCAAGCAGCATAACACTCTTGTAGAATATTGTGCCACTACGTCTCAGATCAGCAGCTCGGATGATCTTTTCCATCATTAGGTTGAAAAAGTCGCACGATAAGGAATCACCTTGTCTGAAACCTCGTTTGGTAATAAATGGTGGGGAGAGGTCCTTCCCGATTTTAACTGCACTGCTGGTGTTGCTAAGTGTCATCCTGCAAAGTCGTATTAGCTTTGCAGGAATACTAAATTCAGACATGGTGGAGTACAGGTGCTTCCTTATTGGGCTGTCGAAGGCGGCTTTGTTGTCGACAAAAAGATGGTGGGTGTCGACAAAAAGATGGTGGGTGTCGACTTTTTTTTTCTTGAGTCTTCTCCAAGATTTGTCGTAGCGTGAAAATCTGGTCGATGGTGGACTTTCCAGGTCTGAAGCCACACTGATAAGGTCCGATCAGTTCGTTTACAATGGGCTTCAATCTTTCACATAAAACGCTCGACAGGACCTTATATGCGATATTAAGAAGGCTTATCCCACGGTAATTTGCACAGATGTGGGATCCCCTTTCTTGTGGATTGGGCAGAGCACACTGAGATTCCAATCGTACGGAATGCATTCTTCCGACCATATTCTGCATAGAAGCTCGTGAATGCATTTAAGTAGAGCTTCGCCTCCGTTCTTAAACAGCTCAGCAGGTAAGCCATCAGCTCCCGCGGCTTTGTTATTTTTAAGCCGAGCTATAACTGTCAGAACTTCATCATAGTCGGGCAGCGGAACCTCAACGCTGTCATCCAAAATTGGGGTTTCCGGAATATCATCTCTATTGCCGGGATTGTTGTCAGCGTCGCCACTTAGAAGCTTAGAAAAGTGTTCCCTCCATAACGTCAGTGTACTCTGGACATCTGTCACTAGATTTCCGTTTTCATCCTTGCAGGAAGAGGCCCCGGTTTTAAAACCATCGGCGTCTTATTTTTTCGATAAATTTTCGGGCCTCATTCCTGTCACCATACATCTCAATCTTCTCCTGCTCGCGCTTTTCTGCCTCTCTTTTTTTCCGCCTGAAAATATGTCTCTCTTCCCTCCTCTTTTCTTTGTATCGCTCCTTACCAGCGCGCGTCACAACCGACTGCAGGGTGGCTTTGTAGGCGGCGTCTTTCTCTGCAGTGGCGTCGCGACACTCCTGGTCGTACCACTGGTTTCGGCGAGGGCGTTGGTAGCCAATCACATCTTCAGCAGCCGCACGCATGGAGTTGGAAATGTGTGTCCACTACGCGCATATATCATCGATTAGAGGAGTGCTTTGAAGCAGGAGTGAGAGTCGAGTGGCGAAAGCATCGGCTGTCTGTTTCGATTGCAGCTTGTCGACGTCTAGCTTTCTCTGTGTAGGGTTGCGTGTATTCTTGTAGGGTTGCGTGTACGGATCTTGGCTGCAACAAGATAGTGATCCAAGTCAATGTTTGCACCACGGATCGTGCGTACATCCAATACACTGGAAGAGTGCCTTCCGTCGATCAAAACGTGATCAATTTGAGTTTTTGTTTTTTGATCAGGGGACATCCAGGTGGTTTTATGAATATTGAGATGCTTGAATCTAATGCTATTTACGACCATGTTTCGTGCTGCGGCGAAGTCAATCAGCCTCATTCCGTTATCGGAGGTGTTGTCGTGGAGGCTGAACTTTCCGACCGTTGGACCAAAAATATTTTCCTTGCCCACCTTAGCGTTGAAGTCACCAAGAACGATTTTTACGTCGTGACTGGGGCAGCGCTTGTAAGCATTTTCAAGGCATTCGTAGAAAATTTCCTTGATCTCATCGTCCTTGTCTTCTGTCGGAGCGTGCGCACATATTAGGCTTATATTGAAAAATCTAACCTTGATGCGGTTTATGGCAAGTCGTTCGTTCACAGGTGTGAATCGCAGGACGTGGGGCCGTAGTCTCTTGCCAACTACAAATCCGCATCTAAACTCGTGCTTCTCCGCATGGCCGCTGTAGTAGATATCACAGGGTGCATGCCGAATGCAACCCTGTCCCTTCCATCGCATTTCTTGGATAGCAGGATATCAGCTTTGTATCTTTCCAAGACATCAGTCAGTTGGATAGAGGCACCTTCCCAATTAAGGGTTCGGACATTCCAGGTGCATATCCTTAAATCATTATCAGTTTTTCGTTTGCGGAGGTCGTCATCAAATTTGGGGATCATTTTTCTTCTTTTCTTATTTGTTTTCATTGAAATTGGTTTTTACGGGTGGGCTTCAAACCCGACGCACAACCTATTTTAAGCCTAGGGAGGCCCGCCGCTCAGATTAGCCGCCAAACTAACGGTTGTCGGTTTTGACGTTGCCCAGGAAACACCACGTGGAGGTTTGAGTCGACTTGAGGCGATTTCACAAAGATTATGTTGGACATAATATATATATTGCAACAAATAAACTTTTTTGCAGTGAACATAAAAGTGAACATAACATGCTTCCGGAAAACATTCTATATTTACTATGAAATAAAAATACATTTCTTGTAAAAATTAGCTTGTTTGCTACAAATGCATGAACCACGTTGTCAAATGCTTTCGAAAAGGCAAGAGGCAACAAGAATAAAATTTAATTTTTGACGAGTGTTTTTCGTATATCTTCAGAAACACTTATGAGAGCAGTAATAAAGCTTCGTTTGGGCCTAAACCCAGATTTCTTCTCAGTTAATAAGTTTCGTGCCGACAAAAATAGAGCAATTTGAGAACTAATAATCTTTCCCAAGGCCTTTGACAATACAGACAAAATTGCAATTGGTCTGTATTCTATGTCTGATTTTGGAATCGGTGTAATTTTGACTTTTTTCCACGACTTGGTTTGAAAATGAATTAAAAATATGTGTTATATGTGAAAACAAGCTTTTTAAGGAAAAAAGGATTTATATTGTCAAGACCTGAAGAGAATTGGACTTAATAGACATAATCGATTTAAAAACCGCGTCACCGTAAACATTTCTAAAAGTAAATTTAGTATCGTTAGTTCGGCTATCACTACAATTACTGAGGGAACTGAAGAAAACATCACATTGTTATTTATTTTATCACAAATCTGAGAACTTGCTGTTTGACAAGAGAGAATGTTAGAAGTATCACTGTTAGGAATGCATGCAAAATTTTTGTTAACCCTAGAAAGATAATCTGTGTCAAATTTACGCATGCGTGTACGAATTATTTTTGTTACTTATAGAAGAGGTTTGAAGTTTTTGTTTTTTTTAATGAATAAATAAATATAAACACATAAATTGTGATATTAACTATAACACCTATGTGTACATATATAAAAATGTTTGTTTTATTCAAATCAATAAATAAGACTTGAAGTTGTAGCTAGTTAAAACTCATGCGCCAATTTGACGAATGATTATCTTTTACATTCATCACAATATGAGGTTGTTCATACTTGCCTCAAAAGAGGCGACTCACTGGCCTCATTTTGGCATAAGCTAGCTATCAGGTGTTCACACACAAATTATTGCCTCACTTTGAGGCAGCCTTATTTCGACGTTTATTGTTTTTTTCCTGTTGTTTTCCTTTGAATTATTAAACACAGAAATGTTCATAATTTAAACAATATTAATTTGCGAACAACTATGAATAAACAAAATTTATTCGCGCCAGTACTGAGCCTGACTAGCCTCAAAAAGAGGAAAAGAAATCAACAGAACAAACTTTACTCTGACGTACGTCAAAATGAGTCGCAAAATTTTTAAAATTTTTAAAATTCTTGCCTCACGTAACATGTCACCTTCCCGCTCCCCGCTTGCCGGTAGATGTCAAAAAGAGGCAAGTGAGTCGCCTCATTTGAGGCAAGTCTGAACAGCCTCTATGATTATCTTTCTAGGGTTAAGTTCACCTAAATTTTTGTGTCATTTTTATGAAATTTTTTTCAGCCTATCCCAATATATCTTATTTGTTTCCAGGTCTGTTTGGTATTCATAGCAGAGTTAAACTTTTCTTCATAATACTTCATCTTAGCTAGCCGAGTTATCTTTACTACCTGGTAACCTGTACCGTTTCCAGCGGCTATATATTCGATTTCTTTCAAAAATGGTTTGCTTTATTTCCGCAGAAAACCAAGGATTCCTTTTATCTTTTACCTTCACTGTTTTTAATGGGACAAAACATTCAAAAAGCTCATTCAGACAGTTTTGTAAGCAGTCCACTTTGTCATCAAGGGAAGGCATAAAATAAATGTGGTCCCAGTTAGGCATAAAATAAATGTGGTCCCTAATAAGTTAGCACAGAAAAAAGCAACTCAATATTGATATTTTTGAAATCTCTAAAAGCATAAGAATTTATAGCATCTTTGCCTTTAAAGTTATAAGTCAATATTATTATATCATGTCTAGAGAAACTTGGTGCAGATATTTGTTAAAACCATAAAAATTTATGCTCTTGAGAAACAAAAAATAAGTCAAGTAGTGTACTAGAAGTATTGCTAAAATGCGTAGGATTTTGGTCATTTACAATGTGCATACCGAAAGATAGCATGTTTTTTACAAGTTTTTTTCAATTAAAATGTTACTGTTGAAATCCCCTGATATTATGATGTCAGAGTACATAGGCGATCTAACTTTTAAATTTGTCATAAAAAGGCTTATATTTTTGTGAGGACGGTATACACATCCAACTAGTATGTTTGCATTAAAATATTCTACAGAGTACTAGTAAAAATTCTATCATATCATTTCTATTTGACTTGCACACAATTTAGCATTTAAAACATTCACGAACATAAATTGCTACTCCACCACCATGCTTAGTTCTATCACTTCTAAACAATTTACAGTCATTCACAGAAAACATATTATTTAATTCAGGGATAAGGCAAATCTCAGACACACATATTACATCAACCAAGTGCCCATCAAAAATATCTCTAAATTCATCGATTTTATTTTTCAAACTCTGAGCATTTAAATGACAGACTCTATAAGCGTCATTCACAAAATTCATTAACCCATTTCCAGCTATTGGTGCATTTTTGCACCAGTAACTTTAGAATTTGCTCCAGGTGAGCGCGAAAGTGATATAACTTGGCACTGTAGTGATTATGTTAGTATGAACCTTTGACAACATACATTATTTTTGGTTTGAGTCGATTCGTTCGTTTACTTGGATTTTATGCCCACGGCGCGTCACAATATTGTTTTTTTTTATTTTTTTTTTATATTTTTGTAAATTCCAGATAAATTTCAAATCGCAATATCGAAAATCGCTTTTCAATATTAACTATTATAAGTTTTTAATTTTATGTTAAAATAAATTTAGAGCCCGTTTGCTGTTTTAAAATGGGCAGGTACAGCTGTGAAGCTATGTGATGCAGCTAGTGGTGCTAAAATGCACTAGATGCACTAAAATGCACTAAAATGCATGTCCGCTCAGCATTTACCTGTAGAGGTAAAAATTTTAAATTTTGCCAGATAAAGTTTAGGGTCATATATAGACTCTGGACGAAGTTTCATCGATTTTGGCCCGGTAGTTAAGGAGCCGCCGGAAATGGGTTAATGTTTAATTTTTTTAATATAAAAAAGTAACGCACAAGAACCAGATATACCTTCAAACCAACCACTAGAGCTGGCAAACTATCGATAGTCGCACCATTCGATATTTTCGATAGTCTAAGGGAAAAAATTCGATATATCGATAGTACTATCGAAAATTGCTAAAATCAAACATTTAATTTTATCCATTCATATGGGTGTGATATCAGTGTTACCAACAATTTATTATGAAAAAGCACCAAACCAAATTTTGAAAAAAACACTAAAAATGCATAAATCATGAAAAACATAAAACCACGTTAACCCTCTCATGCCCGAATTAAAATGGGCGTGGCTAAATTTTTTTTGAGTAGAAATATAAGATGGAGTCGACCTCAATATTAACTGACAAAAATTTCAATGTCCTAGGTATTCTGGTTCAAGAGCTACAGGATGTTGCGTATATGCAACATTGGTAACATTACAGGCAAACTAAATAATATTTTTATGCCGTTTTTTTTTAAATCACTCACTTACCTTTCTTTATTTAGGTGTTGAACTCGGTTTTAAGATAAATTAATTATATTAATGTTTTTTTTGCATATACGCAACATTGGGCATGAGAGGGTTAAAAAAAAAATATATATTTTGGAAAATTTGGTGAAAAATTGTAAGATAGCAAAAACCCGAAGAAACTTTTTTGGATAAAAATTTTGTATCTTTACTTAAAATATTTTTTTTCATATTTTAAGAATTTTTAATTAATTCTTTTAATAATGTTTTTTTACCTACACATTTAAATTATTTTTTTTAATAATTTTGAATACATTTATTAGAATATTTTTAATAATTTTTTTTAATACTTTTATGAATATAATCTTTTATAAATATAATATTTAATTTATTTTTAGGTTTTTATTAATTTTTCAATTAATAAATATTTAATAATTTTCAATTTTTCTTTTATAAATCTTAAAATACATGTTTTTAGGTTTTATCAGTTTTTTTTTAGTGAATTCATTTATTTATTTTTTCCAAAAAATTAATTTAAGAACATAAACAAAACATAACAAGTTACTATGAGATCCATGAATCTAATCAAATTAGTTCATGTTAAAAAAAATAAAGTTATAAAACAAAACACAAGTTAATATCACTTAAGTGATAAAAAATAAACTTATAAAACAAAACATAACAAGTTACTATATTACTATTCAGATATCCATGAATTTTTTTGTAGGAATAAAAGCATGTCAACATGCTTTGCTTTGAGGGAAGCCCGACGATCACTTATAATAAGACCAGTCTTACTAAACATTCGTTCAGATTCCGTGGATGTTGCAGGAATACATAAGAATTTTTTTGCCACATCTCTCATTTTTTCATCATTGTGCTGAAATTATAGAATGTCATTTATTATTGGCCTTGAGATGTGGTACTAATTTAATTACCTGCCAATACTTAAGAGGATCTATATCCTCAGAAGAATGTTTTATTGAAAAATACCGCCGAAGTTCAACAATGGCGTCAGCTCTTTTAGTTGTTGGTAATTCAGCAATATTTTGCTGAACGAATTGAAAAAGTGGTTGGCGAGACTGTATTGGCTTTTCAATTGGTGCTGGCTGCTCTGAAGAAGAAAGAATGGATTCTTCTGGTGGCGACTTCAAAAAAGTAATTTCATTTTCCAAAAGTTTTTCCGCTTGACTGACATTAGACGGAGAACGGAATCCCTGCTTCTTGAATCTCGGGTCTATCAAGGTTGCAATTCGTGGCACTGAACGATCCTCATATTTCGATAATCTTTTAATAATATTGTCCATTAAAAATTTGCATACTTGGTGGCCATCATAAGTTTGAAGAGCGGGTTTTAAGTTTTCCAAATTATGCAAAAGACCACACGTTACTGGTATAATTAGAGATATAGTTACTAAGGTGTTTGACGATACTTGTGTAGTGGCATTATCAAACGGAGAAAGTAACTGTGAAAAATCCTTCAATAAATTAATTTCGTCAGAGAACTTTTCCGATAGCCTCGTGCGTTTGTAATATTCTGTCGATCATATGATAGGCACTGTTCCATCTTGTGGGAACTTCCTGTTTGAGACTGTATTTCCTCTCTGTTGTTTGAAAGTCTTTTAACTTCTTATAAGCAATTGTGCTGCTTTTAAAATAAGTAACGATGCCTTTACATTTTGCCAGTAAGACCGCCATGCAATCTAGCTTTAGGCAATCCTGCACAACCAAATTGATTGTATGGGCATAGCATGGTAAATGCCTTATTTGCAACAGTTCGCAAGCTGTTATCATTGAGCTGGCATTATCTGTTACAATAGCTACTATTTTTGTAAAAATATTCCACTTTAAAAACACAGCTCGCAGCGAGTCAGCAATATTTTGTGCTGAATGATTTGTTTCTGTAAGCAATTTGTTTGTCGACAAAACAGCAGTGCGCAGATCAAAGTCATTTGATACAAATGTGCATGTTACTGTTATAAACGTTTCATTTGCCTGAGACGTCCAAAGATCTGTAGTAACAGCGCAATGGTCAACATTGTTAAGAATTTCTTGTAATTTTACTTTTTTAATCTCTACCAGATTTGTCATTAGCACATTGCGTAAGGTCCCACGTGATGGCAACTTGTAACGCGGATCAAGCAAGTTTAGCAAATCGTGAAAACCAGTGTCTTCGACAACAGAAAAGGGTCGCATATCTGTGGCAATATACTTCATAAGTGCTATATCAAGTTCTTTTTTACGCTTTGAAGACGAATCATATGATACGTTTAAGTAAGGTTCTATGTTGCGCGAGGACACTGGCAAATCATTTACTTTAAAAGTGGGATGCGCACGCTTTAAGTGGTCGTACAAATTTGAAGTATTCCCGCTAGTCTTATAAATTTTCTCACATGTTTTACACTTGGCTGTGTTCCTATCAATAGACTTCGTAAAAAAGGTCCACACTTTTGATTTGCCAACCCGTCGCCTTTTTATTTCATTTTTTTCGTCATCTGAGCTGCTGATCTCCACGTCCTCGGCATCTACAAATAGTACATACATATACATGTCATACGTTTCTAGCAGTGAAAAATTAAAGTTACACTTATTTTTGCGATTATTTAGAAACTTCCTCATGCTCCGAGCAACCAACACCAAAAGTTTAACTAAAAGGAACTTTTATTATTAATTTTATATAGTTTTAATTATTTGCATTTTTGCTTACCCAAATTTCAGCTGCCTGCGTTTTTTTTCGCCAATTAAAGTGATGTGAAACTAATTCTTTTAACTATCGATAGTGGAAAAGAAACTATCGATAGTGACGCCAAAAAGAAAATATTCGATACATCGATAGTGCCATCGATAGTTTGCCAGCTCTACCAACCACAACCTGAACTTGATTTTTACAATAAATGAAAATATACAATAATTTAAAATAACAAATAAAAACATAATAACTAATCACCCTATAGTACTAAACCTCGAAACCCAGATTAATCAGCGTAGGAGTCATTATAAGTAAGCATCTAGGTTAGTTGTTCAATACCAAGAACACATGTAGCATTATCATGTTGATGCCTTTTAACAAAAATCATACCCCTCCGCGTGTGGACAGACCAAAAGTGCTTTTTGTTTTTTAAACGAACAGCTGACTTGAGAATATTGTGATTTGTTTTTGTAAATTGCTCATTAATGTAAATTGCTTTGTCTGATGAAAAACCCATAAGATTAAGACGTAGCGGCTCTTTGGTTTTACTTTTATAGCTAATAAAAATAGTTTTTAATTTATATAAAATTTTAAATTTTATAGTTTAAAAATAATGGGTGCATCCAAAGAGTATATATATAAAGAGTTACAGAAACAGAGAAATTGCTCTTTAAAATATTTTCAAGCATGTAAAGATTGGGCTCTGCCGGAGCGCTGCTACTGTTATGCTGCCGACGTTCTTGAGGTCTGTTTTGGGCAGAGCTGTTGTTAAATCTATGTGTGCACAAGCGAGCTGGGAACATGTATGTTCTTTTTACCTTATTCTTCCTATTAGAATTGCGATCATTTGGTATATTTAAGGAATTATGAATGAAATGAAGCAAAGCAACTTTTCTTAAAATTTACCAATTTGCAGAATTTGCAGATATTCTTATGTTCCGTTTTGATTATCAAGTATGCCCAAAAATTGTCAGCTTTGTTTTGACTGATTTTTGTATACATCTATTTTTCAAAATTTCTAAATATAAGATTTTTGATGCAATTCCATTTTATTTTCTAGATTTTCAGATTTTCAGAATTTTATATAGATTTATGGATATCTTTATTTTGTATTTATATATTCATGAATGCCGAAAAGTGGTTAACTTTGCTTTGGGTTATTTTTGTTTACATTTGTTTGCTAAATTTTTAAAAAGAAGATTTTAAAAATTAATATAAAAAAATATCAATGCAATTACAATTATATTTTATTTCAGAATTTTATAATGAATTGTCCTAAATTATTCAGTTTTTGTAATATATGTACTAAGAACTAGCACCTACATAAATAAAAGATTTTTTATTTGTCAATTTAAAGTTGTCTTACAATAAAATGTGCAGCCAAATTAACGCTATTTTATTCTATACACTAGCTGATATACCCAGTGTTACCGAGAAGTTGAATATATTTTAAATTTTAGCATATGTACACGTCTCGTTTTAATGTTTCTAAAAATGCCGAATAATGAAAGACATGTCCGCGAGTTACCAAATTTCAGCGTTTAAGTTACAAAGCCCTGAATTGCTTGAGATTTAATTTATGGTACCTTTTTCTGCTTGCGACTGCCCAAGAAATTACTCTTAAAGGCAAAGCATTTTTTAAAAATTATAAAAACGACATATTAAAAAATTTAGTTCGTCACAAAAATCAAAGGGGGAAATATTGCATTTTTCTTAAAAGAAATAGAAAAACAAATTTTTATGTCAAACGAATATAGTTTTTGCATAAGAGTGATACGACATGCATCGTAATAAGAGTATAAAATTGCAATTTTTGGTTTTAATTGTTTTCACAATAACAACAACTTTTGTACCATTTTTTGGAAGAAAAATATATTTTTTGGACCTTTTTTAAAAAGATTACAAATAAAAATCCTTAGGTAACGGAAATGTTGCATTAATTTGTTTGCAAGTTCTTTAATTGAACTTTTAGAAGAAGATTGAATGCAATATATTAAAACAGGAATAATTTTTTTGACTTGTTAGGTTATTTACAAAAATTCATTGTACTAAGAATGTTTTCAAGGTATGAGAATGTTATTGGTGTCAAAAAACAGACAATTTTTTCTTTAATATCCTTAAGAAAATTAAAATAGTTAAAAACATTAACATATATTGGATAAAAAATGCATACTGTAGGGTACAGATTATAGATAAACGAAAACAGTTCAGGAGGTGTTGATAATCAAAACCTCTTTCATATGTTATCCAAACGTATTTATAATTTTTATGCTCATTATGCAACAAATAGTCACATAGTCAAAATAAAATTATTAAAATAAGAATAAAACAGTTTTATTTTAATAAATTTACCACACTTGGTTAAACAATTTTACAACTTTATACCCGTTTTTCCAAAACGTCCAATTCATAAAAGAATACACAGAAATTAAAATGTATAATTAGTAAGGATTACTAAAAATAACTTAATTAGTTGAAACATTTATTTTTGATTAAAAATAATAAATAAAAAACATGAACATGTAATTACATTTTTTTAAAAATAATCTACAGAAATAAACGCAAAGATTTCTATTTGTAAATAAAATCTGTTACGGTGCGATCATTGTGTATATTAAGGGATGCATATCCGCTAAAACGGTTCTCGCCCATTGAATTACGGATGTATGTTTTAAGAAATTTTAGAGATGAGAACTATATTTTATTTCTCTTAAATATTTTCATTTTCATAGATCATAAAACCAAAAAATTATTTCAACGATTGAGTTAAAACTTTCATCGGGTCAGAATTCTGAAAAATCAACTTTGAAAAATCAAAATTGTAAGATCTACTTTGAAAAACTCATGAATAACTTAACACATTCATTAAAAATTAAACTAGTTTTAGACTCACATCTTTAATTCGAAAGTTAATTGGAAAAACTTTTAACTACAAAATAGTCCCAAGGAAAGGGGCTGAAATTATAACATGAAAATTACGGAGAGACTGTGATGCAATGCCACCATAAGCAGAGCTATAGAAAACGCAGAACTTAGAGTAGGATCCATTTGCATATTTGAAGTAAGCCAACAAACTTCAGCGACAAAACCATGGGTGCTGAAATTTAAATTTTCGAGAACCGCACAAGGGAAAGTTAAAATCATTTGGCGGCTGAAGTATACTTTAAAATCTCTCGAATTAGAAAGGTTTTTTCAGTATATATATGTCATTCTTGTTGGCTTTACTGTTATCATCACTACCATCATCTACAACAGCCGATGTTAAGGGTAGTGATGGCAATTGTTAATGTATCACGTTTGATCCGACAAATTAATAAATAGTGCACCATTTAATATTGGAGTGCACAAAACGAATTATGCTTCTAATTCACCAATCGTGAGAACTTTGCGAGAATTTAATAACCTATCTATTATTCTATTGATTTTTCAGTCAGAACTTTGCGAGAATTTAATAACCTATCTATATTCTATTGATTTTTTAGTCACTAAGACGATAATGTTCAATCAATTAAACTCAATTTATTAAAGTGTAATATCTATTTCTTTGCATGTACATACTTATATATTAAGCATATAATCAGTAAGGTTAACATACCATTAATTAAATAAATAAATAATAACGATATATCGGTTTTTACTATTGTTATTTAGACGATGCAACTCATAACACAGACTTTTACACGTAAACGCAACTTCAGTATATGACTTGATAAGTTTTTTATAACGTGTTAAAGTACAAACAATGCAATAATTGCTGAAATGAATTCATTTTTGTTAATATGTCGGACCTCTCGGAGTGGTTTGAACCCCAAAAACCTCCCCTTGTCTACGGCCCTGCATGAAGTTCCTAATTATTATATTAAATAATAAGCTAAATACTTAATTTTTAGGAACTTTTAAATTTAGTGGTGGAAAAAAAAAGGTTTTCAGCGGAAATAGAATTAGTAAGTATTTACCTCCCAGTATTTGAATTGAATTTGAATTCAATTAAAATATTTCATTTCATTCAATTATGTACTTAATACATAAATGAAAAATATTTTTATATTTTTATAAATTAATTTATAATACCTTCCTGCAAACACTTCAAATAAATTGTTACTTTTCTGCATTTCTATTGCATTTCAATTGCAGAATTTCGTTTAAGAAAATCATAATTATTTCAGCATAATCTAGAATTGTGCATTTCTAACATCCGATAATTTGAAGTATCGCATGCTTTATCAGACAGCAGCTGTATTAAAAAAATCGCAAAAATTTAATTAAATTTCAGAATTTTAATTAAAGTTTACTTTAATTTAATATTTTCGGAATTTGTAATTAAAATTTCAGAATTCAGTATTTGAAAAAAAAATGACAAATATAAAATACAATAATATGTTCGATATTGGTAAATCGAAAGAAAACCATTTTGCTTTATTTCATAAATATTTCTTTGAATCTACCAAATGATCGATATAGAAAAGATGAAATTCTGAAATAAAATATAATGAAAATATATTCATGGAATATAATTGCCATTGCATGAAAAATCTTCCTTGGTAGAAATGTAGCAAAAAAAATGCAGCCAAAAAAAAGTTGAGAATCAAAACAGAACATTAGAATATCTGCAAATTTGTATATTTAAGGAAATGTTGCTTTGCTTCATTTCATTCATATTTCCTTAAATATACCAAATGATCGCAATTCTAATAGGAAGAAAAAGGTAAAAAGAAAGAACATATTGCCGCTCGCTTCCGCACACAAATCTTTTGTTTCAGAAATGTAAATAAAAACATGTAAACAAAAGCCAGCGAAAACAAAGCTGACAATTTTTCGACATAGGCAGAATATCTCCAAATTTCTTATTTAAATGAAATATACAAAACGGTCGCAATTCTAATAGGACGAAAAAGGCCAAAGCATTCTAAAACTAACAAAAATCTTCCCAACTCGCTTGTGCACACAAATCTTCCTATTAGAATCTATAAAAAAAAAAAATGTAAGCAAAAGTCAGTCAAATTGGTAAATTCAAGGAAATGTGGCCTTGGTTCATTTCATTTCAATAGTTATGGAATGGGTAAGGCCAAAGCATAGCAGAAAGAACAAACATGTTCCCAGCTTGTTTGTGCACACATAGATTTAACAACAGCTCTGTCCAAAACAGACCTCAAGAACGTCGACAGCATAACAGTAGCAGCGCGCCGGCAGAACCCAATCCTTACATGCTTGAAAATATTTTAAAGAGCAATTTCTCTGTTTCTGTAACTCTTTATATATATACTCTTTGACAGATGATCATCATGAATGAGCAAATGGGAACCCTGATGTCAATGCATTTTAAAATCGCTTAAATTGTTTAATGTTTTCTTCTTTGCTGATTAACCTTTTTTTCTTTATTTTATAGATAGTGTGACAGGTGCAATGAGTTTAAAACCGGCAACTTGGCTGTTTGTCGGATGGGTCCTGCATTACCTCCCTTTTTGGGCAATGGGTCGCGTATTATACTATCATCACTACTTTCCCGCACTTATTTTTAACTCCATGTTAACAGGTAAATATAAATACATGCATATAACAAATTAGTCACCTACTATGGTAATATTTATAGACGTTATACGATGTACAGTAAGGTGGATCGAAAAAAAAAACTCGAGACTCATTCTGGAAGCTGGATTCAAGTATACCTTAAATTCGAAAGAATATCTTAATCGTTGTAACCGTCTGCCTGCGGTTTTGATTTGAAAAAATCACATTTTCACCAAAAATCAACAGTTTTTTCGCCGTTGGTTTGCATCCAGCTGAAATAACGACCCAAAATTAGGGTGCAAATTAAAGGTATCTGGGTCCACAAAGTTGTGAATAGGAAGATTGTTAGGTTCGGGAAATTTTATAGTACAACAGTGTTCAGTTTTCGGTAAAAAATTTGGGTTTTTTGTTACATAATGTGTACATTGGATGCACGAAAATGCGTTTGAATCACAAAAATTCAATTGAATGACTTTTGAATGAAGATTCTTAAACAAAATAGATTCCATAATTTTTTTTATAAACATTTACAAATGGATTGCATTAAATCATTTTTAAAAATATTAAATTTTCTTAAATTTACTCAAAAATTGCTGAAATTTATAGCAATTTTTATAAAAAGTAACCAAAATTTTGACCTTAATCTAAACATTGTTGCACTAAATAATTCCGAATCTATGGCTTTTACCATTCACAACATTGCGGCCCCAGATACCTTTAATGTCCACTTATCAGCTTGATAAAAATATACTGCGAAAAAACCGTTGATTTTTAACGAAAAATTATTTTTTTGAAATAAAAACCGCTGGCAGACAGTCAAACCGATTTAGACATCCTTTTGGATTTAAGATATTCTTGAATTCAGCATTCATAATATTAGTCTCGAAAAAAGTTTTTTTTACGCCTGAACAAAACGATCAAATTTAATATACAGTATACTCACAAAATTAAAAATACAGTCAAGATTTAAAATAAGAAAATGAAATTACTAATGATAAATTAGTTATTAATTAAGACATATTAAAGCCGTAGATAAGGGAGGAGTTCTGGGGGTTCAAACCCATCCCCTTCGCAATCCAGAATATTTTTATGGAAATACACAGATATTCCAAATTATTTAAATTTGCAAAAACATGAATAAACATTTAAAATTGTATATGAGTAGTTTGGTTAGATATTAAGTTAAATATAATACAAAATAAATATTTGACTTTATATTTTGCCTTTGTACTGCTGCTAACGTACTAACTCTAAGGCGTTAAGGCAGAACGTAGGCATATAAATTGAGCAAAATTATTTTATACCCGGCTGTGAAATTAAAATGATAATGCGCATTGCTACCTTATTCAAAATTAAATATTAAATCTTTTCAAACCAGCGACTGTAAATAATAATTAAAGGGTCCGCCAAAAAAATTTTTATTTTTTTTTTGGAAAATTCTATAAAAAAAAAACTAATGAATATTTTCTCAAATTTCTTTTTTTATTTGAAAGTACAATCCTTCCGGTTAATAATGAAAAATAATATCATTCAAATGGCTGCCTCGGCTGGCCATGCAGTAGCCTACACGATCGGTCCAATTTTTAAGCACATTATCGATTGTGTGCAGCTGTATTTCACCAATGGCTTCACGAATATTGTCCTTTAAAGCGTTAATTGTCTCTGGCTTGTCGGTGTAACACTTATCTTTGAGGGCACCCAACAAATAATAGTCCAACGGTGTCAAATCGCAGCTCCGAGGTGGCCAAACGACATCAGCTCTGCGGCTGATAATGCGATCTTCAAAAACAGGGCGCAAAACATCGAGTGTAGCTTCGGCTGTGAGGCACGTAGCGCCGTCCTGTTGAAACCAAATGTTACCAATATCCTCCTCTTCAATTTTTGTGAACAAAAATTCGTTCAACATGGCCCGATAACGATCGCCATTGACTGTAACGGCCACTCCTTGCTCATTTTCGAAGAAAAATGGCCCAATTATACCTCTGGACCAAAATCCACACTAAACAGTGTTTCGTTTTGGGTGCAGCGACTTTTCAATGTATGCGTGCGGGTTTTCTGTGCCCCAAATGCGATAATTTTGCTTGTTTACGTATTCGCCAAGATCAAAAGAAGAGCTTCATATGAAAAGATGATTTTTTTGGCAAAATCGGCATCATGATTTTCAAAGTAATGTCGCAATATTTCCCAGCGTGTTTCAAGCATATACACAACCATATTCGTTCAGCGGAAGGATAAAACTAATTATCTGTCAAATCAGACGTGAGCTAAGTGTTACCATTCACGAAATAAGCACTAGTTGTAAAAAAAAAGTTAGATGGAGGACCCTGTATTTTAGGATTTTTAAACCAAAAAAGCATCGTGAAAAAAATAAGTTTAAAAAACTAAAACCCGACCACTAAAAACCACGCTCTAAAAAGTATGAAACAAGAAAATTTTCTCATCTGAAATTTGTATGCATAAACTATTCAATGTTTATTGTTTAATAAATAAACAACTTACACATAATATATTTTATTGTATTTTATACATATTCATAGTGATATTCAGAAGATATCCGTAGTCGTTTGCCACCTCATATACCATATAATATTATATGACGTCCTCTAGATGTATGGTGATATGTCGTCCTCTTGATGCACTTTGCCCTAAAGCTTATGATCGCTTACTACTGCTGCAATGTATTTTTTTGTTAGGATAGGTGGTATACGACCACGGATATCTTCTGAATATCACAATGAATATGTACAAAATACAATAAAACATATTATGTGTAAGTTTATTTATTAAACAAAAAACATTGAATTGTTTATACATACAAAATATCAGATGAGAACATTTTCTTGTTTTTCTAGCGTGACTAGATACTTTTTCGAGCGTGATTTTTAGTAGTCGGGTTTTAGTTTTTTGAACTTCCAACGCTTCCAACGCTACCTCATTTGTCAAATTATGATAAGTAGTTTAGAAGTGAGAGTGGAACAGATGAATATACATACATACAAACATACCTACAAACATACATACAAACAAACATACACACAAACATACATACAAACATACATAAAAACATACATAAGAACATACATACAAACATACATTGTAAAACTTGATTTTCTATTGATTTTGAAAATTTTGACATTTAAAATTTTGAGCAATAAATAATAATTTAACGTTTTAATAAAAAAAAATAACCAGTTATTTTGATTTTTATTTTTTATGGAAAAAAAACCCAAACTTTTCAAATATCCAGCATATACATTTTTTTGGGCACAAAATAACTGGTAAGTTTTGATTTTTATTGTTTAAGGCAAAAATAAAAAGTAAAATTTGACCAATATTTTTTTGAGCACAAAATAACTGGTAAATTATGATTTTTATTTTTTTAAGGCAAAATTAAAAAGCAAAATTTGCCCGATATGTTTTTGAGGACAAAATAACTGGCAAATTTAAATTTTTATTTTTAAGCCGAAAATGAAAACCAAAACTATAATTTAAGTTTAGGTTCGAGCAACGTCCGTATAAGGCCTAAATTAAGTTCTACGGCCGCTGTATGGCCGCTGTACGACCGTCGAAACGTATTCGCAACAACAAAAGCAAACCACACAAGTGGTGGCAACACAAGTGGCGGATAGGATCACCACTTGTGTGTGGCGCAAAAGAATTTTGGTTTTGTGTTTGAAGTTAGTTAACAAAAAACTGCTCATTTTCATTGTGGAACATGATATAATTACCAGGTATTATTATTCGCTGAAAATCAGCTGGGGATAAACTGTCATTTTGGGCATATAGTGTCAAAATGTAGCGAGAAGGTGAAAACAATGTTGCTTCTTGTATTATTTTAAATCAGAAATCTGCAAACGATAGGGGTATTCACAATGTGGTGTATTTGTGATTAGTTTTTATAAAATATCCAACATTTAAAAGTAATTGTGAACGAACCTTTGATAAAGTGTTGTATTTGATAAAGTACCTTTGATAAAGTGTTGTATTTTTAAAATCAGCTAATTTTTAGGTGTATTTTTTTTTTTGAAATATAAATGGAAATCATAATTTTACTGCAGGAAATCATAAAAAAATTTAAACAAAACACTACATGATAATAATTTTTATTAAATAATCTTACAATGCAGCCAGTAGCTTTGAGTAAAAATGTTTTTGGGAATAAACATTATGCATTTTGTTTTTGTAATTTTACAAAACTTGATACAAATATCAAATTTAAATATTTGTCTTGTCCTTGCACTTGATGTTAGTGGCGTGATAAACAACAATCTTATTAGTTCATTACATCAAAAATTAAGTAAGCATAAGAGCAACAATATGATTCAAAGTTCTAATGTCTGACTTTAAAAATTTCAAATACTATAAAGCTTTTGTATCGTTTAGCGTAATACAATCAGCCCTGTCATGAATAATTTTTTACGCGTAATCGGAAAAGGGAGTTTAAATTTTTAAGACAAAGCTCAAGAACATTTTGGAAATTTTAAATGCAAATTCGTTTATCAAAGGTCAACAAATTTGCATTAAAAATTTCCAAAATGGTCTTGCAATTTATCATAAAAAATATAACTCCCTTTTCCGATTTCACGTGAAAAATTATTCATGATAGAGCTGAATATATAGTTGTTGAAATATAAACCAAATCAATCGCTTTATAAACTAAATTGCAAAAGTTTTTTATTGCCAAAAGTTTTTGTTTTAATTTTTTGATTTTTTTAATCTTTTACTAAAAGTTTTAATCCGAAAATGCATTCTGCATTTTATGAAGAGTTCTTTCACAGGTTCGGGAAGTTCGTTTGCACATTAAATGTTCCTACCATTGGCTTGATTAAAGACGGCCTCCAAATCTTTTATTTTTTCCATAAATGCAGCTGATGGCTTTTTCAGCCTTCCCTGTTAGACTTCATCCACCCATATAAAGAAGCAGTCTTTACGTTGAAAACTTTAAAAATGAAGCCTTTTTATAATGTAGCCTGCAACGTACTCTAAGGCGTCCTCGTGCAGTTCGTCAATTTCGTCACCTGTTAATGTTCATATGTAGACATCTGGGTAAAAGTAAAAATTCCCTTTTACTTCTTGGTGTGTTTGCAGTACTTTTATTTGACACCAATTTGACACTATATGCCCAAAGTAACGAGTAGAAGTAGCGATTAATAGTACCTGGTAATTCTATCATGATTGTGGAATAATCAATGGTCGGCCGATGTGTGGCCGCTCTTCGTCCATTGAACAGCCGCGATTATTTAAAAACGGCTTCTGTTCGGCCGCTTGTTGTCCAAAAAGTCCTACAAACGACCTTTGTCGACCCCCGTACTGCCGAAAAAAATATTTAAAATTAGACCTTGTACGGCCGCTGTTTGGCCTTTTAATTTTAAATTGGCCTCCTCTTATATATGTCGCCCTCTAGATGTATGGTGATATGTCGTCCTCTCCATGCACTTTGCCCTAAAGCTTATGATCGCTTACTATTGTTACAATGTATTGTTTTAACGACCACGGATATTTTCTGAATATCACTATGAATATGTATTAAATACAATAGAATATATAAAGGTATACCTAGGTTATATGTATGGCGCACTTGCAACATTCCACACACGTCAAGTTAATAACGCACCGTCATTAACGGCAAACTGTCAGTCGTGGTCATTGGCGTCGGAAGCGGGGGGAAAGGGGGCAGTTGCCCCCCACTTTTAAGCCAGATAAACAATTAAAAAAGAAAACTTCAAAAGTTATTCAAAATGTCAGTTTTTTTTTACAACGATAATATTTTTGTATTAGATATTTTTCTCTTCTTTCTCTCTTCTTCATAAGCATGCTTGCGTATAACCATTTTCTTTCTCTGTGTTTGCAAAAAGATAGAGCAAAATTTAGAGTTTCTACTGCAAACCCACCACTTCAGTTTAAAAGCACCCTTAAGTATGTAGCTTAATACTGTAATATTGTAATCGAAGCCTTCAACGGAAAAGTGCCTTCTGAACAAAATCTAAAAACAAAACTAGATCTTTATGCAGATAACTTTGATGTGAGCGACCTCCACGCGCAACTTAAATTGCTGAAGCAATTGCCTGGCCAAACACCTTCAATTGTATCCCAATTTGCAAAAAATTCGGATACTGTAAAAAAACTATTAAATGAAGTTGAAAAACGTATTGCTTTGCTTTTGACTGTGCCTGCATCAGAAGCTTCATCTGAGCGTTTTTTAGTGCACTAAGACGACTTAAAACGTATCTTCGAGCAACTATGACACAGAAACGACTCACTCATGCGGCGACTCACTTATACACATTCACAAAGATAAAACCGAAGAATTGAATTCGGTGGAGGTGGTGAAAGAGTTTGTTTCTCGCAAGGACAGAAAGAAACATTTTGGAATAATTTAAATTGATATAACTTTTTGTACCTTATTGCATTTAAGCCATGTAAAGATATACCTAGTCTTGCTTTATAAAAGCAACCATTATTTCTTATATTTTCATATTAACATATGAAAGATCCTTTAAAGAATGATCTCTAATATTGAAATTGGAAGAACTTTTAAAAATAATGAAATATTAATATTTTTTATATATTTTTATATTTTTTTATTTTAAACTAAAATAAAAAATTTGTGTATTCACATTCATGTTTCTTTGAAGAAATTTTGGTGAACTTTTTTTGCAACACCATTTGTATTGCCCCCCATTTGTACTGCCCCCCCCCCCCCCCCAGATGAAATTTGCTTCCGACGCGCTTGGTCGTGGTTCTATATGCACGCTGTTAAGTTTTTGCCGCGCTTCGTGCTCATAAGCCGAAGTTATAAGAAAACAAAATTAAAGTGCGTGGTTTTTTGGTTAAAAATTTTGTTGTGCTTGCAGAAAAAGCTGCATAGCTCGGTAAGTATACATCGAAGGAAAAAGATTAAAACATAGAACTAAACATAGAAAAATCTTGTGACTCATGCACCTCTTTTATCAATACTTGCCAAAAAACCTTAAAATTAGTTGCGCCATATAACCCTATAGGGTAAAATATCACCCGTTTACCCGTGTGATATGGCACTTTGCAATATATTTTGAATTTATTTTTTTTCCTGCATGAATATTACATGAATTTAATTGCGAGCTTTAGGTCAAGTAAGTTTTTAAGAAGGCAACAACAACAACTCTGTATAGGCTGTATAGGGTCAATTACTTAGCTGACTAGACAGTCTGTTTCGGATATCTTTGAGTGATAAAGCTGTGATCAACTCACTGTTTAAAGTCGTATATGATTTCACATATTTTGGAACTCATTCATCAGAACTTTATTGAACAAATTAAACGTTCAAATTGGCTGCTTATATATATCTCTATCTTATATATATCTTTAAAATACAGCGTCTATCACTGTTTTTGATCTTGTAGTCGGTTCAGTGCGACTGCTGCACATTTTTAAATTTGATTTGGTGTTGAGAAACTCAATCAAAGGAAGCACTGTCAATGCAAAATTCTTATTAAAATTCCCACTTAAAATCATTGGAATTTTATCGTAATCTTTTTTAAGTATCTACGATACTTCTGGTGTGTACTTTATTAAATGCTCATAGATGAATTCATTAATTGTATTTATTGATTAGTTGGAAGAAATGTAAATTGCAACAATTATTACTAAACTACCATGGTCTTGTGGCATCACCTTGCACATTTGGAAAATCAACTTGGAAATCATCTGAAGAGAGTATAACAAATATGTCTATACAAGTTATGAATGTAGATTATGCTTGTGATCTATGAGCATTAAGGATGAAATTTATTGATTAGAAAATATGCAAGTACTTACGATGATCGTTTTCACTTTTTTGTAGAGTGGATGTATTATTATGAGCAATAGAAATATTATGCTGCACATATAATAATGCCTTTCGACGTGCACGAAATTTACGCACACGTTCCGTTGAACTTTTTGCGACTTTCTTTATCTTATTTCGGTTTTTTTTCTGATAATACTTACGACATCTTTCACCATTGGTTTTCAGCATACTTTGAAAATGTTTTATTAATGAAAAGAAACGACGAAATTATGCTATTGTTAACTTGCAAACTGAGAAAACTCTGTTTCGGACTCCAAATTTGTCCAACAGTTCAACAGCTACAGCAACGTTACAAATGCTGGTTTGTGTACAAAGCTATGCATGGTTTGCTTTTCGTACAGGCTTAGTACTTTTTTACTTTGGTACCGATTGGTTTGTGTACACAAACAAATTTCAAACGCATTTTAAAAGTTGCAGTAGTTATTGATCTGTAAAATTAAGTGTCACTGGTATAATTTTAGTGTCTACTCTAGTGTGATTTTTTTAGTTTCATCGAGTTTCAAATCACAACGGTGCTAAAGAAGTTTCACTTCAAAAATAAATTAAAGGTAAATGTAAACCACCCTCCAGGAAAAATCGTAAGGCTTCCATCTAGAAGTAATAAAGAAACATTCCCCACCGTATCTTTTAGAAGCTTAAGGGTAGTTTTGTATTTATGTTGTTTCCAAACCGCTTTTTTAAGAATGCATGAGGAAACTTTTACTTATTGTCAAGCAATGACTACCGAAAATATTAATATCTTTGTTATTCAGCTGCTTATTATAGAATTCGATAGTCTAGTGGTAGCGCGCTTGACTGTCGCTCAGGAGTCCCGGGTTCGAATCCTGGCCGGGCATTTTCATAAGAAGGGAGAAGAATGTTTTCACATTAATTCTTAGAACAGGGGAGAGGACTGCTTCTAATTAGCTTTTTAAGACAGTGGAGAGGAATGTTTCCACATTAATTTTTAACACAGCGGAGGAGAATGTTTCCCTTTAATGACATGCTATGTAAAAAAAGAAATGGAGTGCCCAACGGAAGGGAATAATGCTTCCTACATTCAATGGAATGTTTCCTGTTTATATCCGGGAATGTTTCCATTTCCATTACAAGGGCAGTGATGGGCACACACATATTATCATATTTTTTGCTTGTGTGTGAAGAAGAGAAAAACGAAAAGCAACTTGGGGTTCGTCAGTTTTAAGCTGGAAGCTCATCTATGCAGATTTCTTTTGCGTCGACTCGGTGGCGCAATTTTATTAAGTATGTGAAAGTTTATGGGAGCGAGTTTAATGCTTGTGAACGTTACGTTGAGAAACGCAATTTACGCTAGAGAAGTTGAAAATATTTAATTTTTTCTTTTGACAGCACGTTACAAATACAAATCATTTTCCCATTCTTCAAGCATCATTTTGATCTGTGCATTTGTAAAATTGCGCAGCCAGACCTAACTTCAACAAGTGCTCAACTAGGGATGTGCAAGTCGAAGTCAAATAGTCAATAAGTTGAAAGTCGACTTTTGCTTGATAATTTTCGACTTTTGGCAATCGACTTTCTGATATTGAAAAAAGTCGAAAGTCGACTTTTACTTTCGACTTTTTTCATTTTATGCGAAACAAAAACCTTAACGCTAATCTGAGAACTGTCTTTCCTAAACTTATAAACGAAATAGCTGTTTAACAAACAAAGCTGCGTTGGCAACTCTTGATTCGATATATATAAAATAGTGGTCGGCAAAATTTAAAAAAGATACTGTAAGTGTGACAAAGCAATTGCGTATCATCTGATTACGTTACTCGCGTAACAAAATGTTTTAATAAAATTGTCACTATTTAAAAAGAAGGTGACAATTTTTATCAAAATTTATTATTTTTGAGCTTCAAATTTTGTTTTGAAAAAAAAACCATTACAAAAAACACATAGAATGTCAAGAATACTGGGTAACAATCGTTACTTTGCCAGAAAACGGCTGTTAATACAAATTTATATTCAAAATATTCAAGCTACGCTCAAATCGATTAATTTTTTATTATAGAAAACAGAAGAATGTTCTGCGTTAAGTCAAATTGGCAAGAATTTAAAAGGAGTGCTTGCCATTAAAATCACAAAAAAATTAACAATATTGAATTGGAACAAGCATACTCTTCTTTAACGGTTCTAGATCCTAGGTTCAAAAAGCACGCATTTCAAAATATCCGTGAGTGTTCTTAAGCAATCTTTCACCTTGGTAAGCAGCAGTGCATAAATAATTACTGCATATATTACCTCCCCCCCTGCATTTAGGTGATCTTGTGAGTGCCGAGATGAGACAAGTAAGAATATCAAATGAAGAAGTTGTGATAGCGGCATCGACACCTAATAATCAAGAATCCGATAACAGTGACATATTATGTTTTTTGGATGAGGTGGTTAAAACAAACATGGACTCTACATCGGATGAAATTGAAGGGATGCCCACTCATCTGCACCTTTATCTGGCTCGCCCAGCTGTTGATCGCAAACTTAATAAAAATGCGCTTGTTGTCTGGAATTGCATGAAAACTGAAATTCCTTTTATTTGGGCCGTTGCAAAAAAATATTTATCAATTGTTGCAACTTCGCTGCCATCCGAAAGGTTATTTTCTCATGCTGGTCTTATAGCGAACCAGTTGCGAAACAAGCTTTCGCCAGAACATCTAAAAATGTTGGTTTTTCTACGTTCAGTTGATAAGGACATGTAGTTCCTTAATTGTGCATTCACTTGTGCACAAATATATCGAGCCTTAACCGCCGAATTAACGTAAGCACCTCTTTTTCGAAATTAATTTTTAAATGCAAAAAAAAATAAAATGTTTCTCTTGTAAAATTTGGTTTATGACGCAAACGTTCATTCGGCGGCTAGGGCTTGATATTCAACCCAATTATGAATAGTTTTTCCTAGAGAATCGGAAAAGGGAGTTTTCATTTTTTAGATAGCAGATAGAGACATCACTTTTTTTTACTTTCATAAATATTGACGGTTGCTGAAGAAATTTGCATTAAAAATTTCCAAAACGTTCTTAAACTTTATCTTGAAAATTAACTCTCCCTCTTCCGATTACCTGGGAAAAATTATTCATAAGAAGTCTGATTATCTATATTAAAATTGCAATTTTTTGTTTTTTTTGCATTTTATTTATTTACTGAAGCACTATATAAATACAATAACCATAAAATTAACAATAAAACACATTTTTCATATTGAATCATTTGATACTTAACTGCCCTATTAAGGGTACAAAAATATTTTAAAAAAAGTCGAAAAAAGTTAAAAAGTCGACTTCTAAAAGTTCAAAAAGTCGATGAGTCGACTTTTACATTTTCAACGGTTGAAAAAGTCGAATTCGAGTTTTGCTGGCAGTTGCACATCCCTATGCTCAACATCAATTGACTTGATTTGCTTAGCAAAAATCAAAACAAACCCTTTAGTAAACAAAGTGCTTCGAAATAACTTTCAAAGCACTTTACAAAATCAGAATAGTGCTTTGTTCGCGTTTTAAATAGCACCTTTTTTAGCATTGTCATGTCATTGGGAAGAAGACCTTTGTTCTGGCTACGAAAAGTGATTAAAAAAGAGCTTTGCTCTCGCTACGGAAAGTGAATCGAAAAACTATAGAGTTTGAAAAGTAAACCCAAAAAGTTTATAAATCTATTAGCGACAAGCTATGCATGTTGAGCTGCGTGGCATTGTAATTGTTGTTGTTCTTACTTAATTTCTTTGGATTCAAAACTTTCTGAGTTCATTCCTTTTCAATTCGTACATGTTCGGACAAGCTAAACAGTTGGTTTTAATTGATTTGCTGGTCATTCGATTGCAATTGTTTCTGCCGCTCGGTTGTTTGGATTTAAAAATATTATAAAAAAATCTTAAAAATAATAACTTTGTTGTGAACCGTGATTTTAAAGAAAATATTTAAATTGGATCTGTGTGGCAGATTTGTGAAAGTGTTTTACGTGCGTGAGAAAGCTTATAAATATGTTGAACTTAAGAAATTTGTGGCTGAATCATTTTAATTCGCAGATTTGTTACAGTCTCGTAAATTCTCCACTAAATCGCAACAGAAAATACCTTCGCGAAACTGTGTTTTGAGAAAAAACCAATTAACATTTTAATTTGTATTTTGCAGTTTTGCTTGAGACAACAGATAAATAATACGCTTTTTTTCGGACTGAGTTTCCTTACTGTGCTTGTTTTTATTTAAAATACCATTCCGCGGAAGCAGTAATTAATCAAACAGAAGTAATTAATCTAGACAAAGGAACTATTTCCACACAAGTAAGTACATATACAAAGATTCAAATCTATTCCAACACTGAATTATTGTATAAAAGAGCAAACTTAAGTCAGCCATGGTTTGAACTAGAGATGTGCGCGTCCACGGCGTGTCACGTCGTGGGACGGAAAAAGCACGGTGCCGTGCCGTCTCAAACAAATAACTTCGTGCGTGCACGTGCGTGTTCGTACTTAAGAAGAGCAAAGTCATGCGTGCTTTTCCGTGTTCGTGCAGCAAAATTTGACTCCTTTTACTTTAGCAACAATGTTTTAATTTCATCAAAGTTCAAATGTTATTTGAATGAGACAAATATAAATAATACAAACACATTCTAATGTTATAATACTTCCGATATTTTTAAGTTGGAACATAGATTTAAAAAATACCTATGTGTAACTTTTTCATAGCTACTTTGAAAATTTTTAAATCGTGCTTTTTCGTGCGTTTTTTTTTGTTTTGTACTTTTTCTTGCGTGTTCGTGCAAGTGTCTTCGTGCTCGTGCGTGCCCGTGCCTCAAAAATGTTGCACGCGCACATCTCTAGTTTAAACCGAGGAAAACATAACTCTCTTCAAGATAAAAGGGACCACCTCTCCCCATTCTTTTTTTTTCCATCCATGTATAATTGTATTTTTCAAAAATAGTCCCAACCTAATATATAATCTGCGTTTATTATTATTTAATTTTTCAGAGTGAAATGAAGATGTTAAATATTTTCTGGCCTTGCTAAAACTTTTGCCTCCAGCGCCAACTAGAAGGAATAAACAAAAAATCTCAAGCTTCTTACGGTTCTTTGACGACAAAACTTCAGCGAGCGTGACTGAAAATTCTTTGAAGCAGCCCGAGCCTACTATTATTGCTATAGGATTTTCAAAGTTATCAGTAAAGAATAGTTCACTTTTAATTTGGCCACATAAAAATAGGTATATCTCTTGAAATAAAACTCCGATTATTAAATTTTTTATATCAAATTAAATTATATTATTTCATGTTTCAGATAACTAATTATGGATACTAAATTACAATGTTTCGGTAAAAATTTCGGACTTTCTTTTTAATGCCTTGCATTAGGTTTTGCACAACTTGTCGTGATACTTCACCGCATACCTTATTCCACTTTATTCCCAAATTTTCTTTTGAATTTGAAGTTTTGCCATGTTTTTTTAACTTTTGTTTGGTTATTGCCCAAAATCTCTCAATTGGTCGAAGTTCGGGACAGTTTGGTGGGTTCATGTGTTTCGGTATAATGTCAACAGCGTGTAAACAGTACCAATCCATTGTATCCTTGGAATAATGACAGGATGCCAAATCTGGCCAAAATTTCACAGGAGCTTGGTGGCATCGAATAAAAGGCTGTAGACGCTTTTCCAGACATTCCTGTCGATATAATTCAATGCCAAACCAATACCTTTTTTCCAAATTTATCCAATTTATCGTATTTATACCTTTCGGTCACTCCTCCTCTTATTTTTGCAACATAAAAATTCCGACCTGGTAGCTGTTTGACATCCATTTTGACGTATGTTTCGTCATCCATTATAATGCACCCGTTAAATTTTGTCAAAACCTGTTCATACAGAATGCGTGCTCTCCTTTTTGCTACAGATTGCTGTTTTTCCGAACGGTTTGGAAATTTTATAGTTCTATATGATACCAGCTTTGCATTTATGCGAATTCTTCGTACCGTACTTTTACTTGTTCCGTATCATTTTGCTCGATCATTGTCGGAGAGGCCTGGATTTAAACGTATGGACCTTAATACCTTCACCCGCAAAGCTGGGTCTCCGCTTCCCTTTTTTTTAGCCGCTCTTGTTTTTCGTTCAACGGACAACGTTTGTTTATATCGTTTAAGAACATTGTTGACGGTAGATTTTGGAATATTTAAGATCTTAGCGATTTTTCTTCCCGACCAGTTCGGATTATCCAATGATTTGTGCACAATCATTTTCCAAATTTCTTTTTCCATCTTCGCCTGTAGTCACAAATATAAACTTACTGAAATGAATTTTGCTGGGAATAACGGTGCATTGTTTACAAACAATACGTCATTAAAAACTTTTTATTTGGTCCACTGGGGGCGCTGCAATCGACAGTAACATGCGGCCAAATTATAACTGAACCATTCTTTAAGACAGTATTTTATTTCTGTCGACAGGAAGTTAATACCGATACCGAGTCATTACAATTTTTACCAAGTTTTCGATATTCATTTTAAAATCTTCCAAATTTTTAACATTAGGTATACGGGAAATTTAAGCCTTTTCCTAAACTTTGTTGAAGCATTTTTTTATAAATTTCAAAACTCTAAGCCATCCCCAAGAGTTTTTGAGATATGGTCAGCAATTAAGAATTTCTTAAATAGAAATTTTTCTAATTGGCCAAATTTTACTTATTTATAAACATTCATAACATTCATTCAAACAAAAAATAAACATTTCAAAATGTATACTGTGTTTTTTGTTTTATGTGTAAGCGGAAATTTAAACAATTAAATTTCATTATAAAGTATTTAAAATATGTTCATAGCCTCCAAAGTTTTAAAAGATTAAAGTTGCATTGTATCGCATCACTTAAATGTACTCAAACATTTTTAACATATTAAACAGGACTTAAAAAACATATTTCATATATTACAACATATACTACACTTTATTTACTTTTCAAAAAACATCTTACAATTCCGTAAAAGTATTTAATTCTGAACTTATTGTTGCAAAAACAATAATGAAATAAGACGCTATGTATTTAATTTATTATTTAATCTTATACCTAATATTTTATGCCACAATAAAAATTAATAATACATATAAAATTTTTCTAATTGTTTCAATTCATGGGAAAACTTTTGGTTCAAAAACAAAGCTCTTAGGGCCAGATTTTAGGTACGAGTTTAAAGTCTAGTCAAATTAAACTGAGATTAACTCACCAAAATTGGACATTTAAAATCGGTTTAGGCAAAAAAGAAACACATTACATGATAATTTTAGTCAATTTTACTTCGACGAATGTTAAAAAATCTAGTTAAAACGAATTTTAACGTCCAATTTTGGTGAGTTGATCTCAGTTTAATTAGACTAAACTTAGTTTAAACTCGCACTGAAAAATTGGCCCTTAGAGTTAAAAACGTAAACTCAGGAAAATCAAACTTGAGGGCTTAAAAATCAAACCTAAAAGGTTTCAAATGTAAACTCTGTGGTTTATTAATACACTTTTAGGTTTAAAAAATAAACCGATGGGCTTTAATTCAAAACCTCTTGAGTTTTAATAATAAACCCAATTGTTTAAAAACCAAACTTTAGGGCTTAAAAATCAAACCACAGAGTTTCAAATTTAAACTCAGGGGTTTTTTAAATTAGCTTTTGGGTTTAAAAAAAGCAAATAGGCTTAAATTCAAAACCTCCTGAGTTTTAATACAAAACCCAATTGTTTAAAAATCAAACTTTAGGGTTTAAACTAAATCAAAATCCTAAACCTCTTGAGTTTTATAAATAAACCCAATTGTTGAAAAATCAAACTGTCAGGTTTAAAAATGTACATAAAATTTCATATGTACTATTTTAAACTGCAAGGCCTATTTGAGTTTGGATAAATATAGAAACCCTCAAGGTTTTAAATTTAAACCGAAATTTTCGACCGTGTAAAAGAGGCTGTCAGAGGCTTTGGAGAAGTCAAGAAGGCAAAGGAGTGTATTGTTTCCTGCGTCAAACTGTATACGAATATCGTCAAGCATCTTCAGCATAGGTGTTGTACAGATGTACAACACCTGCACGAAAACACGATTGGTATGGTGATAGAAGTTTTTGTGATTCAACGTATTCAATTATTTGTTTAGACATCAGTGATTCACAAATTTTTGAGAACGTACTTAAAATGCTGATACACACTACACGAAGTAACGATATGACCAACATAAAAGATTCAAAAATGCATTATAGTAAAGCTTAAATATGTAATTTTTGTCAAATATTTAGTAGAATTAATATGTAATAACCTAGTTAACGTAAAGAAAACAAATTTGATTAACTTCAAATATAGATAAAAATAAATTAAAATGTTTTCATACGAACAAATGATAAGACCAAAGGAAAAGAATTATGTCAATTATTATAATTATAACTTTTAATATTTAGTATGCGAACCCTTTTTAATTATTACTTCTTGGAGACGCCGAGGCATTGAGTTTATTAATGTCTTTATAGTTGTTTCTTCAATTTTACCCCATTCGGTAGTTATTGCAGTTTTAAGGTTTTTTACATTATCAAATTGTCTGCCATCTTTGAAAACCGACTTGGATAAAATTGCCCATATATTCTCAATGGGGTTTAAGTCAGGACTACAAGTGGGCCAATCCAAAACGGTCACATTACGGTCCTTTTAAAACTTTTTAGTAGCCTTCGATGAATGAATTGCCGCATTATCTTGCTGAAAAATCCAGTTACCTTCAGCAATTTCATCCCCGAAATTCAAAAGAACTTCATCTAGTAGTTCAATATACTTAAGACTGTTCAATTTTGTTGAAATAAAACAAATGGGAGACTTTCCAATTACCCCAATTGCAGCCCACACCATGAGAGATCCACCTCCAAAGTTACGAGGCATCCTTTCCTGTTTCTTTTGACGCTTATCGTGCCAGTACATTTGAGAACCATCAGGTCTATCCAGAATAAACTTTTTTTTATCAGAAAAAATAACATTGGACCACTGTTCTTCCCAAAACTGGTACTTTTCTGCAAATTCCAATCTAGCTAGCTTATGTCGTGCTGTTAACCTTGGATTTAGGATAAGTTTCGTATGTTTAAGGTTGATGTCATCTCTAAGAATTTTTTGCACCCATCCTACAGAAACATTCAGACTAAGTATACGTACTATATAGGCGGGACTATTCGATTTACTAACCGCTAATCGCTTAATCTCGCGAATATCTCTGGCACTAAGTTTAGATGGTCGGCCACCACTTTTCTGTTTTCCATATTTTTCTTTTAAATTTAGATAGTGAATAACTACAATCTTGCTTCTTTTTAGCCTAGCTGCAATATCTCTTGTTGTCAATCCATTTTCTCGATAGGCTGCTATTTTTCCTTGTTCTTTCTCACTGAGCTGTGTACCGCGACCCATTCTTGAAAGTTGTCCTGAGAGATTTACCAACACTATATTTTATAATTATAAAAATCTGGATAATGGTTGGGGCTGCCAGGTTTTTTAAAAATCGGGATTTTACAAAAAAAAATCGGGAATAATAAATAGAATAATAAAAAAAACTTTAAATACGTTTACTGAAAATCGATTTTTTCGAGTTGCATGTAACTTTAAAAAAGAAGTTTTATATTTTAAACAAAAGTCAGTGACAGAGAACTCAAAAAAATGAATATAGAAACAAAAAAAAATTATATTTTACTAACCCATATTAATATCTGAAAATTCAAAATTTGTATTTTATAATGTATTTTACATAATGCACTTATTGTTTTTTTCGTTTTGTTTTCTTTCGTTCATGCTATGTTTGACTGCTAGAAAAGGATGCGATATGTTGAACTAAACGAACATCGTGGGTGAAAATAAGCAGAGTAAAATTAACAATATCCACAAAGAATGATGTTATTGTTTTATTCGCTCCCTTTTTCTTTATTTCACGCACTGTTCGGTTGCTTGAAAAATATGCGATTCGGTGCAATTAATTAGTGGCGTACAAAAAAATCTGTACAAATTTAGTCATGAAGAAATAAAAACGTAGGAAGTATTTATAAAAAATAGTGAAAATATTACAAAATAAAATTGTTTTTCAAGAAATCGGGACATTTGGCGTCATTGCGTGAGTTCTTTGCGGGACGCACATTTTTAGGCTGAAAATCGGGACAACCCGCGTGAAGATCGTGTCCTGGTAGCTCTAATAATGGCATTAATACCTTTTATTTCGATCAAAATAGCCGCTTACAATTTATTTTATTCAAGAAATCGCGTGTGGTCTTAACATTAATTCGCTCTGCAGAAATATTAAAAGTTGTAAAACATTCAAAAAACATCAGAAAGTGTTAACAAAGTACCGTTACTCGAATGAACTGGGGCCACATGTTTTCAATATAAAGAGTTACCAGCATTCTTTTATTTGCACACGCAAGAAAATGTGCTTATATGTATGGTCTTATCATTAGTTCGTGCAGAGTAGGTCTAAAGTCTTTCATAGTGGATGCATTAGTGACTTTTGCGATTGGAATGACTGTTGTAGCTCGTTTCTAAGAATTAGGAAAGCAGAAGACAGTAAAGCAGTGGCTGATTATATGTGTCAGCGGTTTAATGATATATGGCATAATAATTTTTAGGAATACCATCGTCGTCAATGGCATATGATTTGAGGTTCAACTTCACACTTTTGTTCCTCCCTACTACATACTCCCTACTACATACTCCCTACTACATACCGAATATTTCTCCAGAGAGCTTTAGAAGAAAGTGAACAGTTCAGTTTTCGGGGAAAAATTTTTTTATAGACTGCCGAACAATTGAAACGGCTTGGTTACGGGCTAGCTTGCAAAGTTCTCAGTTTTGATTACATCGATTTTTTTTTCCATTTAACGTAAGCCATGTTTCTAGCATTGATAACTCATTTGACTTGAAACGTAAACCAAGGACAGGACTTGTTAACAACAATCGTCGAACGAACGGGAACGAAGTGATCAAAGACATAATTTATATGAGGGACAAGAACATTTAATTTATCATCAACTGAATGGGAAAATCAGCAATCCTCCCAACAGACACGGGACAAATGATCAGACAGCTGGTTGTAATCTATAGACTTGTAGTCACGATAAGAAACAGAGGCTGGAGTAGCAGGGCCGGACTATCCATTAGGCAGTGTAGGCAACTGCCTACGGGCCCCGCGCATCGAGAAAAAAATTTTGGAAATGTTTCGTCGAGTGAAAATTTAATTTGAAGAATTGTGTAATAATATTGATTGTTTAATTTGAATGATAATATTATTGCTTTATTTTTTTTAAACGACTTCAAAAAGAAGGAGGTTCCCAAGTTCGTTGGTTTCTTCTTTTTTTTTTCTTTTAATGTATGTACATTAGAGTGGAACGAAATGTATGGAAGCAAAAAATCTTCATCGGCTTAATTTATTTTTGAAAACTCCTCGTCATAACCAATGTGTCTGCATCCTTGGTTTTTTTCTGTGACATAACTTTTGACTTTACCCGAGGGTTTTTATATTTCATTGCCATATGAATTAAGTCATAATTAACAACTTGGCATGAATTCCCTATGATACCATGTACGCGTTAGAATATATTCGGGTTCAAAGTTCACCGAAATCGGTCATTCGTAAATATCGCTCCTCCTCTATGTCGGACATAAATATGATTATAACAATATTGTAAATAAGATAATGTCTTCAAAAATGTCTCATATAGTTTTAACGTAAAACCAACAGCTTACACGCTATGAGACTATGTTTAAACAGTGCAAAGTAGACATTTTTTAATTAACATATATTTCTTCTAAAAAAAATTTCAGTAAAACAAATATTGCAATGATATACAAAAACCCTCGGGCAAAGTCAAAAGTTATATCGCAGAAAAAATCCAAGGATGCAGAAAAATTTGATTTGTTAATTATTTAAAAATTTATGAATCAGGTGAGGTAAAAAAAATTTTTCCACTCTAGAGTACAACAATAACTCCTAACGCTTTTGACCTATTGCCGTACTTTTTTGTCAACACATAGAGACTTTAAGCACGGAGGTTTAACACCATCTAAAAGTGGGTGTTATTAGAGAAATATTAAAAAATTATTGTATCTTGAATAATATTGACACTACGGTTGTAAAATTCGTTACACGTATGGGTATGATTTTTATAAAACAAGATGAACAAAGAGGGCGGAATTCGGAAAAGGGCGTGTCGCTATTACAAAAACACTATATTTCAGTTAGTATTGACACTAGGATATTAATGCCTTAGGAACTCAGCCTATCATTACATATTTGAATAATATGGTGAATATTTGAGTCCAAAGCTTATGTGCAAAATTTCAAGTAATTACATTAGTTTTTGTGGCATTTAAAGAGATTTACCATTTTGTTTAATTTACTTTGCATGGGAGGTAGGAAGTAAGTAGCTTTCACCCTATTTTAAAAAAATTCAAATATATGGTGAACTTTTGCAACCAAAGCTTATGTGCAAAATTTGAAGTCATTGCATTAGTTTTGTGGCATTTAAAAAGGTTTTAACATTTTGTTAAAGTCACTTTGTATGGGAGGTAGGACTGATTTTCATCTGATTTGAACAAATTTCAATGTGTGGTGTAAATTTTACTTCAAAGCTAATTTACGAAATTCCAAGTCACTACATAATTTTTTGTGATATTTTTAGAGATTTTATTGTTTTGATGAAATAACTTTGTATAGGTTAGGTTAGACCGGATGCCTTCGTGAGGCTCACATAGACCAATTCAGGTCCTTAGTGGTACCGGTAGCGAGCAAAGAACCTTTGTGTTTGTTTTAAAAGTCTTTAAAGATTTGCGTTGAGTTCGCAAACCTTAGGAGGGATTCTAGAGACACCCTGGCTACATCTTTAAGCGACGGGAATGTCGATGAGCCTAGGTATTTTAGTCTCGATCTAAGTAGGGCGGGGCATGTGCATAGTAGGTGCTCCAGGGTCTCCACTGTGCCCGGTTCCTTGCACTTCCTGCAGATGTCATCCGTGGTGATGCCAAGCTTCCTCGCGTGGGCTGCCGTCATGCAGTGACCAGTGAGCATGCCCACTAGTGTCTTTGCAATCTTTGCGCGGGCGTGCCAAGATGAACAGAGTTCGTTTTTCGCATTGTGCATTGCACATGATTTTCGAGATTTTGCACGATGTCGTATCTCTCCATCTACGCTTTACTGCTAGTGTAGCTCTTCTTTCGAGGTTCCTGTATAACTCTTGTCGTCAGGAAGCCCGGCGCCTTCCTTTGCTAAGCCATCTGCCATCTCGTTTCCCTCAATGCCCTGGTGGCTAGGGACCCAGTAGATGCGCACTCTTTTCGAAGCGCATAGTGCATCTAGCGCATCTCTGCCAGCCAAGACACTTTTGGACTTGATGCTAGCGGAGCGCATGGATTCATCGCCGCTTGACTGTCAACGAAAAAGTTGATGTTAGAGTGTTGTGTGTCCATGCAGAGGGCTATCTCAGCAGCCTTCCTTATGGCAAATATTTCCGCCTGGAAGATACTGCAGTGGTTCGGCAGTTTATATGGCCTATATTTACCTTTATATTTATATTTACCTACCCCCGTAGGCATTTTGGAGCCGTCGGTTAATATGTTGACCGCCTGCTGTGCTTGTTCCATACCTTTGCACCAGTCATTTGGTCCCAGAAGAGTTCGTGCTTTGGAATTGACTATCGTGCGAGGCACCATGTAGTCCGTGCTACTAGGTAGATCCTTTCCGATTATACAATGTCCAAAATTTTGAATGTGCATGTTGCCTGCTGCCGTAAGGCGTTGTGCCGTTTCTCTGGCCATACTTAGAATGGTTTCAAGCGCTTTAGTTGGAGTTGACTTCAGTGCCCCCGTGATGCATAGCGCTGCCTGCCGCTGAGTTTTCTCCAAGTGCCTGAGGAATGTTGATTTGTTCACAGCCGGCCACCACACAATAATCCCATGGAGTAGAATAGGACGCACTACCGTTACATAGATCCAGTGCATCAGAAAAGGTGAGAGACCCCAAGTACTGCCTAGCATCTTTTTGGATGTGTATAGCGCAATGGTGGATTTCTTCACCCTTTCTTCCACGTTGGTTTTCCATGACAGCTTGCTGTCCAGGACGACTGCATTAATACTAAGACCCACTGAATTTGACCATCTTAGTACATCTTTGAGTGTACTCTCCATTATGGAGCTTACTGTTGATAGACATTTCCCTACTATAATAATGCTTATGTCGTGTGCATAGGCAGTTATCCTCGGGGCTCTACCTACGAACTTTTCGAGTAGTTCATTAACTACAAGATTCCATAGTAGTGGCGAGAGGACCCCTCCCTGGGGTGTCCCACTATTAGCTTCCCTTACCATGGATTTAGTGCCCCACTCAGCCCGCACCTTTCTGCAGCTTAGCAGCTTGTCTAACCATAGCTTTATTGCCGGTGGTGCCTCTATTGCACGTAATCCACTTAGGATTGCGATGGTTGATACATTGTTGAATGCACCTGAGATATCTAGAAACGCCCCGAGTGCGTATTCCTTTTGGTGGAGGGCTTTTTCTATGGTTACTACTAGGGAATGTAGTGCCGTTTCAACCGATTTCCCTTTCGTGTATGCGTGCTGGTTGGGTGATAACTGGATTGAATTGTTTTTTAGGTGCAAGTCAATCAGTTTGTCGAGCGTTTTGAGTACAAAGGAGGTCAGACTTATTGGCCTGTAGTCTCTCGGACAGGGATGGCTGCTCTTACCTGCCTTCGGTAAGAATACAACCCTCGCTGTCCTCCAAGCCGCAGGTACATAGTTTAGCCTGATGCATCCGTTAAATATATTCTTCAGCCATGGGACGACTCGCGATTCAGCCGTTTGCAACATGGCAGGAATTACAGTAATTATCGCTTATAAGCATAACCTCTATTTGCTTGTTTTTTGCTGCTTATAAGCGGGAAAGCATATATAAAAACTCGGTTATATGCATCCACGGTGCTTATATTAAGACTCGGTTACATGCCTCCACGAAGCATATATAAAAATTGGAATATTGTTTCAATAAAAATTGTCTTATGAATTGGTTTAATTTTTAATTATATTATTTAGAAATTACATTTTGTCAAATTTTTGTTTTTAAAAAATAAAAAATAGATTAAATTAAATTAAATTGCCGCTTCTAGCAGTCTTTTTAAAAAATATAAACAAAATAAGTTTTAATAAAACAAAGTCTTAAGTTTTAAAAAAATATATTTAAAAAAATATGTTTAAAGAAAATTAAATTTAACAACAGCCAGTCTCGTATTACATATAACTTCACTTAATTTGTTAAGTCCTTTCAATATCGAAAAAAGTCATTTATATTATTTTGTACATTGCAGCATTTTTAGCACATACATATATTCTTCATCTTATTTAATTTGTCTCAACTTCTTCACAATTGAAATTTTTTGTTTGAGTGACAAGGTTATTCTTTTATTTTTGTTTATTTTAAAACTGCACAGGAATAACATAACAAATTTTGACACTTTCAAAGACAGTGATGGGATATTTCATATATGACAGCTCAAAAGAGATGTGAAATTTATAATCGGAATTTTTATGACATTTCAGTAGGGCTGCATATAACCAATTAGTTTTCTATGACTTTGCTTTTAAAAAATTCCTAATTTTGATGCATATAAAAGAGAAATTCATATAAGCAAAATGCTTATAAGCGAAAAAATTCTGGCTATTTTAAATGACAAAGTCAAATATCTCAAGTTCAAATGCATATAAGCGGGATATGCTTATAAACATAGTGCATATAAGCGATAATTACTGTGTACCGTCTGGTCCCGGAGATTTGTATCCCGAGAACGAGTTTATAGCCCATACGATTCCGTCCGACGTTATTAAGTCGTGTGGAACTTGTAGCGGGGTTGTCCTGTGCCCTCGTATTGTAGCAGTGCTACGAGCTTCGGTACAACCAGGAAAATGCGCCTTTAAAAGCACCTCGAGGGATTCCTGACTGCTCTCCGTCCACTGGCCATTGTCTTTGCGTAGCTGGCTCTGAATGGAGGGCTGCTTTGAGAGTAGCTTCCTGAGCCTTGCTGTGTCCGCAGTTTTTTCAATGTTTGAGCAGAAGTTCTTCCACGAGTGTCTTTTTGCTCTGCGTACGTTTGTTTTAAAAATTTTGAGCCTACATTTGTATTCCCCCCAAATTTCCTTTTGGTCAGCTATTTTAGCTAGTTTAAAGAAATCTTTTAGGTCGCGTCTTTGCTCTGTAAGATTCGGACTCCACCATGGTGGTCTGATCTTACGCTTTGTTCGCGTGGGCTTACAAGAGGCATGGTAGGCCTTGAGAAGATGGGCCGAGAGAGTCTTCACTGACCTTTCAATGCCCTCTTCCGTATAGGAAATTTGCGTAACTTTGTATAGGAGGTAGACGAATTTCATTCGAATTTGCTCATTCTCGAACTCGATCTTCATTATTTGGATGTAAGTAGATATTCCATATATCAAAACGATAGTTTTAAAATGCGGCTGCAATCTTTCGTCAGCCAGACGGACATGGTGAAATCGACTCGGGAAGTAAGTCTGATCAGGAATATGTATACTTTTCTATACCTACCACGTCTCCTTATCAGCGTTATACACAGACTGCAAAAGTTAATATACCCCTGACACAATACGCGTAGGGGTATTAATAGCGTAATTATGAATTTAATGGAATTGTGGTAGAAACAATTTATTTAAAGGCGTGAAAAAGGGGCATGGTTAATCTGGCCCTGTGGAATAGACAGGCGACAAGGTTTAAAATAAATAGAACAGAAAAGGAGATCATGGTCTGAAATAAATGCTATTTGATCGAAAAGTAAGAGTAACGAGACACCAGTTACTTGGATAAGGACATCGATAAGACTCGGAGTAACATAAGGAGCGAAGCGAGTTAGAACCGATAAATTAATGATGGTCAGAACAACCGCATCAACTTTGTCATAAAAACTATCCGAAACGCTATCCTTAGTAAGTAAGTTGACATTGAAATCACCACATATAGAAAAACAGACATACTCAGTAACACGTTGATACAAGGCACAAAATAAAGGATCAAGACTGAAGATCTGTAAGGATTATAGACACAGCTCGCAAAATTTATGTATTAAAAATATATTTATATGTTAACAAGAATTTGTGCTGATATCATGTAATTTGTTATATAATGTATATATATGTTTTAATTAAAAAATTAATAAAATTTTTACTGGTTTTGCTAAACAATAAGGATAGTTAATTTAATTTTGACCAATATCTTTAAATTTATATGGAAACTGCAAATAATCAATCGCTTAAATATACCAAAGTAGTAATCACAGGTATTTTTCACTGTGATTCTTAATTAGCAATCGCAGTGAGTAGCAGTGACTGCAAAGTAGCAGTTTTGCCCATGACTTTTCAATAATATCTTGAAAGTGAGGATCACATTGAGAATAAATTAGTTTTTTAATTTTAGTGAAAATAGCTGAAAATAAATTTTAAAAAAATTTAAAAACAGCATTATCTGTAATCCGAATGCAAAAATTCAAAATTTTAGAATGTAGATTGGAAGAACTTTTTCAGAACTATTATTCCTGTTCATTTGTTTTTTAGGAAGCGGGTCGAAATTTCCCTTACAAAAATTGCGCTTGACAAAATTCACCCTCACAAAATTTCCATTTCCAAAATTGTTCCTTTTTAGTATTTCCCTTTTTTAAATTGTACTTTATAAAATAACCCTTTACGAAATTGCCCCTTTTACGAAAAACCGCACGCTTTTCCACAGTATCAACATATTATTTTTTAATTCATTTTTTGTACAATTTCGTAAAGGTGAATTTTGTAAAGGGAAATTAGGGAAGGAGAAATTTTGTAAAGGACAATTTTAAAAAAGGGCAATTTTGTAAAGTACAATTTGTCAATGAAATTTTGTATAAGGGCATTTTCGACCCCAACTCCTTTTTTTAACTACCACACCAGCCAATACTTTTACAAAAAACTTGGTTTTTAGAGCTTATTTCGGAACATTCCAGTTAACGGATGGCTATCGCAAGAGTCGAAATATTTAGGGAATCATCAAAACATACGCCAAGAATTATTTTGAGGAACTGTTCTGAACAATTTTTTTCGTGAGGCGCCTTAATAATTATACATACTTAAATTAGCACGAAGAACATTTTTAAGTAAATTAAAAGATTAATAGCATTTTGATGTATTTCTCGTTTTGAGTTGGCTATACACAAAAGGGATATAAAATAGGGACGTCAAAAATATTTTTTATAAATCTATATTAGGGCTACTCTTATCAACATTAATGTTCAAAAACAAGAAGCTGTCTACATAACTAATGAAAAATTGCAAAATTTAGAGTAATATTATTATTTTTTTTAATGCCATGTTTTTCTACGGGGCGTGCTATTTTTAGTTAAGTTATTATTTGTATGTATATGAGCTTTATTTAACATTCAATAAGAGCTGTCAAACGTACAGATATGTTAAGCAAAAAAATTGTTGCAATTGAAAAAGAAAGCATAAAAGATAATAACTAAATCTGAAATCTTAAAATGTTACCGTCACGCAATTTGATGATTTCATGTGGAATAATTCTTGTGTTATGTTTTTCATGTTAAATTTATTAAGGAAGGTAGATTTTTTGCATGTTTTTGCTACATGAATGCACAATATAAATTCAATAATATTCATCATCAACACTAGACAGAATTTGAATAAATTTAATAAATAAATTTCTATCATGCCGTTTATAATAACAAGTTTTCATACCATCAACCGTAAAATGTCTTGGAGGTTATTGGGAAATTTGATGTGAAATTATTTTTACTGACGTTAGATTAATGTGTAACATTTATAAACGCCAACAAATTTGAGTCTTTGGCCAATAATGAATACAAATAAGATGGCTTATCAATTTCTTTTGTTATTGCCAAAAGGTAAAGGAGAAAAGTTTTTTATTTTGAACTATAGACGTAATAGTCTGGATTTAAGGTTATAATATAGAACAAAATTTAATTTAACATAGTCAAGGTACCATTATTTGCCCTATTATTTAAACAGCTACACCGTTTACTTCTCTATTGCTTTAAGCATAATATACATATATTAAAAAATAAAAACTTTTCTTTTCAAATTAAGTTTTTAAAACTTTTCGAGTGGCACATCCGGTTTTGCTTTTTACATATCTAATTTGTTACATAAAAGCTCAAGTCAGAACTCAGAACAAAAATTACACGAATTTCAGAAAATAAAAATATCTATAAAAGATAATAATTTCCTTGCCATAACTGTAGTTCAGAACAGTGCAGAAAACAAATATAAGTAAGGTAAGTACTTACTCGTACTTAAAAAATTTGCGAAATGTTTTGTAGATTCTTCCTCCTCTTCATCTCTATAGCTCCTGCAGAAGTTGAGGGGGATGTTCAACAGAGTGGGTCGAAAAAAAAGTTGTAAAAGTCCACCTCTCATATGAAAGCTTATTACGAGAGAATTTCGGGACACTAAAAACATTCGCCTCTGCCATGCCCTAAAAACCGCCAAAATCGTTTTAAAAGTATAACTTTGGTATTTAATGTTGGATTTTTAAGAATGATATGTCATGATAAAAGTGGTAATGACTACAACCCTCGACCTAGTCTTCGGGGTCAAAAGTATGAAACTATTTTTTTTCATACTTACTCCAAAATAGTTTATTATAATTAAAAAGATCTCAAAAAGTTATTTAGTTTCTGCATTCAAAGCACTGAGTGCCATTAATAAATAAAAAAGTTACAGCTCTTTAAAGTTTTTGCACAAATTGAATTAGCAGGTTGTCTTTATTTTATAAGTAATACTGTGTTGTAACTGTAAAAAATAATATGTCACACAAAAAAAATTTTCTATGGATTTACAAATTTGTGCGCAGTTGATAATGATAATTAGGGCTAGGAATCTGATGCAAAATCCTTGTTTTTACTGGAAATCATTATATGGAAATGGTTGAGTTATCGTTATTAATTTTACAAAAAATTCCTGTTTTTGCATATTTTTGCAGAAATGCATGGTTTTTGCAATTTTTGCTTTTTTCGATTTGCAACCATTTAAATTTAGCGCAACATCTTTTGGTAAAAGATTAGTTTCAATTATTATGTTCATTTCATCAATCTATTATGTTCATTTCAAATTTTTGTCGTTTTTTTGAAATTAAAGTTATTTTAAACTAAGGTTTTTAAAAGTAAATGTTTTTTTTTTGTTAAATTACATGCAATATTTATTTTCGTACCGATAATAATATATAAGAAAAATATTTCTGATTGCATATTTTACCTGTTTTTAGCGCATATTTTGGATTTTTTAGTGCATGAGATTCCTAGCTCGGGAAAATGTTGTTATCACCATTCCGTGTAAGGGAAAATCAAGATTTTTATGGTGTTTTTTACGACAAATTGATTTTCCCTTGTACGGACCGTTGTTATTTCAGGCATATTTTCCTTAGTTGATCTGCTTTCTTTACAAAGTTGATTACGGCTTACGACCGGCAAGTTTTTTGGTCTTATGATATTTCTTAAACTGGCCATAACCCTAAATCATATTTTAAATTTGGGATTATGCCACTTGGGGCTATGTCTCGTCACTAATTAGAGAAGTGTCTATTCATTGGGGGTTCTTTCATTCAGTTTGGGGATAAGTTCATTTTAAGTTTAAACCTTTTTCATATGGGGTTTATTTAAAAATTCATTGCACAAAACGAAAATCGTTAACGATTAAAATGTCCGAGAATGCGGATTCGTTTCGAATTCGTTTGGCTTATTGGGTTTTTATTAGTTTTGTTTATTTTAAGAGAGATATATACAATAGAGAATACAGATGCGTGTAAAAATTTGAAAATGTGAAAAAATTTAAATGAATTTTATTGTACGCAACCAAAAATAACCAAAAATTTATGCAAAAAGTAACCAAAATAGCACCACGAAAAAGACCCCAATTGAAATAAGCCCCAATGCAATAATACCCAATGAAATAAGTCCTAACGAAAATGAAATAAACCCCAAAAGAAAAAAATGAAAGAATTCCCAAACGCAATGAAATAATTCCCAAATTGAATATAAAATAAGTACCAACAATGGGAGTTTATTTCATTATGAAATAGCACCCAACGAAAAAAATTAAATAAGGTCCAATGAAATATCCCACCAAAGAAATGAAATAAGCCCCATGTAAAAGATTTATAAACTAAAAATTAAATAATCCCCAAAATTAGCGAAGTAACCCCAAATGAATTTTTAAATAAACCCCATATAAAAAAGGTTTAAACTTAAAATAAACTTATCCCCAAAATGAATGAAATAACCCCCAATGAATAGACACTTCTCTAATTAGTGACGAGACATAGCCACAAGTGGCATAATCCCAAATTTAAAATATGATTTAGGGTTATGGCCAGTTTCAAAAATATCATAAGATCAAAAAACTTGCCGGTAGTAAGCCGATTACGGATTTGTAAAGAAAGCAAATCAACTAAGGCAGGCCTGTCCAACATACGGCCCCCGGGCCACCAGCCGGCCCGCATAGGCCCTTCATCCGGCCCGCCATCTCTTAGAATCTTTGGGCATCCCAGTTGTATAGGTTTGCTTCTATATGTTTACATGTGTGTGTGTCAATTAAAAAATTTACTCGATTGCAAGTAAAACAGTGCTCCCTGTAGTAAATAAAATAAGTAGTTGATAAAAAACAGTACCTATAAAGTACTGTACTTTGCAAGTGCCTACAAATTGGTTTAAATCTCATGAGTATATCAAGCAAAACGCGGACATGTACAAAAAGAAAACAAAACAAAAGAAGCGTGCCATATGGCACGAACTGATTCAAATAGCGCAACAACAAATTCATGAGAAATATTTTCGTCACAAACATCAGCACGAGCTAATGGGAAAACCTGTGTATTTGTTTTTTCGCATTCTCGCTCCAGAAAATTTTGTGGCAAAAATAGCAACAACATTCATCATTTTTTCTTATGATCCGTTAACCAAGAAGTAATAGGAATCCTATCCAAAAAAGATTATAATTTGGGAGCGATAAAAAACAAATTATTTTTGTTCTCGCACCACAAATTTCATTTTTGGAAAGCCTTTGCATTTGTTTTTGTACAAATTAATATACATAATATTAATTACATACAAATTAATATAATATCAATTACATACAAATTGTGTGCTTACATCATGTACAAAAAAACGGGTCTCAATAAATCGGATCCAACTTGTTTTGACAGTTTTAAGACAACGATCGGAGCGATACAAGCGATACACAAGCGAGGAAGAAAGTGAATTTGAGCAGTGTTTTGCGTTAAATCAGTTTGTGAATTAGTTGTGTTTTTAATAAAGAAACCTCTGTTTTTATAGCCTTTGGCACTACATATATTATTTCGTGAATTATTGCATTGAAATATTAAAACGGTAAGCAAATAATTCAATTCTCCAAAAATGTAATTATTTTAGTTATGATGTTTTTCTTTAGTTATAATTTATGAGTTGCGCTACAATTAAAATTTTTCAGATCAATATGTCATCATCAGAAAAGAGACGTAAAGTTGATGCAGAATGTCGAATGTTTAAAAATAGTTGGACGGAAGCCTTTTTTGTCATAGAACAAAATGAAACTATACTGTGCCTCATATGTCACGAAAAAATATCAGTTTGCAAGGAATACAATATAAAGCGCCATTATTCTACAAAACACGCTTCTAAATATGATGAGTACAAAGGTCAAATTCGAATTGATCGCGTAAATTCGTTAAAAAAAATGACCGGTCAACAAGCGATGTTCAAAATACCGAAAGAAAATTCCGAAACTGTTACAAAAATTAGTTTCATGATAGCAGAAGTCATTGCCAAGCAAAGCAAACCTCTATCAGACGGAGAGTTCGTCAAGGAATGCTTGGAGATATTCGCTTCAGTAGCCTGTCCGGAGCAGAAAAAAATAATAAAAAATATATGTTTGTCACATCAAACCATAGCAAGAAGAATTGATTTCATGGCCAACGATATTGAGTCGTCTTTAAAAACGCAATTGCAGAAATGTGTTTTCTATAGTTTAGCGCTCGACGAAAGTACTGATATGTCAGATACAGCCCAATTGGCAGTTTTCGTGAGAGGAGTATCCGAAGACTATACCGTTATCGAGGAATTATTAGATTTGCGTTCAATGAAAGATACAACCACTGGACAAGACATCTACGAAGAAGTTAAAAGTTGTATAGAAAAATATGAACTTCAAACAGAAAATCTTTGCGGCTTAACAACAGATGGTGCGCCTGCAATGACAGGGAAGAGAAACGGCTTTGTGGCTTTGATGCGTAATAGCATCACACATACAATCATACAGCATCATTGTATTATTCACCAATAACAGCTATGTGCAAAAGTTCTAGACCTGAAACACGTGATGGATAAAGTAGTGCAGACAGTTAATTTTATACGCGCAAGAGGGCTTAACCACAGACAGATCCAGGCTTTTCTGGCTGTTATCGGTTCAGATCACGAAGACATTGTATACTTCAGTCGCGTTCGCTGGCTCAGCAGAGCAGCTACACTAAAACGATTCTATTCCCTGCTGGACGACTTAAAGATTTTTCTTGACAACAAAGACCAAGAAATTCCTTTCCTTACTGATGAGCAGTGGTTGGCTGATCTGGCTTTCCTGGTTGATATAACTAAATATCTTTCTGATCTTAACTTGAAACTGCAAGGGAAAGACCAACTATGCACACAGTTATACGAACACGTTCTAGCTTTCACAAAAAAGCTTTTGTTGTTGGAAAAGCAGCTGGAACAAAAGCAGTTGATTCATTGGGAGACCTTATCTACAAGAAAGTAAGATACCTTGGATTTTGACAAGTACGTGTTGATGTTACAAATATTAAGGAACGAGTTTGACGACAGATTCGCAGACTTCAAATCACAAACTCCCTGCATGAAAGTGTTTCAAAATCCATTTGATGTTGAAATTGAAGGCGCTGCGCTAAATTTACAGCTGGAGTTAATAGAATTGCAAAGCAGCTCTCATCTAAAAACAGCATATAATAATTGTCTTCCAAACTTAATTGAATTTTACAAAAAGTATATTACACCCAGTCAATACCCAAACCTTACTAAGCTGGCTATTCAACAAATTTCTTTATTTGGTAGTACATATGTTTGCGAGCAGCTGTTTTCTCGCATGAAATTTAACAAATCAAAAACCAGATCATCTTTATTAGATAGCCATCTTAAAGGCATTTTGCGCATAGCCACTTCTAAAACTCCAGCTGACATAGATGCGCTGTGCAAACAGAAAAAATGTCAGACATCTCATTAATTAGATTTTAAGAATAAGAATATCTTTATATGCTAAGACCATTGATACATTAATAATAATATATTAAGATTTATGTGATGTTGGTTTTTATAAATAAATAAATATACCAAAACTGAAGGTCATTTTATTTTTTTTTTGGCCCGCTACGGTTATGAAAATGCTAAACCTGGCCCTTCACAAAATTATGTTGGACGGGCCTGAACTAAGGTAAATATGCCTGAAATAACAACTTTCCTTACAAGGGAAAATCATTTTATCGTAAAAAACACCATAAAAAACTTGATTTGCCCTTATACGAAACTTATGTTGTTAACACCATTTCGTATAAGGGCAAATTATTTTTTAATAAGCACCTTTCACAAAAAAAAAAAAACTGGCAAAAATGATCAAGTATACAAAATGCGAAAAAAGCTTTTAATAAAGTTTAAATCAATTTTTATCCACTTCTACCGTGTAATTGGTTTCATATGTGCCTTTAACAGAAGGAATTATTTGTATTTTATTTATTTATTTAAATGAAATACCATTATAAATAATAATATTACATGAGAATAGGCACTAGCAACAAAGGCTATCGACCCAAAATTATACTAACAGATTTTATAACTTACTATAAAGTATCCTTAGAATAAAATTAAAATATTATAAATTAAAATAAAATTTCAAGTTTGATTTCATTAATAAAATTAAAAACTAAATTTACATTTTCAATGGACAAAATTTCTTGCATACGTATATTTAGAACATTCATTAAGGATGTGGTTTATGGACAGTGGGCAGTTGCATAGTCTGCAAATTGGAGTGATTTCCCCCTTCAACAGGTGCTCATTAGTAATTTTAGTGTGCCCCATCCATAGCCTGGTAAAGATTTTTAATTGTTGCCATTTTTGCGAACGAAGGAAGGGTTGGCTTGGTGCGGTCTGGATTGTTGAGTTTGTAGCTATGCTGATATGTTGTCTAATTTTCTAAACTTAGCTTCCTCATATGTGTGTTGATTTCTCGAATTAAATCCGACTTAAGAAACGTCTCAAAAAATAAACATGGTGCCTTACATGTATTCTTTGCTGCGGAGTCAGCTAACTCATTTATACCGCAATGCCCTGGAATCCACATTATTTTTATTTTTGAAGAATGCTGGATTAATTTTTCCCGTATTCTTTGAATCAGTGGTTCATTGTTTTGTTGGGATTGTAATGCATTAACAGACGGCTTACTGTCAGTGCAAATTACATATTTGCCTTTAGTTGTTGCAGAATAGGTTATGGCAAATTGAATTGCTAGCGCCTCAGCAGTAAAGATAGAGCTGTGGGGGAATAAAAGACCTGTTTTTATGGTTTTTCCATCTTCCGTGACTACCGCGAATGACGTTGACGAATCCTTTTTGGAACCGTCTGTGAACAAAAATTTCCAACCTGTACTTTTCATTTTTGTCTTGATTTCCAGAAATAATGTCGTATAGAATGATGGATTGGTGTTTTGTTTAGGGTATTCCAGAAGATTGTTTATAAATGAAGAAAAAGTAAGTTCCCAAGGGGGAAATTTATAAGTTCTGGTGAGCACAGGCTTTCAAGGAATGCTGATTTCTTTTGCATGTTGAATAACTTTCCAGATGGTCGATGGTCGCTTCATAGTCTTTGTTCTTTTAACAATACTTTTTGTGTCATTACATAAGATAGGATTATTTGAAGTATAGAGCTTAGGGATTAGATGAAGAGTATTTTGCATGACACGTTCATCAATTGAAGGAAGTCCGGATTCTGCAAGAAGATTTTTGATTGGAGTGGTGGGAAACGCACGAAGGCTCCGACGGATAGCTGAATGGTACGGAGCTAACAACAGACCAATAGTACTTTTTGCACACTGTCCATATATAGGTAAACCGTAATCAATTACAGACAAAATTAAAGATTTAGTAATATTGATTAAAGTTGTTGGGTGAACTTTACTGTGCTGAGAACCAAGATATTCTATTATATTTGTTCTAGTATTAAGTTTTTTCTTTATGCTAATACAATGTTGCTTAAAGGTTAATGTTTTGTCGAAAATAATGCCTAATATTCTTAAATAAGGAACATTTTCAATGATTTGACTTTTATAGGTAAAATTAAAATTAATACAATTTCTTTTTTTACAAATGTGTAGAGTTTTACATTTATTATATGAAATTTTTGCTCCAGAACTTAAAGACCAGTTAGAAATATCATCAAGGATATCAGAAAAGGCTTTTTTAACTAGATTTAAGTTATTATTATTAGAAAAAATAAGTACATCGTCTGCGTAAATTGAATGCTTAACATTATAGTTCTCAATAATACTACTAATTTTAACTACATCAAAGGCTATTATAAAAAAAAATGACAGAGATGGGAGAGCCCTGAGCAATACCATTGCTGAAGGGAACCTTCTTAGAATAAACGCTGCCAACTTTGATTCTAAATGTTCGATTTGAACTTGAAAATTTTTGGACCGACTCCCCATTTGGCAAGTTGTCTTAACACTACATGCACTCCGATCCTGTCAAATGCCTTCTCAAAATCCAAACTAAGTATAGATACATGGTTTCGGCTTGATATTGCAGTTGACAAGAAGTGTTCAAAATGTAGCAGTGCATCTGATGTGCCTTGTCCTGCTTTGAAAGCTACCTGGTTAGGACTGATGTGTTTCCCTCTTAGAGCAAACCACATAATTCGCTTAGCTACAATTTTTTCCAAGGATTTACTAAGGCATGATAGTAATGATATTGGCCGGTAACTACCTATATCATCAATTAGTTTATTTGGTTTTAAAATGGGAACAATATCAGCATTCTTCCAGTATTGTGGATAACCACTATCAAAGATTGAATTGTACAGTTTGAGTAATCTATTTTTAAAGCAAAGAGGAATATTTTTAAAAATTGGGTTAGAAATCCTATCGTACCCTGGAGTTTTCCCTTTGGCAAATTGAATGACTTGGTTCAATTCCATCATCGATATGGCTTTTTCGATTTGTTGAGCTGAAGCCCTAATTGTGTGGGGGAAGTAGTTTGGCGAATTAAGAATGGAAGATTTTTCTGATAAAAAATTTGGAGGAAAATTATTGTCGCTAGAATACGCTGCCCAGGTGGAAGCAAAAAAATTAGCTACGTCTTTCGATGAGAGAAGAGGACCATTCACGGAGTTAATAACAGGAATTTTAGCTTGCTTAAAATTCAAAGTTAATATCTTAATGTCATGCCAAATTTGTTTTGGGCTGGAGTTTGGATTAATTGAGCTAGTAAATTCAGCTAAGCTAGTTCTTTTAGCAGTTTTAGCATGGAACCTAAAGGCTGCATTGGCTTTCCTGTAGTTTACTAAATTGGCGTCTGTTCTTTGTCTCTTGAACGTAGCCCATGCTTTTTGTTTATCACGCCTCAATAATGCAACTTTATGATTCCACCAAGGCACTGAAGGCCTTTGAAAATTAGTTTTTGTTTGGGGAATGTGAAGATGGGAAGATGTTCTTATGATTTTTGATATATTTGCAGCTTCTTTATTTATGTTGTTAGAAGTAGGGACTTCAGATGAAACCCGTTCACAGCTTATTTGAAAACTAAGCCAGTCTGCTCTTTTAGTTATAAGTTTTGGAATTTTTTTATTTTTTTCTTTAATAATATTTGAAGAGATCGTTGTAATGATTGGGAAGTGGTCGCTTCCATGTAAATTATTTAAAATTTGCCAGGAACATTTAGGTGCTACTAGAGCAGAACACAAAGTAATGTCTATATTAGTGAACGTTGAATGGGTGGAAAAATGGGTAGGCGAGCCATCGTTGAGTAAAACCAAATTAGATGCCAATATTACATCTTCGATAATTTTTCTCCTTGAGTTTGAGACCGTTGAGCCCCAGAGTGGGCTCCAAGAATTAAAATCACCTAAAAGAACTGCGGGTGTTGAAATATTTCTTAAAATGCATAAAAAGTCATTTGCATCAAACAGCTGATCAGGTGGAATATACATCGAAATTAGAGTTAGCTTAAAGCCATATAAATTTCAATTGCAATTGTTGAAATGTTGGATATTATATTCAAGTTCTTTTGGGGAATTTCTTTCTTTATAAGTACACCTATTCCCTGTTTGCAGTATGTATTATGTATTAGATTATGAAAGAAACCGTTGTAAGACTTTGGTGGGACAGGGGAGATATTAGCAGGTATGTGTGTTTCTTGTAGAGAAACCACAGATGGATTGAAATCATTAAGAAGAAGTTGGAGCTCTTGGTAATTGTTCCAGTAACCTTTTAAGTTCCATTGAAGTATAGAAGTCATATCAAGATTTGGGTTAGATTTTGTTGTATGTTAAATTTTATTTTATTTTTGTTTTTTGTAAGTTTGTTTTAATTACCAAAAAATTTGGTTATAATAGTAATAGTTAGTAATAAAATTGTACTTTAGACATCTTCGTCGAATACCATTTGAGAGTCAAATGGATTTTGTAAAGTGTAGTTAAGTTCATTTATATTTTCTTGAGAGTTGCTATTGTTGTTTGTGGAGACAAGTTTAAAATTGTTATTGTTGGTTTTAGAATCAAATTGAAGGTTGTTATTGTTGTTATTGGAAAGAAGAGAATGATTAGGAGAAGAATTTTGGATCTGGGAAAGAGAAGATGCAGAATGTTCATGAGATGAGTTATTATCAGAGAAATCAAGAGAATCTTGGTTTTGTGTGTGGTAGTTAGGTTGGACGTTAATTTGAGAGGAATGTTGTTGGGAAATAAAGTTGCCGGTGTTATTAAGGTCATTTGATTGAGTGAAAGAGAGAGTTATTTGACTTTGAATAGTTAGATCATTGGATAGAGGGAGCTGCGAAGAGTTGGAGGATTGGTGTTTTTGAAGAAATTTGTCGCTTGTGTTTGAAACAGGGACAGGAGCAATATTAGAGGATTTAGAATTGACTTGCTATTTTTTATCGGATTGTGAAAGAATAGAAGGGAATGAGGGAGAGTGTTCAGAAAATGATGAGTGTTTTTAATATTTCTTTCGCTTGAATAAATTTTTTACATGTGTAAGAGGAGGACGGATGATCAGACGAACAGTTAATACAAAATGTTCGTGAGCATTTTTCGGGGGAATGTGGGGGTAAACTACAGTTGTCACAGGCAGGGGCGTGCTTACAAAATTTTTCTCTGTGAGCAAGCAATTGGCAATTTTTGCATCGCATGGGCGAAGGGATATATTGGTCCACTCACACATTCCGCCAAGCAATGTCAATTTTATCTGGAATGTGAAAAAGGTCAAATGTTAAGAGAACAACCCCAGAAGGCTGCATTTTCTCGTTAACTTTCTTTTCAAATTTGTATGCAGCAATTACTCCTTGAGGGCCAAGTTCTTTTACTATTTCCTCGACTGCTACGTTGTTAAGGCAAGGTGCATAAACCGTACCTTTGTTAAAGTTTAAATTTTCGTGATTTTTTGCTTTAATTGCGCATATACCATGCAGCTCCTTTAATGATATAAATTTTTCCGCGATGTTTTTACAATTACGATTCTCCGCGAGAATCAATTAAGAAAAAACAAACTAAAGAAGTCAAAAACTGTTTAAATGCGAACACACGATAAAGTGTAAGAACCGCTCGCTACGAGTGCCAGTTGGTGACTGAGGAATAATTTGTAAAAGACGCGCACAAAAGGCAATTTTGTGAAAAAAATTAAACTGAATTTTATTGTAAGCAACTCTTCGATAACTTATATTAAACAAAATGAAATAACCCCCCATTAAAATGATATAACATCCCAATTTAAGAAATGAAATAATTAGTGTCCGACCGAATATTCGGTTTCGGTTACGGCCAGTTTCGGCCTTTTTTGTCGGTTTCGGCCAGTTTCAGCTATTCGGCTATATTGAGGCCGAAACTAGCCGAAACTTTTGGTAAAAACTTCTTGCATCAGTTATTTAATTGAAATATAAAAATATTTACAACGCATTGTACAAAAGAAAAATTATGAATTCGTCTATAATTTGATTTCGATTTTATCATCTTTATTGCAATAAATATTAAAGTTTTATAGGTACTGAGGCCAAAAAATGATAATTAAACTTCAGAACGAATTCTGTGTGTGTGGAATAAAGGAAAAGAAAACGAAATATTTAAGTTATTATAATACGAGTACTTAACCTTTCTATAGAAATGTACATTGTAGGTGCATACTATTTTGAGTGTGTACTAAAGATATAAAGTATGCAATGCTTTTTTAATAAAAAATATTATAAAAACTTATCTCATTTCTTATTATAGTAAACTTCAATTAATTATTATAAGCTTCAATAAACAAATTATACTTTTTTTTATATACATTTTTTTTTGTGTATAATAATAAAAAAAATTATTTGTAAAAACTTAAATTTTCATATTAGTAACCAGTTTCGGTTTCGGTTAAGGCCGAATATTATAAAGTGGCCGATTATTCGGTTTCCGCCAAAATTCCGGTTTCGGCCGTACACTCGAAATATTCCCCAAACCGAATGAAATAAAGCCCCCCAAAAAAATCAAAATTAAATAAGCTCCAAATAAAATTTGATTGGGGCTTATTTCATTGGGCTTTATTTCATAATGAAATAAGTCCCGAACAAAAAAATGAAATATATCCCAAAATTTATGAAATAGCCCCTAAAAATGGGGCTAAAACCTCAATGAAATAAGACCAAAACAAAAAAATTAAATATTTCCTAAAATTTATTTAATAGTCCCCAAAAATTGGGAGATATAAATGTAAGATTTTTTTGGGCTTATTTTTTTTGCTTATTTCAATTGGGGTCTATTTTGTGATGCATTTTTTGGTATTACGGGTATTCACACTGACTTGGTTAGTTGAATGTTGGTAGATTGAGTACTGTTGATAATCGCGAGCACCCTAAATTGCAATTGAGTGAAAATAAAATAGTCTTGGAAAATAGTAAATATTTGTCTCCCCGGTTTATGTAGCTGATGAGAGATGACCTGCCATATACTGTCATATAAGAATTTTCATGCCGATCGGAAAAAACAATTTTATGTATCTGAACTGGCGATCAATACATGGTTTCAGTTTTCTAAAGTAACCATATGAACTAAATTACCAAATTTAAATCTGATACGACCAAAACCGTTCGAAATATAGTATTTTTATTGATTTAAGGGATGTTGCAAAATTTTTTTCAGAAACCATCTCGAACTTGAAAAATATCGAATGCCAAAACTGCAGCTGAATTTAGCTAATACCTGGCGCACTTCGCACCACGTTTATCCCCTGATTATCGGGCGTTTACATACCTTGACCACGCCCATTTTAAATAAAGTTGCTTATATTTTTTTTTCGGCTTATATAATTTTGTGGGGGATATTTTATTAGGGCTTAATTTATTTTTTTTCTTTGGGTGCTATTTCATAACGAAATAAGCCCCAAAATGTGGAGATTATTTCATTTTCCCTTTGGGTGTTATTTTATTGCGTTTGGGCTTTATTTCACTATAGTCATTTGGAGTTAATTTCATTTTTGTTGTTGCTTATTTCATTGGGTGTTATTTCATTTAGGGTTTTTTTCGTGGTGCCTACATGATGAGAATTGACATCGCACCCACTGATTAGGCCCTTTGCTTTTAATGCTGCTGTGGAGACCAGATTTCTTAAGTCAGGAGGACTTCGTGGTCGTGTGCGAGGTATGCTGAGATGAGTCACAAGTTGTTTTCGATCATATCGACGCTTGCCATAAGCGGTGCCCTATGACTGAAATTAGAGAGGGTAAATCACTCAGGCTTTTTTTGATTAGAATACACGCTCTTGGTTTGCCTTGTGATCTATTGTACACTAGCGTGTATTTTGAAGTCCTGAGTCCGCATACCAGGCCGCAGACTACCCACAACTCCTGCATTAGGACGATGTTTTCTCCATCCTTTCTGAGACAGAGAATCAGGTTGGCGGATGCAGCCTTTAAGTAATGGGTAATGGCTAATTTTAACTACTCTCAGCATCTAGGTAGTTAGTGGTTAAAGTAACCTCCACTACAGTTAAGTCGGACTTCTCATCCGACCTTAGGTGGTCATCCTCCAAAGAGGATAGCCGGAGGGTGCGCGCCAGTTCCGTTACGGATCTTAAGCCCTTCGGTTCTGGTTCACGGGCGCTGGTTTGAGGAGATGTTGCATTTTTAAATGATTTGGTAGTCTGCTCTTCCACCAATAATGCTTCATTTTTTGTAGACCCTCAGTTCAATGGATAAGAAACTATAGTATACCACGAAACCTTTTGATGACAAGAAGGCCAGGGACTTTTGATTGATAACGACGTTACCATTATTAATATATAACAGCAGTAAAGATAATGAACGTTAGCCATCTACAGTCCCCCTTCAGCACTTCAACCCGTGCCACCTTCCAGTTCGCTGTTGGTAGGCAATGATTTCCCAGCTTGATTGCCTAGCATCGTTAATAGTAGCAAGTTTCTGCTACATGAATTTCATGTGTAATAAAAACTTGCAAGTTGTCATATGCTGAGAAAAATGTCAAATTTTATAAAAAATTTTTCATTTCAATTCCGAAATTTCAAAAACTCAAATTTCAAGTTCTTGCAAAAAGAACGTTCCAGTAGTATTTAGATTGTTCACGCTTAAAGTCAGTTTTTTTATTTCACTCTTAAAATTTTTAACTTGCAAACTTTCTCCTACAAAAGTACGGGAACAGAACTTAAGATGGGTCGAAAAACTGACACAAATGATAGCTCGAGCAGATGATCTCCTAACTTTCTGTGACTCCAAAAAGTTTGAAAACTGACTTTTTTAGCTACAGATAATATTCTCGAGTGAAATGACCTTGGCCGATTTAATGCAACTTTCATTAAAACTGTGAAGTTGTTAAATAAAAAGTTATTTTATCGCTTGAAGCAGAATTAATGTTGAATATTGTAGCTTAAACTCGCGTAAAAATAATAATATGTCCTTAAAAAAATTTTTATATCAAATATTTATTCAGAATTCTTGAGTATACTAAAAATTAATTTCAGATATTCCTCGTTCTAAAAACACTCATTATTTGTTTTGTGAAAATAAACAGTAACAATACAGAATTTATCTGGAAAAGAAATTATACAATACAAAAGCTTTCAATACAGAACTTTTCTCTATAATATCAGTGCAGAACATATGATAACCGTAATCATAATATACGTATATATTCTTATACAATTGATCAATACACTCAAAGAAAATTTCTAGAAAATCTAGAAAAATAGCACCCAATCGTTGGAAAATCGGGCTTCATTTAACGTCATGGCCGCTTTTCTAAAAATGAAGTATATGTTTTTCGTAAAATTGACACCAAAGTTGTGAAATAGTTCACGAAAATTATCCAATCATTTACGAACTATTTCGCTTATTTTAAGAAATTTAGCGTAATTGTGTTGAAAACTTATTACATTTCAGTAAGTTTTTCTACCGTTTATTTATCATTGGCTATAATCATAGCTATAATCATATATAACATTTTCTTTGAAAAAAGTAATTTTCTACCGTTTATTAATCATCGGTTACAACATGAGAGCATTTTCTCTAAAAATAAGAAATTTGTCATCGAATCCCTGAAAAATTTTTGAATTTTTGCAAAAAAAAAGGAAGCCCTTTTTAAGTTTTAAACAGCAGCTTCCTTAGAGAATTATAATTTTTATACTAACGAAAAACTGCAAACATTATTATTTGCATTATTATTAACATTAAATTGAATTGAAAAGTTACCACTATCCAGAGACTTGAACCCCGGCCGTGTGAGTGCAAGAGCATGAGCTTATCCATTCGATCATTGCAGTTGTTAAGCAATCGTCGCTTAATGTGCTTCATTAGGAATCGTCCACTTTGTAAATAATTTAAAAGCATTTTTCCTAGAAATCTAACAAAAGCATCTTTAAAAGTTCTCAATCAACTCTCTTTCTGAACAGGTTGTTTGATAACTTGGTTGAGAAAATTTTTTAAGTTATTCCAGTGTTTTTGAATATTAAAGTCTACTAAACTATTGTGTAAACTTTTTTCATAAGCTGTGGAAGCAAAGTTTTTGAGTTTTGTTTTTAAATTCATATTCGCTTATTTCCGTTGTTTTTGTTTTTCGTTTGATTATTTGTCTCATTCTTACATTAGCAGTTGTACATCAATTGTATTTTAAATTTTTGCTGCATTCTTTTGGAAATCACTGTATAGTATACAGTGTATACTTTATACAGTTAAAATCCATACTTTTAGTAACTTTTAGTACAGGGTGGTTACAACGCTAATTTTTCTTATTTTTTCTTATTGAAAAAATTTTTGAAAATTTTTGCCTGTCAATTAAGTGCAATGTCTTTTGCCTTATTTTCGTCCTTTTATCTTGCATAATTTTAATATGATTTGTGCTTAGCCTGACTGCTCTGTAAGGGGTGAAACTGAGCGGTTTTTATCATGATCGTTATGTGATAATACTGTTCATACCAAATGTGCAGGCGTGACAGGTCGAGTTGCGGATTGTATTAAGGAAGGTAAAGGGTTGCGTTGGTCTTGCGAGAAATGTAGATCGGCTGACGTCAACTGCTACAAGCTTTTCAAGCAGACGAAACAAGGCTTCTCTGAAAAAAGTAAGGAACTTTCTTCGCTTTCTGCAAAACTTTATAGTCAGTCTCTTTTCGACGATTTTATATATATTGAAGAGTCAATTCCTTCACCCAAGCGAAAAAAACACATGTCCTTGCGTAGAAAGCAAAAAACGGATTCAACTCAAACTCTACATTATTTTGTACATGACATTACTGATGACATGGACATTTGTGGTATAACAGCCCCTCCACCTATTTCAACTTCTTCTTGGAATACAGCAAACATATCGATTTCTGCTCCTTTGCCAGTGCTGGCACCTCCACCTTCATTGCCAGTCATGTCTTATGCCCAAACTGTTTCTCTTTCACCAACTCTGGTCGATTCCCAGGTTGTTCCTCTTTCTTCTCAGGTTTCTGTTCCACCTAATCCATTAATTGCAATTCCACCAACTAAATCAATCTTTGTTTCTCGCTTAGCTGCGGATACAACAAAGGTTGAATAGATTTTTTCATTAAATCAAAGTTGAATTGTTCCTTGCATCTTTCGCATCATAAATTCAAATATTCAAATGTAAGATCGATTACTTCTTTTAGATTAACAGTTCCTGAAAATTTATTTAACGAAGCTTGGAATTTACAACTGGCGCCAGCAAGCGAAAGACAGAAATGGCTGGCGCAAATTCTTAGATGAGGCCAAGACCTACATACGGTTGTAGCGCCAACTAAGTAAGTAAGTAAGGTCTACTACAACAAACCTCTTAGAGTTTACTACGCGTGTTATAACTGGTTTTACTTTGGGACTGCAGACTGATTTTATTTATACGGACTTTGGCAAAGCCTTCTACAGTGTTAATCATAATCTTCTTTTGAAAAAACTCCACCTTATTGGGTTTCCTGTCGCAATATTAATTGGGTAAATTCGTATTTATCTAGACGTACTCAAAAATTTTAATGTAAGTTTAAGAAAGAATTCTATTTCAAAAAGTACTTCGGTCACTTCTGACGTTTCTCAGGGAAGTCATCTTGGACCGGTTTTGTTTTTACTATTCATTAATGATCTTCCTTCGGTAATAAAACACTGTAACGTCTTAATGTACGCTGACGACGTGAAACTTTTTCTTTATTACAAATCACTCGAAAAACGACATCTTTTACAATCTTATCTAAATAGACTTGTGAACTGGTGTAGCTTAAATATATTAAATCTTAATTTGAAAAAATGTCAGCAAATGACATTCTCTCGTAGATCTGCTAATAACATTAATTACACTATTAATAACACTAACTTAGAAATAGTTTACAATTTTCTCGATCTTGGTGTTCTTATGGATTCAAAACTTCGCTTCGATCTCCACGTTAATATGGTGATAAATAAGGCAAGAGGAGTCCTTGGTTTCATTAAAAGATGGGCTAAAGAATTCAGTGATCCCTGTACTACTAAATTATTATATAACTCTCTCGTAAGGCCAATTCTTGAATATGCATCAGTTATATGGAACCCACAATATAATGTCTACATCGATGCCATAGAATCCGTTCAAAAACAGTTTTTACTTTTTGCTTTACGTCATAATCGTTGGAATCCCAATATTATGCTTTCATCGTATGAAATACGCCTTAAGATGTATAAATTACTTCGTGGCGGGACTAACTCGGAATATTTCATCTCTGCTCTAAATTTTAACATTCCAAGGAGAGGAACTAGACATTTTCCGTTTTTCAAGTTGAGTCAGTGCAATTCTAATTACGCTCTTCATGAACCTTTACGATGTATGTGCAGTGATTTCAATAATAACTTCAACATGATTAACTTTTCTGATTCGGTAGACGTCTTAAAACGGAAAATTATATTACATTTAAATAATCAAATCAATTTAGCTCCATCCTATTATACCTAACGCAGTTTTATAACAATATAATATTGGTAATTGAGATTGTTCTGTTTCTCCTTTTTGTCTCGATATTATGTTTTTTAAAGTAAGCACCATCAAATATGAATCGTTTTTAAAACTTGCTTTTTAATTATTCAATAATTTAATTTTAAATCGAATTGTGATTTACGTGCTCACGTAGCTCAATTTGGAATTAGACTGAACTCACACTATCACCTGGATTGGTGTGCCAGGGCATATCTCTTTTCCACACAAGTTTATGCCTGCGTTGGCCCAAATGTATATCCAACTTATTGGGATTTTGATTTGGCGGATATGAGATTTATCTCATTTCCACGTAGGTCCTTGGGTTGGACAATGGCCGCAAACCAGTTAAAATGAGTATAGTGTTTAGGATTGTTTTTTAAATCAGGATTGTTTTTCGAGTACCTTAAATTGATAATCACTATAACTTAATTCGATGTTGCTTATTTATATATAATTAAATATACTTAAATACGCGTTTGATATATATTAAATTTTTAAATTCCGCTGAAAAGCCAATTAATGTGCTTAGTGGAAAATCCTAATTGCCAATAGGGGGTATGTTTTAGTACTTAGGTGCATTTTGTCTGTCTCGGCTGATCCGGGCAGGATCTAGAATGTAAATCGTGCATGCGTATAGGTCGGGTATACGTATCTTTGGAAGATTCCATACCTCCGGACGAATCCAAAAAAAAAAAAAAAAATCACTTACACCACAAGTAAAAAAAGAGAAGAACTTACATGTATTTCTATGACCAATCCAAGTATTGCAACTTATATTTATTCAAATTAAAGAAATCATGCTGTAGAATGTTGCAAGCGGACTTGATATCAATACAGTTTTTCTTGAAAAATAATCTCTGCTTTAATATATTTTTTAGAAATTTAACTTTAATCATACTTCATCTCTTATATTTAAGTAAAAACTCGTCTTCAGAACTAAGAAGCTGTTTTGATAACGTTGCCACGACATCAAGGTCGTTAAATCATGTAAAAATTCGCTACATTGAGGAGAAACCTCTATAGAATATAGAAAAACCCATTCCTATGAATTGAAGTCACAGTTTATTCATTTAACGGAAGCTGATTTTTTTGAGTGTAGAAGCGCGGTCAAAGCACAGGGAAAGAAGTATTATATTCATGCAAAAACGTTTTTAAGTTATTTTAAAAAAGTGGTTATTTTTGAACCTTTAACACATTTGCATAAAAAGTACATAAACATTTAATATTAATTCAAATCCTTTTTTTTTTAAATTATGCACGCGTTTTACTAAAAATTTTTAAATATTAATTATGTCAACGTGTGAGTGAGTGAGAACCGCTTCAGCTATTACGCCATTGTTTTTGTGCTTAACTGCACTCGTGTAGTCAGTCGACGTTTGATCTCAACACGCTACGCTTTGCTTCTTTAAATTACGATAATTTTAATGTATTAAATATTATTTAAATCGCAACTTATTCATATCCATTAACTCTGATTATTAAAACTTAACTATTAAATAAAGCTAATTGTTTTTTTTAAATATAATTTAAAAAACCATCCTTAACAATTATGTGACCTTGTTATTTATTAAGTTGATTTTCTATGATTAAAATACAAATTCTAAATGTTTGATAGTTTAAATCATTTACGATTTTAAATACAAATTCTAGTTTTTTGATAGTTTAAATTCGCTTATTGAGCTTTAGGTCAGGTTAGAACAATTAATTGCTCTAACGAATTTTTACCAAAGAATCTCAAGAATCAAGAATGATTTAAACTATCAAACACTTAGAATTTGTATTTAAATCATAGAAAATCAAATATTAATTTTTAATTAAAATACGAATGTGCTTAAAAAAATTTAATTAAAAAATATTAAAATTATGTAAGAATTTAGTTATTTACGCCTTCAGGAAGCCAAGGAAGCAATAGCAACGCACTCACTTATGCTCCTGATTAAAACTCACTTGTGAATTTTGGATGACTTCTATGTTATAATATGTCTCTCTGATAAATTTGTTTCAGCTTAAATTATTTAAGTATTTTCACAAAATAATCTATCTCATTTCTAAATATGCTACACATTACTTTAATGCTACATATATTCATTAATGGTAAAATGTCGCCAAAACCAGTAAAAAAAAACAATTATTTTGAAAGTTATACTTCTTTTATAATTTCTTAAAAACTTCGTTTGAAAGTGAAAGACGAGATCAGAAAAACACACTCAACTTAAATTCAAATACGCAAAAACAACCTGTTGTGAAGAAAATATTTTATTTATCCACGTAAATATTTAAAATGAATTTATTGACGGGCGTGAATAGTTAAATACTCGTTATTTCTCTCAGTGTAAAAAAGCCGTTCATATAAATTTTTGATTTCCACTTTGATGATACTTTTCTGTGTCGTTCAATTCTATGAAAGTAGCACGCAAACGATAAATATTTTTATCGTTAACCTCTTAGAAATAATCTTTAAAATAAAATATATTTTAAAATAAACAAAAATAATATCAAAAAACCAAGAGCGTTCCATTTAACATATTCTTTATTTTCACTTCAGGTGTGATGTTCCAATATTTAACGAACCGTTTACCGAGATGGTTACAGCATTTCTTGCTCGGAAGTCTGCTATCGATATTGGTGTATAGCTTCATGGCATTTGCCCCGCTTGCATATGGTATGAGTGGACCTATGGCAAATGAACCTAATTCTACAATGCATGGCCTACACTGGATGTCTTCGTGGGAGTTTTAATAGAAGCACTTGTGGATATTGTCTGAAAGTAATATTTGTATTAGCTTAAACTTAAAATGAAAAAAATGAGGACACAAAAGTATTTACACGGTTAGAAATCTTGGAATAAATTTTAATACAAGCAAAGAATTACAAAGATTTTTAATTAATAAAGTTTTATATTTAATAATCCTCAATTGATCACATATTTAAATATATTTTTTTTACATTTTAATACAGTTCAAATATTATAATTTTTAAATATGCAGTATTATATTACAATATAATTTTGCATTAAATGTTATTACATTTTAAATAATACAACAATATTTTATATCCTTTAGAATCAATTTGATACTATATTTACTATTATACCTAATTTTTAATACAAAATCAGTATTAAAAACTAATACAAACTATTATGCATTAAATTTCAATACTTTATTTTATCAAAACTGAATTCTAAAATTTGGCCAGTACTTAATTTTAATACAATTTTGGGGTGGTCATAAAATCTCAGATTTATTCTAAGATTTCTAACCGTGTATATATTCGCATCTGACACTATAATGACTCCAAGTCTTTAAAATATTTCTCGACTCTGTGAAATCATTTAAGTAAAAAAGCGAAAAATAATCATAAATAAAACTTAGTTTTAAGTTTAAACAAATCAATGGCTCATGACAATTACATGATAAGCAACATGACTTAAAATAAAATAAATTTTGTTAGATTGGTGCGGTGTTTATTGAAAAGATTTTCGCTACTTCACTATAAATTTCAGACCCTTTCTTAAAAGTTTTCTTATTCATTACCATTTCTTTATACAAAAATATATTCAAAATATTTAAGTTATTTATTTCCAATATTTTTATGCGGCATATCATGTTTATGTGCATGTGAGTGAGTCCTTCAAATAGTAAAGAGAACCAATTTTCATATGGGCTATTCCACCAAAAGGTCTACCGCGACTGAAAAATTAAATGCTACTTAAAATTTTTTTAAACCTCTTTAATTGAAAAGAAAATGTCAAAATTTATATTGTGAGAGTACTGAGAGCTTAATCCAATTTGAATTTAAAAAAAAATGGCAACAAACGTAATGAATGGCAAAAAAAGTTGAAAAATTTTTATGAAAGTATGAGCTTCATATGTAATTATAATAAATACTGGTATAATACAAAGCTTAATCCAATGTTTTTCAGTTTTCGAATTTTACTGTTTTTGTTTTTCCAGTTTAATGAAATAAATAAAACTATAAAAAATTTGTACTTCTTTGAAGGGACAAAAAAATTGTATTTAACGTATGTATCGTGACGTATTTTATTATGGTTTGTATAAAAATAATTAAAAAAGATTTATCAACGAAACTTTAACGAATATATAGCAACATTATTCCAGATAATATTAAAATAACTTTCATAAAAAATCTCGTGCACTCTTCGCAGATTTTATCGCTTATATTGATGCAGATAAAAACCACTTCTATTTTTTGTATCGTTACGCATCCTTTTTTGTTTGCTAATATCTTTGGACAATACTTTTGATCACTTCGCCCCTTTTATGCTAAACATAGTACTACTTGAGTGCTATCCAAAAATCAAAACGGAAAAAAAAATAAATTTTACTTTGCTTTTTCTTCATTTTCATTAACAACAAAAAAGGCGTTCGCAACCATGGAAATGCCCTTATTTACAAAACTGAGGTTCATTTGGTTTATTTTCTCAAATGTTGACTTCAATATAGACACATTTTTTTATATTTTCGACAGCTTAACAATTTTGGTGTCTTGCGTATTCTTTGAACACACGTTATAACTATGCCGCTGTAACCAGGCGAGATGTATGTTTATTAAATTCAGAGAAAATAAAATTAAGTACTTTAACAAACCGAGATGTTACACTAGTAAACAATTTGGAACAAAATTTTTGCGCGATGAAAATGGCATTGCTAGTTCGATTGAGTATTGTTTCTAGATAATAAATACACAGTGCTACACACAAAATATGCAGGGGTTCTCATGCAGCAATTCCGTTTTGCTGGAGTCCATAGAGTACGAAAAAACTTATACTTTTTCTCAGTCACTTCGTTAAGTAATTTTTTTTATAACAAATGTAGTGATATAACGATATTCCCAAAATTACAAGTTCAAAAAATCATAAGTTTACTCTGCATTAACCGATTTTCAAAATTTTGCTTTTATTTTACAGATCTCATTTGTACCTTTAAATAAAAAAAACATTTTGGCAATCAGTTCAAAAATGGCTCAGTTACGGTCGATAAAGTAAAAAAAAAAAAAAAAAATTAAAAAATGTTCATTTTCATCTCGCTCTTAATTGACCGTTAGGCAGAAAATTCTGCTTTTTTAAATTTCATTGACAATCATATTAAAGTAGGTTTCTAAAACAGGTAAGATCATAAAAATCGGTTACAAAATGAATCAGTTACGCCAAGTTTTGTGATAACATGTTTTTTGCTTTTTTTTGTGTTTTCTATTGTGTTTAAAGATCGCTGCTAGTTTCTCGCTTTATAGACCAGCAGTAGTTAGACAGCATACTGACTTTACTTTTTCCAACATACCGCTGTTCAATTCTTGAAATGTCCTGGTGAAATCGTTCACCTTGTTCATCACTCATCTGCCCTAAGTTTGATGGGAACATATTCAAATGAGCATGGAGATGGTGCAATTTGATAGACATTTTGCAGCCCATCGCATGGTAGGCAGACAGGATTTCGTGTACTATTTCCTCATAATTTACGCTTCTTGTGTTTCTATGAAAATTCTATAAAAAAAACTACCAGATATTTTTTAAAATTTCTTTTTTTATTTGAAACTGCAATCCTTCCGGTTAATAATGGAAAATAATTTCATCAAATGGCTGCCTCGGCTGGCCATGCAGTAGCCTACACGATCGGTCCAATTTTTAAGCACATTATCGATTGTGTGCAGCTGTATTTCACCAATGGCTTCACGAATATTGTCCTTTAAAGCGTCAATTGTCTCTGGCTTGTCGGCGTAACACTAATCTTTGAGGGCAACCCACAAATAATAGTCCAACGGTGTCAAATTGCAGCTCCGAGGTGGCCAAACGACATCAGCTCTGCGGCTGATAATGTGATCTTCAAAAACATGGCGCAAAACATCGAGTGTAGCTTCGGCTGTGTGGCACGTAGCGCCGTCCTGTTGATGATTTCTGATGATTTTTTTTGGCAAAATCGGCATCTTCTGCATCAAAGTAATGTCGCAATATTTCCCAGCGTTGTTCAAGCGTACACACAACCATATTCGTTCAGCGGAAGGATAAAACTAATTATCTGTGAAATCAGACATGAGCTAAGTGTTACCATTCACGAAATAAGCACTAGTTGAAAAAAAAACGTTATATGGCGGACCCTGTACTGTCAATAATTCAGCACTAGTGCGGTTGTGAGTAGGAAAGGAAAAACCAAAAATCGTGTTTGTTGTGATGCAAAATGTCACCCACGCAAAAGACGTGAAAGGGGAGAAAGGGGAGAAACGCATGTAAACATGTGGATAATGACTCCAATTAGTGCGAAATGTAAACAAGCGTTGGCTGAGACAAACAGTGTAACAATCATCCAACTATGATTTTGTATATTAGGCGTTTTCTTGTTTTATTACCTGAAAAATATTTAAATTTCTAAGAAAACACAAAAAAAGCAAAAAACATGTTATCACAAAACTTGGCGTAACTGATTCATTTTGTAACCGATTTTTATGACCCTACCTGTTTTAGAAACGTACTTTAATACGATTGTCAATAAAATGTAAAAAAGCAGAATTTTATGCCTAACGGTCAATTTAGAGCGAGATGAAAATGAACATTTTTTAATTTTTTTTTTTTTTTTTTTACTTTATCGACCGTAACTGAGCCATTTTTTAACTCATTGCCAAAATGTTTTTTTTATTAAAAGGTACAAATCAGATCTGTAAAATAAAAGCAAAATTTTGAAAAATCGATTAATGCAGAGTAAACTTATGATTTTTTGAACTTGTAATTTTGGGAATATCGTTATATCACTACATTTGTTATAAAAAAACTTACTTAACGAAGTGACTGAGAAAAAGTATAAGTTTTTTCGTACTCTATGGACTCCAGCAAAACAGAATTGCTGCATGAGAACCCCTGCATATTTCTTTTTTTCACTTTTGTATCACTGTGATATCATTAAGTCTTTTCCAGATTGGTTCGAATATTTTTTTAGAAGAATTTTTTAATTTTTTTGAGTTTTGAAAAATATTTTCCCACTTATGATCCTATAACTCCAAAAGTATATACAAATTTGATAATTATTTACAAATACTGATCTAACGATTTTTGTAGAAATTTTCTGAATACTACATTTGTGAAAGAGTTTAAAATATACCGTTTATTTAACATTTCCCCATATTAAAGTGCGCAAAAATTGAACTTCGATATACAATATTTTGGTTTTGTTTTTCTTTGGTGTCAAAAAAAATATTTTTACGAAAATTGTGTGGTAAAAAGTATGATTGTAGCAGGTTGGATATTTTACTTATTTCTGTTTTAGTAAAAATACTCAAAATTACTTGCATAAAAGTCAGCGGGGTGAGTTCGTACTAAAAAATTCCTCAAACTTTAAAAACCCAATTTATTTATATTTATTAATTTATTTATATATATTAAAATTAATGTTTACATTTAACACAGTCTTTTAAATGCAATACGAATTAACAAATTTTCAAGAAGTTTTGGGATAGTCAACCGAAAAAGTAAATAATATTTAAAGCTAATAATTAAGTTATTTTAAAAGAAATAAGGTGAAAAAGCACTTAATTATAACAACAAAATACAAGTATTAAGCAAATCTGGACTTAAAATTAATTATATAGATGTTGATAGAAAGACGAAGAAACAGTATTAAGAAAAGTATAGAAAAATTTCATGCTTAAAGGTGTGCTTATTTGGGATACTTATAATTCTAACAGGCAACGAATTCCATAATCTGATTGCGTCCACGAAAAATGGTCTGTTGGAATTCAAATAATTATAGACAGGAATAGTGAGGCTTAGATTTCTATTAGATCTACAAAATTGAAGCTTCTCAAATAGATAGCTGGGTGTTTTGGTATGTACTATCATAAATTTAACTAAAGATTTCGTTTACAAACAATATTATTGTACGTTTTAAGCTTAATTTAAAAACCCCTAAAAGCAATTTTAAGTAATAATAACATTTGCAACACTGTAAACTCTTTGCAATGAGTAAAATAACAGAAATAACATTAACAAAGATACGCCAAATATAAATAAAAAAAACAACGAAATCTTTGAGCTGGTATAAATAACTAGCTGAAACAATTCGCGTTACTGCCACGCCCCCGTTGCCAAACGCCCATAAAGTTTTATCAGTGAAACTACATGTGTAAATTCAGGTCGAATACTGAATTCCGCAGCTGTGCGACCTTTAACTCAAAAACTATTAAATTTATTAATTTCGGATTTTATGGGAAGTGCCACGCCTACTTATCCAGTCATACAATCTTATCAGTGAAACTGCATGTGTAAATCGAGTTCGAATACTGATTTCCGAGGCTGTGCTACCTATAACTCCAAAGCTATTCAATATAGCAAATTTGGGTGGCGTGGGTTGTGCCACACCCTCTTGTCAAACGCCCATAACATGTTTTCAGTGAAACGGAAACAAGTAAATTGTGGTCGAGTACCGAATTCCGAGGCTATGCGGCCTACAACTACAAAGCTATTCGATATCGCAAATTTGGGTGGTGTAGGAGGTGCCACGCCCCCTTGTCCAACGTCCATCCCATGTTGTCAGGTAAGCGCTACTTGAAAATAGTGGTCGAATACTGATTTCCGAGGCCTTGCGAAATATAATTATAAAGCTTAGATAGGTTCATTTTCCAAAAGTATTCCATAATATAAGGTCGTAACGTAAAAAAAAAATCTAAAAAATCTCAAACTAGATGGGCGCTGCTAAAGAACGTGAATTTGAAGAAGTATAAAATGGATGTTTCAAATAGAGTTTCCTATTTACATTTGAGTAATACAAAAACTTTTGACCATAACATATGCTAATGTAAAATTGTTCGTTTAATCCGAATATGCCATCAGATTTTTACAAAAACTAGTCCTTGACCCCATATTGGCCTACTTTATTAAGAATTTCCTAATTTTTTCTTTCGATTTTGAGCTAGAGACTTTACCTTCGCCTAAACGGCTTAAATGTTTTCAAATTTAAATATTGCAGGATTGTTGGCCATTTTATCGAATCATTTTTACGACAGAAAAAGTTGTTAAACCGACTTTTGAGAAAAAATGTATTTTTTATAAAATGAAATTCACTTTATTTTCTGCATGTTGACATTAAAAACATAAATTTGAGGTAATTTTATTGTGGAGCCGATTTTTGGGCAAATAATTATTTTCGATTACATTAACTTTACTTTGTTTTCTGCATATTTGAAATCATTTCTTTCTTTATTATGTTGTACGGATAAGGTTTTTGGTGTTCCTCTATCTATACATTTACTTTACTTTGTTTTCTGCATATTTGAAATCATTTCTTTCTTTGTTATGTTGTACGGATAAAGTTCTTGGTGTTCCTCTACCACTTGCAAAGTCAACTGTTTTTCGGATTCTAAGTTAGTAACGTTTGTATTGAATCGAGTTATTGAATTTATTACCCTTTCAGCACAATCGCTCACGACAATACCATTTTTGCTGACCATTTTGCTACAATTTTGCTGACCATTTCCTCAGCACGTAAATATTTATCACCAATGAGCCAACAACTTAGATCGATGCTTAGAAAGCTCATGGGATCTTCTTCGTTGAAATCGTTCGCAAATAAGCAAATAAAAATATTTATGGGTGTTTGTAACGTAACGCAACTAGCAATGTTGAATTTCGAGACTCGACCGAATTCAAAACGATGCAGTTTTTGCTGTTTTCGTTTTTACATACATGATCTCGAAAGATGCTCGCTAGCTCTTTTCAATATTGCCTTCCTTTTCTAGTGCGGCAACCATTAATCTTTTCGTTTTTACGTCAACACTCCTAATGAACAATGCAAGTTCGATGAGTGTCTCTGGAAAATATCATAAGTGTCGGAAAAATACGGTTAGTACTTCTCTTGAAACACTATCGTTAATATGAAGATATTCAAAGATATCCCGTATCAGTTGGAGATCATTTTTTGACGCAGCAGATGCAAAAGGGCATTTAAACCAGTATCGCATATAGACGGCGACGATGAACACATTTAAATCGCGGTAAACTGCCAGTTCGACATCTATAGAATAAAATATACAAATTTAATTTAATAATTGTTTACAACTTAAGTTAAATATATAAACGTACCGGTTAAAGAAAATTGATCCCGTAATAAGTATATTTTGAGGCTATAGATCGCCATAGCCATGAATCGCGCTCGCGATATAGCACCTGGTACCTTAATTTTTTTAAACTTCTCTTTCTGATCTAAAGGCGTTTCTCCAAGAAATAGAAGAGTCATATAAGCAAAGTCATTGTAGTCCACGCGATCATGATGTGTGTTTAGGCGTTCTGGATCAATTCGTGGCAAATATAAGGGAGAAAATAATGTTGTATTTCTATATCATTCACCGCACTATATGCTTTGATTAAAGCAAAGTTCATTTTAAAATTTGACCATTCAGTTTTAAATCTGTTGAATATAGTGGTATTCGGTCCACTCATTTTCCTTTCTACGGTTAATGCGAATGCTTTTTTCAACAAAAATTCGGATATGTGTTGGCGACAAGCAAAGAAAATAATACATCTCTTCATTGTTTTCTCGAGAATAAAAGCGCTTCCGCTACGCCATCCAGTGTTTGCACTTGTTGTATCAAAACAAATTCCTCCAACTTTGCTGGCTAAGCTCCATTTTTCGAGTGCATCATGGACAGCTTTAGCAACGGTAGTGCCTATACCATGAAGCGGTTCAGAATGACGATTATTTAACTTTTTAAATAAAAAAAATTTATATATAATAATGTTAATAAAAAAAATAATATTCCCACCAATACATTTTTTATTACCTTATGTTATTATTTTACATAAATTTTGAACTATTTTTTGTAAATATTTTCAATTATTATTATGGAAATTTATTGATGAAATTATTGGTTTTTAATATCTAAAATATCAAACGTAAATTGTATAGATGTATTTTATCGATATTTCTAGCAAATATTACATCAATAGTTGTCCCTAATCGTGTTGTGCAAATATTTGGATCGTTTATCATTCGTAATATCATTCGTTATATTCATCAAAACTGCATTGTTTAAGGCCTAGAATTTTTATGAAATATATTTTTTTTTTATATATTTCAAAAGTATAGCCTTTCTGACGTTGTTAATAATATATTCGGTTTTTATTTTTTAGATAAATAAACAGAAAGAAATAGATAAATAGAAAAGTCAAAATCTACCACCCCGCCCGTGTCCCTTTTCCTTGAGAGCGTCTATTTGAGCGCCATTTTGAACAAGATCAACAATTTTTTAAATTAATATAATTTTTTTATGATGAACGAGTGCTACAATATACCTTGAAAATTTAAATATCGTTTTTAAAAATTTTAAGTTTTTAAAAAAATCTTAAAAATACCTTAAATTTACGATCGCTAGACCGCCGGTCTTGTATTAAGTGCCTAAGAACATTCATGTCTGATTTCGCAATTAAAATCTACACCTAAAACAATTGGCATCTTGTAATAATTTTCCACCCGTTCAATGGAACCTTGTTCTTTTTGTTGTTTGGATAGCTAATGCACAATGCTTTTGATCGATTATTCTGATCTGCTGCATCATAGATTCATGCATTCACAAAAAAATATGTACGATAGCTAATGCACAATCCTTTTAATACATTCTTGCAAGGCTGCCAAAAATGTGGGAAAAATCCCATTTTTGGTAATTTTTAATTGGTCTTGGGATTTTTTTTTAGTTCCCATGATATTTTTTAATCCAGCGTGGAATTTTTAATTTTCGTGGGAATTCAACGTGGTATTTCTTTATTGCATGGAAATTCGGTAATTGTCTTCTTAAAAATTTATCTTTCTCTATAAGCTATAAGCTAACGCTGTACATTTTCTCAAACTAACCCTTAATAAAAGCCATTAAATTGCATATTTTTTTTTAGAACAAGTTGACATCATGAAAACTAAGTAGACATTTTTTGACGTATTTCAATACTATCCTGAATTTTTAATTTTTTTTCCAAGCGTAAAGCTTCCAAAATCCATTAGTTTTTAATTATCTTTTAAAATTAAATCACAGTCGTAAGCTGCGTATGTAAGATCCCTTACGTTTTTGTTGTTGCAAAATACGCTTCAGTTAATATATCGCTCTGACGCTATTAAAATCACAAATACGCTGTTCATTAAATACCATTATTATTTCTTTGTGGTATTTCTAATTTTTTTAAAAAATTTGTATGCATTATTGTGGTATTTTTAAGTGCTTATGGGATTTTTGGTGGTATTTTTAAAACTAGTGGTTTTTTCGTGGCAGTTTTTAATGATTGTGCGATTTTTTTGGTATTTTTTAATTGCGGTGGGAATTTTTTTTGTTTATCTTTACCATGTGAATTTTGGTGGTATTCAATTTATGTTACTGTGGGAAAAAGGTAATTTTCGTGAGAATTGTTCCGATTTTTGACTGGCAACTTTGCATTCTTGTAATCTGTTGCATCATACATTCACATGTAGGATAGCTAATGCACAATCCTTTTAATAAATTCCTGTCATCAACATAGCTTCAGTTAATATTTAAAATTGAGTGAATCACATCATTACACAAAGGATTGTTTTGGAGTAGTGGTTAGTGTGTAGAACTTTCGATCTAAATAGTGCGGGTTCGATTCGCACTGCTTACCAGGAAATATTTCTAATTTTATATCCTTTTGTTGTAAAGACGCAAGTAAAAAAGCTACAACAATCCTAAGAAAAAAAAGGTGCATGGAAAAAAGCGTCTTTTTTGAGATTTCACTCAAGCAAATCACAAATCGAGGCGTAAAAAAGCTTCGCTTCAAAAAATATATTTTTAAACTCTTTCACAAATATAGTATTTAGAAAATTGCTACAAAAATCGTTAGATCAGTACAAATGATAGCTTAAATGAAAGATATAAATGTCTCATTTGTAAGCATTTATACATTTTTTAATATGAAAGAATTCTTTTGAAGTTATAGGATCATAACTGGGGACATATTTTTCAAAACTTAATAAAACCGATCTAAAAGAAAATCCGCACCAACTTGGAGAAGTCTTAGTGATTTTTATTATCTAGAAACAATACTAAATCGAACTAGTTATATCAATATCGCCGCGAAAAAATGATGTTTATATGAGTTATCAACAGTTGAACAAATAAACATTCCGACTAGTCAATCTACTGCAACATATGAATGAAAGCAAATGCCGGATGAACCGGAAGGTAGGAAGGAAGCTACAAAATGAAATAATTCACTCTTTCCTTTTGGTCGTACATTTTTTCCATTAAAAATTATTTTAAAAGACCTGCCACAATAGGAAAACAGTCCAGTAAAGAAAGTTATTGGTTTAAGCATATTATAGGATATGTTTTGATTATCGATAGAATAACAAAGTAACGTCCGCGACAAAAATGCATGTACCTATGAGGAATACAGTAGTTTCTTATATGAATAGAAATACATTAAAATTACAAATGAACTTATTTTTACTTAAAGTAAAATAAATAAACTGAATGAAAACTTTTGAAATAACCTAGTTTAGGTTGTATGTCTGGTCGAGTACAACACGAAACAGAGCATAATAGTTGTCTAAAACCCTCAAAATTTTGACTTACCCAAAAAAACCAGTTTTGCGAACATTCATGCATTTTCTAACCATTAACTCAATTAGTTATCAACTGATTAAAGATTTTGTGCCAGTTTCGGAAAGATAATATACAAACTTTTTAAACGATATCCGAAACTTTGAAGAACTTATTTAATAACTACTAGAGTGGGTCGGCCTCCATACAGAAAACAAAAGTCCACCCCTCCTAGAGAGCTTATTTCAAGAGGACACTAAATATTTTCGCTCTTGCCACGCCCTAAAAACCACCAAAATCATGTGGTTATTATTTTTCTTACGTTTCAGATCAATACATTTTTTTACGAAAATATCCAAGAACTTACAGAAATTTAATCATCTTTGAATGAGTCTCTTAAAGTACATTTGGTTCGGTCCCAACCGTTAAACGAAAAAAGCTAATAACTTTTTTATTAAAAGCGTAAACAAAAATAAATACATGCAATGGTATATTTTTCTGAGCGCATAACAGTGCTTGAAATTAATTTTAGTTCACAAATTATTCACATTTAAAGTATTCATTTGTCCCACCCGTAACATATAGAACGGCGGAGAAGTATCTTTTCAGTTTATTTTCGAAGTTCTGTCGAAGGAACATACAATTTTTTGAAATAAATTATTAAAGTTAATACACTTAAATAATAAATTTAAAATATAAAGAATTTTAAAAAACTCTATCTAAGCATCTTGATTTGGTATCCTTTTTTGGGGAAATATACCACCTTACCGATTTCGGATATATGAGGGGTGGGCGTATTAGTCGGCTGATTAGGTTCGTTATCACACAAACTAGTTGTTGCTATGATAGAACTAGATCCACAAAATTTTATTAATCGGGGATACATATTAGGGGAAATATGTCACCTTACCGATTTAGGTTATATAAAAGGTCGTATTAGTTGGACGATTTGGTTCATTTTCACACCAGCAAGTTGTTGTTAGAAAAGAATGAATTGCACACAATTTTATTGCTCTGGAATAATTTTTTGAAGAAATATACCAAATTATCGATTTAGTTTATATGGGAGTTGGGCAAGCCATTCATCAGATTTGATCGTACTTTTTTGAGAATAGTTCTCTTATCAATAAAAGTATAGGGGCATTTCCAGAAAAAAGTCTACCGTGACCAAAAAATGAATACTTATTAAAAACTTATTATTTTATTATATCATTTAAGAGAAACATTTTAATTTTATTAGTTTCAGCAATTTCTACATATATTCATGATATATCATATAACCATGATGATCAAATCGTCTGCACTGTTTCATAAATGTAATTTTTCTGTTTCTTAATGTTTCGTAAGCTTTTTTGTTTTAGTAAAAATGGATTGGCTAGAGATAATGAAAAAATGGTTGATTCAAGGAAAGGACAATATATAAAATTTATTTTCTAATTACTTAATTACATAATTACTTAACCTATTTTAAACATCTGTACGATTTTTCGTACAGCAACTTTAAAAATTTATATTGCAATAACCAAATATTTTCAGTTGAATTTTTTTATATTGAAATTTAATTCCGAACAATAGTAAAACAGGCAATGTCTCGAACTAAGTTCAAGCTACTGAAGCAATATTTTCACTTGAGTAAAGGCGAATTTACACATTTCACTCAAAACAATGATAGTGAACGTTGAACGATGACAGTGAATCAATTTTTAATTTACATTATTCAAAGTGTAAATAAGATATTTGATGGATGATTCGGGGTTGAATGTCAAAATATATTCGTTGGCTGATTAATTTTATTGACGTTTAAAAAAATTAAATAAATAGAAGCTATTCAGCAATTAAATAAAAAAAAATATAAACTTCTGCTTGAAATTATGTTAACACCTTTCGATTGTGTTTTAGTACGAAAGACACATCAGTTCGGTTTGCTTTCACTTTCATCAAAAGTAGGAAGACCTTCTACTTCTTTCACTGTTCAATGTGGATGACAATCATCTTCATTTTAAAGATGAAACTCAATTTACATTTTACAAATCAGATGATTCATCCAAAGTGAACGATGATAGTGAATCGTGTAAATTCGCCTTAACAACAACAGTTTGGATGAAAGAGATAAATTCGCAAAACTACGCCCATATTTTGATTTGTTGAATAAAAATTTTAGTAAGTTTGGTGTTTTTAGCGAACATATTTCGATTGATGAGCAAATGGTGCCGTACTATGAAAAACACTCTTGCAAAATGTATATTCGTGGTAAACCCATACGTTTTGGCTATAAACTGTGGTGCCTTTGCTCTTTTTTTTTTTTTTTTTACTTGATTTACTTGATTGCTAAACCTTAACAGGTTTTATAGCAAATTTAAAATTATAAAATAAGATATTTAATACAATTCAAAAATATAAAGTATGATTTTGAATGAAATAATGTATTATTAACAAACTAAAAAGTTTTAGTAAATTGCTTAAAGTATATAATTTTATTAAAGTATAAAAAATAATAGAAAAAAAGTTAAGTCAAAATCGATAAAATCAGACAGCATAGTAGGGTTGCGTTTTCAATACAAACAAGGTCAAGTTAGCAACAATTTTTGTATACGGCGGAGTCGTGTGACAAACAAGGTCTCATACCCAATAAAACACCACTCCAATAGGTATATATATAATATATATCGTTCTGTCTCCCTGAAGCCGGTGAAATCCTGGCTTGACAGGGTGGTTACTCGACAAACTAGGTCAACTTCACCAAACCAATTTTCATAAAATAAAGAAAACCAGTTGCGAACGCAGGCACCAAGACAAACTAGGTCTTATCGGCCACTCATATTAATATATAACAAATCGATCTAACGTAGTGTTTCAAGAGGTAAAAAGACACCAAGACACCACGGTACCGTCAACAAATGTTGTCACAACCATCTTGAAGATATGAGACAATTGAAGATCCCAGGTTTAGGTCCATTCAGATTATTTAGATATATTATACACCAAAATTTTCCATTTTACGCTTAGGTCCATTTAGATTGTTATATTAATGTGTTTACAAATCACCAGATGCATCAGATATATGTTTGAAAGAACTTTACATAATCAACGACGGTACTGCAGGTAATCTATAATTTTATATTTGATTGAGTCCATGGATTCACTTAAGGATATAACATCAGATACAAAATTAAAATCACCGCAAGCGCTTCTAAGAGGTTCATTTTGCAAATAATTAGTTCTACAAAAGTTCATGTGGAGTAACTCAAAAGATCTTCTAGGACGAAGAGGAATATTAAAATATATTTTACTCAATAAATATGGACTGTTTACATAGCCATGTAAAAGTTTTATAATCCAACAAGCATTTATCATAATTCTCCGATTTTTTAAAGACGGAAGATTTAAGAGTTGTAACCGATATTCATAAGGTGGTAAGTGAAAATCAGTATTACAATAAAGATAGCTTAAGCAAAACAAAAGAAAATGTTTCTGCACTGATTCAATGTCGTCTATGTAACAACCGTATCTTGGGCACCAAACAACTGAAGCGTATTCTAAGATAGGCCGCACTAGGGAAGTGAATAAGGTTTTCGTTATGAAAGGATCATTAAACTCTTTTGCCCAACGTTTAATAAATCCTAAAGTACTATTTGCTCTATTTATTATTTTATTTACATGAATATTAAAGCGTAGTTTAGGATCCATTGTAACTCCAAGATCATTGAAGCTATCTAAGGACTCCAATGGATAACCACAAATTTTGAAGGTACATTTAATTGGTGGTTTGCGCGAGAAAGACATATGCTTGCATTTCTTCATGTTGAGGTTCATACGGTTCGTTTTGCACCAGTTATGAAGATGATCTATGTCGGCTTGCAAAAATACAGCGTCATTATCATTTTTAAAAGAAAGGAAGAGTTTGACGTCGTCAGCAAACATTAAGATGCTGGAATGCATTATGACAGATGGCAAATCGTTTATAAAAAGTAGAAACAGAAGAGGCCCAAGATGACTTCCTTGAGGTACTCCTGAAGTAACAGGAAACTCGTGTGATTTCTTGAGCTTAAAAAGAACAGATTGTGTTCTATTGCTTAAGTAAGATTCAATCCACTTTACCAACGGTATAGGAAATCCAACAAGATGTAATTTTAAGATCAGTAGTTTGTGATTTACAACGTCAAAAGCTTTGCTAAAATCCGTGTAAATGACATCAGTCTGCATGCCTTTTCCAAAGTTTTCTATAGTTTTTGATGTAAATTCGAGAAGGTTAGTAACAGTGGATTTTCCAGAAAGGAATCCATGTTGGAAAGGAGACATTAAAGATTTAACGCTATGCGATAGTCGTGATGTAACAATTGCCTCTAAAAGTTTAGGCAAAGCGCTCAATTTTGCGATGCCACGGTAGTTATCAATTAAAGACCTATTTCCGGATTTATGCAGCGGAATGATAAATGAATGCTTCCAGGCTGCAGGAAAATAGCAGGATTTTAATGATGAAGTAAATAGTAAAGAGATTGGAGTTACTAATTCTTCACAGCAGTATTTTAATATACACGAAGGTATGTTATCAGGACCACTTTTATATGATGTTTTAATATTTTTTAAAAATGATATGACTGTGTTTGTGTCAATTATTGGGAAATATATATCCCCAGATTGAATATTGAAAGGATAACTTAAATAATCATAGGACGATGATGAATAAGTCGACTTGAAAAAGTCAGCAAAAAGATTGCAAATACTATTATCATTATCAGACTCAACCGAATTATACTTCATAAAAGAAGGATAGGAATCAATCTTGCGTTTTGTGTTAACAAAGTTCCAGAAGGATTTAGCATCAGATTTGATGTTTAATTTTACTTTTGTTAAGTAGGTATTATAGGATTGTTTGCATAACTGTTGATAACTGTATTTAATCGAGGTATAGCATCCAAAATCACATATGTTATGTGTTTTTTGATATTTTTTATAGTATTTAGATTTCAAATTCCTCATTTTTCTTAATTCATTTGTATACCATACCGGACCCGATGTCAAGGAGGCTTTCCTTTGCGGAACAGCTTTAAGAAAACAATCATTGAGCGTTCTATTAAACGCATATACCGCATCATCAAGACTCTGAGAAGATAAACTATTTGTATTAATATTTAGAATAGAATTCCAGTTTATATTAGACAAGTTATTCTTCAAAATCACGTAGTTTGTTTTTTTAAAGTTAAACTCAATAGGTGGTTGAGGATCAGAATACTGCGCAGATGGTTTTGGAAAATTTAAAATAATTTCTAATGTTGGATGATGAGAATCTTCGGGTGTAACCAGAGGATCTGATTTAGACACAGAAGCGATATTGCTGTCATCAAAAAACACCAGATCAAGCAAACGATTATTTTTGTTAAAAATGCAGTTAAGTTGGAATATCAGAAGGATAAATGTTCCAATTCTATTCATATGAAAGTGCAGGTGGATACAACAAACAAATTGGCTTAGGTGCTGACGTCGTCTTGCGTTTGTTGTCTATTTGTACAAATCCAAGTCATTACGATGCATATTTTGACAATTTTTTTCGTCGTATTATTTAACTCGTCGCAACTGGTCCAATTCGCGTCCATCGCACATTGGGGTATTTCATACCAATTTGTGTGATTAATTAAAAAAATCAAATCGAAGCTACCCAACCATGATTGGTATCGTTCGAAAGAGAATAGAATTCTACATCACTATGTGAAAGAAAAATTGAAAAAAAGTCAACGGTATCCGTGCACTGCGATTGCAAATTTGATGTTTTCTTTACTTTTGGTGCGCGCATAGAAAAAACACAAAAATTTTTATATTTCCAAGTGGTTTTTCTTGAAACATTAAATAAGTAAAATTCTTTGAGCAATGGAACCTTCTACCTCAGGTATTTTTGGAACGTCAAATGAAATATATTAGTACAAAAAGTGTCTGTTCGTATTTTTAGTGTTTTTTCTCGTGCTGGCTTATAAAATGTGTGTTTTTAGGTACATATGTAAGCATATAGTTGTGAATACCACTCAATTCAGTGAAACTCTTTTTTTTTGTTTTGTTACAACAAATATAAGTGATAAGTTAAAAAAAAAAAAGTTTGCAAGTTTTCTGCGGTTTTTAAGAAATACTTTTTTTCATGCTCATGCAATTGAAATACATAAATGCAAGTAATAGTCGAAAAATTGAAATGTGTACATGAAGTTAGTGTTACTATTGTTGTTGTTGCTGTTATTTTTTATTTGTTTTGTTTTCTTTGTATTTATAAATTAATAAAGGTTAACAACAAGTGGCGAAGCAACTATTTGTTTATTGGAAGGGTAAAGGTACCCAGTGTACCAATTCTTCCGAATGCGGTCAGAATTCTGACAGAAAGTCGGCAAAAGTTTTCGAGTCTGATGCCGACTTTCGTCAGAATTCTTACCGACATTTGTATGAGTGGTTGACAAGAACTCGGACCGACTTGTCTGGAAAAATTCGAAAGTTTTTGGCGACTATTCTGACAGAAGTCTGTCCGAATTCTGATGGGAAATTCGGAGGGAAATCTGACATTTTGTCAGACAAACATCAGACAAAGGTCAGACAATTCTAAGCTTTGTCGGATAATTTATCCGAGAATGTCCAGACAATTCTGACTTTTATCGGATATTTTGTTCGAGAATGCCCAGACAATTCTGACCTTTGTCGGACATTTTGTCCGAGAATGTCCAGACAATTCTGACAATTTGTCCAATATGATACCTTGTAAACAAAGCAATAAGAGTCATTTGATGGTTTTTGTATACATATATTGTTCTTATTTATAAAATGAAATTGAGATCATATTACACCGAGTTACAAAAATGAGATTTTGTTTTGTCCTATGAACCCAATATATACCTTTCCGGAAAGGGGAGAAAAAATAAAAATACACGTGTAACATCGATTTTCATGTACACGTAAGATTTTTTATGTTTAAAGTTCTGGAGCCAGAGAAGTGTACATGAAAATCGATGTTACACGTGTATTTCTATTTTTTGTTTGTATTTTTATTGTTTGTTCAGCTTTTATTTTTTCGCTACTGAACAACTTCACTTTAACTTTTATTATTGGTTGTTTTTTTGCGCGCGCAATAACCTGTTGACACTTGAAGACAATGATCACTAATCGCACAAAACAGAAGCAGATAATGTGCAAAAACAAACGGTAAATTGTCGGCAGAGGCAGAACAACGCTCTGCAGCACAAACTATTTACCATCAAATGGTAAAATCAAAAAAATAATAAGGGAATCAAACACATAAAATTTCCTACAGCGAATGTGCAGACTATGTCGGATAGTTTTCCGAAGGAAATTCAGAGATTGTGCAGACTATGTTAGTAAAAAAGATCAGACTAACTGCAGACTAAGTCGTAGAAATGTCGATAGACATTTAAGAGTTATTCGGCTAAATGTCTGATAAAATAACAGACATTTAATAGACGATTTCGAAAATCAGACATGTCGGAAACAATTGCACACTGGGTACTCTGTGCTGTGTGTACGTTGCTGTGTTCATGTTTTTTTTGTTAGTGCTTTTTTATGTTTTGTTTTTTTTTTTTAATAATATAATTAACGTCAACAGTTAGTGATGTAGTTTCAGTTTGTTTATTAGAGGGGTAAAAGTACGAAATATTTTGGTTTATATCACTATTCCCTAGAATGGTAATAGAATAGCAATATTTTTGTATTGCATATGTATTTCATTAATATTAAGGGGAAAAAAATAAAGTTCCATATATTAAATGGTTTTGTGATGCTTTTTATACTTTCTAATTGTTTGTTAACTAAAAAATATAAATTTCGTTACTAAGAGGCTTGACTCTTAGTATTAGTAATCACACTTTTTGCTATCAATTACCCCAGTTCGTATTTTTAATGTTTTTTCCCGTCTAGGCTTATAAAATGTGTGTTTTTAGGTACATACTCGTATGTAAGCATAAAGTTGTGAATTCAGTGGAAGTCTATTTTTTTTTTGAAACAACAAATATAAGTGATATGTTACAAAAAAAAAACTAAAAGTAAGTAATTTTAAGAGATTTTACGGTTTTCATAAAGCCACTTTATATGGGAGGTAGGCGTGGTTTTCATTCGATTTGGTTGAATTTCATACTTGAAGCGCATATTAAATATCAAAGCTCATATACAAATAAAAAGTCGATATATGAAGTTTTGTGGAATTTAAAGAGATATTACCGTTTTGAATAAAGTCACTTTGTATGGGAGGTAGGCGTGGTTTTCATCCGATTTGGTTGAATTTCATACTTGAAGCGGATATTAAATGTCAAAGCTTATATACAAAAAAAAAGGTCGATATATGAAGTTTTGTGGAATTTAAAGAGATATTACCGTTTTGAATGAAGTCACTTTGTATGGGAGGTAGGCGTGGTTTTCATCCGATTTGGTTCATTTTCGATTCTAATCTTTATATTTTGGAAACAAGCTTAAATACCAAATTTCATTACAATAGCTTCAAAATTACGGCTTTAATTGTGTCGATAGACAGACAGACGGACAGACGGACAGACGGACAGACGGACAGACGGACGGACGGACAGACATTTTTTTTCATCTTTGGACCCATTCTAACTAAAACACAAAGTCAAAAATTCCCTCCGTCTGCTAGGTGATTTGATCACAAATTTCCGGGTTCAATACCCCACTGTGCATCGTTTAAATAGTGCCAAATTACATACTGGAAAAAATTTGCCAAAAGGTTCAACATATTATCTTTTTGACAAAATGAATAAAATTTTATTGTTACGTTGGAGCGACAATAAGGAAGTTACGCTTATAACAAACCACCAAACGATAGAACCAATCCGATATGACAAGGAGCAAAAGAAGAAAGTTGCAGTGGAAATAGCACAAACTATTTCACACTACAATAAGAACACGGGTGGCAGGCCTGTAGCCAGAGTGGGACAAGGGGGGAAAGGGGAACAAGGGGGGCAATGCCCCTACTAAAACCGTTTGCTCCCTGGCCAAATCAGACAATGAAAAACTTTAAATGAATAATTAATATGCATTTTGTAGATGTATTTGTTTATTGCTTTAAAATTAGTTTAGTTTAAAATAACAAAAAATATACACATTCACCTTATTTATGAATTTGTTTAACAAAACATTTCAGATAAATTGTTTTTCAAATTTCTACTGAGTCGCCAATGTTTGCTACCAAAAAATAAGATTTGAATTTTAATAATTTTGTAACCCGCATCCATAGGAACTTTCTAGAAAAAAAGCACGCAGATACAAAAAGAATATATAATTCATTGAAATGTTTTTAATTTAAAATTTTTTTTATGCATGATGTATGTTTATGAATCTTAAAATAAGAAAAAACTGCAAATCTTAACTCTAGCAAAATTTAAACAAGCAAAAGATTTAAATCAAAACGTGCATGCTTGTTTTTAAATATAAATCTGAATAAAAAATTTACATCAATTTAATGCAAACGACTGATGCGGGTTAATTCAATTTTTTTATTTGTTTTACTTAAAAATTTCCTTAAAGCGCATTCTTTACTGAAAAAAAGTCTGACCTCACAGAATGCAGAATTTTTAGATTCTGACCTGAATTTACAGAATGTTGGCTTCTTTTGAGCTGAGAAAAGAACGGAAAAAATGCAACATTTTTTTTTCATTTGATATTGGCTGCACTGTTGTTTTGAATTCCGATTTATTTACGATTGAGGTTATGTATAGTGCAGTACTGCATGGAATTTTTAAGAAATACTCATAGAGCTGTTAAATTTTATTAAAAGTAATTACTTTAATCAAAATTTTTTTGGATTCAATTAAAAATAATTTTCAAAATTTGAACATTTTGCTTCTCACAATTGTCATAGCATATAATATTACTGTCAAAATTATTTTTTTTTCATTTTTATTTTGGTATTACTAGAGAGCAGAATGCAGGACCGCCGAATTTTACAGGTCAGAAAATTCTGCATTTGTTATACTTTTGCGGTCAAAATGTTCGAGAAAAGAACACGATTTATTTTGAGGTCAAAATATTTTTTTAGAAAAGAACGGAAAAAATGCAGAACTCTTGAAGAGGACAGAAAAAATGTAAATTTTTTTCCAAAAAAGAATGCGCTATTATAAATATGTAAGCCCATTTCGCTACTCTTTCTTATATTTCGAATCAGTTTAAATAAATCTTGTATTTTTACCTTTATTTTATTACAAAGTCCTGAATTAATTTTTGTATTACTTTTTATGTATTAATCTCATGTATAAAAAGATCTACTTATCCATGTAAATATTACAAAATTAAATGTTTTTTTAATAAATATGTGTAATGTATTCATTTCACACGTTACAAAAATTGTCTTTTTTATTTAAATGAAAAAACAAAAAATTTCCTTCCCCCAAGATTCATGCCTGCCCCCTCTGTCTTCTTGGTCTGGCTACAGGCCTGATGGGTGGAGTAGATCTTCATGACAATGCCGTGTCAAACTATCGTGTGGCCATACGAGGGAAAAAGTGGTGGTGGGCTTTATTTGTAGCTGGCCTAGGTAGCGCTCTAGTTAACGAATGGAAGCTACATTGCTTACTTAATTGAAAAAAAGCATCTGAAGAGTTCTTACTCTCCGACAAATTCGAAGAAGATGGAGATCAACTGGCGGGACTGTCAAAAATCAACGGGAAACATTCAGTTGCAAAAGATGCAACTTTTAAATATTTACGTTACGGAGTTTGTCATAAAACAACTATATACATGCGCCTAAAATTCAATAAGCATCTTCATCCAAAGTGTTTTCATAAATATCCACCCCATGTCAAATAAATAAATTTGAAATACACAAAATTTTAAAAAATACGTCACGCCTTTAATGCTTACTCGTTGATTTCTTAGTGCAAATATATATTTACAGATATGGACCAATGTACGATTTTTCGTACATGGTGTAATTTCTAAAGATGTGGATAAAAAAAAATTTTTTTACTTTTAAGGTAAAATTACTTAAATACCTAAACGCTCCAAAAAATTTTCAAAAATTTCAAGTGGATCTGGTACCGGTTTAAAATGGGTTAACTACCTAATTACTTAAATACCCAACTAAACTGCAATGGAAATTTTAGTAACGTAACGCCAGATTTTCAAATTTGATCACTTGGAAAATAAACTTATGTTATTTTAAAACCTTTTAAAAAAAAGTTTTATACTAAAAGTATTGCCCAATTCAGAGAGTTTTGCAAATTTTGTAATCCAAGTCAGAAACCACTTCCGTTTTTGTAACGTAACGCTAGCACATATTTTAGCTTATATCTTTAGGTCCTTAGGGTTAATTGTTGTCATTGTTTTTACTTAATATAGTGCTACTTAATTACTACGCAAATATAAAAACACTTTATAAAAAAAAGACTTTTTCATTATATTTTTTAAATATTAATTCGTACAAATCGTACGTAACGCCAGTTTGGAAATGCCCATATGCAGAAAATTTTGTGGCACTACAGGCTTATTTACGTAAAGAAAATGTAAAAAATGTTCAGACAATTTAAAAATGTCGAATTTTATATTTTGCAAAAGTCGTTTGATTTGTAAAAGAATGACCCATTTATAAAAATGGATGCATATATGTGGGTATGTTTGTAAGTCACGTACAGACTCCAAAAGTGCTAAACCAATCTTTATGAAGTTTTCATTAAAACTGTAATAACATTTTTAGAGTATTCCTGTGAAGTTTGGCATCGATTGAGCAATGAGGCGTGGTACCTCCCATACAGCCTTAATTTGTGATATCGAATAGCTTCGGAGTTATAGACCGCACAGCCCAGGAATTCGGTATTTGACCACAATTTACACGTGCCGTTTAATTCATAACATTTTATGGACATTATACAAGGGGGCTTTTCGCTTCCTACACAACCCACAGTTGTGGTATCGAATAACTTTGGAGTTATAAGTCGCATAGCCTCGGAATGCTGTATTCGACCACAATTTAAAATGCCGTTTCACTGATAACATTTTATAGGCATTGGACAAGGGGGCATATCCCAAACAATCCAAGTTGAAAAATTTTAAATTTACACATTCAGTTCACAGATAATATTTTATGGGCACTTCAGCTTGTTTTAAATAAAACACTGAACTTTAAAAAAGGGGAAAAAACGGGAAAATGTTAAGGAAAGAACGGGAAAAACTTATTGAAATGCATGAACAAAACGCGAATGATCTTTACCAAAATCTGGCACCACTTGGTACACATATGCGATCATTAGTGACACTCATTCTCAAATTCTCTTTTTATGCATGTTCGCGTGTGTGGCCTTTCGTCATTCAACAGTCAACCACAGAAATTTTTTTTCGTTCTTAGGCTCGTTAATGTGTACCCCGCTTTAAAAATATAGTAGTTTAGCATTCCCGAGTAGCGTTGTTGACTTCTAAGAGTTACTTTGAAGACATTAAAGTATACCCGAGAAGAGTTGTACACTTCAAGGCGTAATTTTTAAGAGTATCATAAGTCATAGACATAAGAATTTTAATACAATAAAAGAAATTAATTAAAAAACTTAACATGTTGTATGACTCAATTTGTGAAGTCATGCATTGCTTTGCATAAGCACGATGCAGGTGTTGATCAAATCTCAAATCATCATTACAAGTTCTTGCTTCAAAAAAAATTAATTTGGTTAAAATTGGTGACTGGAACGCTATAGAGGTGTTCACACGTCTGTCAAATGATTGAAGTATATCGCGATTTTTTACTCTCTTTTACTCACACTAAAATTTTTGATTTATTTCTACGCACACATGATTTTTTGATTGAAGTACCGATGCAGGCATTTGTTACTGTTCTGCCTACTTTTTTACCTACTTTTCTGTCTACTCTTCCTTTTTTTTCTTCAAAAAACTGCTTTTGTGTTCAAATAAGTACTTTTTTAGAAATGATTTGCTACTAAATAACAGACAAGTAAAAAATGCAACCCTTTGACTGATTAATGCAGGTCTGGAGCTCAGTTAAAATTTTGACTGATTCGATGAAGAGTTTAAAGTTCATTTTCGCTCTCGCAGAGATTTCATTTTTTTAACATAGGAAAGCAACAACAAATTTTGATTGATTCAATCATTTGACAGACGTATGAACACCCAATATGGCATCAGCCAACATAAAGTTGAAATTGAACAAATAAGAATAATTTCTTTATCGAAAGATTTAATTTCTATAAAACAAATCACCCTGAAGGAAAAGCACGAATGGGAACAGGAATACTTAAAAAAATCGATTAAAACACTATCCTGCTAAAGACTACTTAAAAGCAACATATTAAAAGCAATGCATGTCTGAAAATATCACTCTGGGCGCAGTTTATTTTCCCACAAAGTATCGGTTTTTAGAACACTTGGGAAAAAATTAATAGCAGCAGGTGACTTCAATCCAATACATATATTTTGGAGTTCGCGATCAGCAGATCGCAAGGGAAAATAACTTTTCTGTCAATAAATAGAAAAAAATTTAGATTTTATATTTTCCGGTCAGCCAACTCACTGGCCTTCTGACCCACAAAAGATACCTGATCTCATGGATATTGAAATATGTAAGAACATTGATCGACAATCAATTTCAGTGGAAACTAGCTTTGATTTATCTTCTGATCACTCCCCGGTGATATTAAATCTGCATAGCCAAGTTCAATCAATGGCAAAATCATGCAGACTAACTTCAAAACAAATAAACTGGCTGAAGTACCGACAATACATTATTAGTCATTTAGAGCTCATACCCTCGCTAAAAAGTGGAGATGAGATTGACTCAGCCATTGATAGATTTAGTAATACACTAATCTCAGCGGCTGAATATGCAACTAGTAAATAAAGAAACTCAAGCACAAAGTCAAAGGGGGACCTCAACAGAAATCGAAGAACTTCTTAGAGAATAACAAACTCTAAGAAGATAATGACAGCAAAGAAGATCACCTCAAGCTAAGCAAAAACTCATATCAGCTGTCAGACGACTAAAAAATTACTAAGTACTGAGTTAGAAGAAAATTTAAAGCTAAATACTCAAAAGTAAACTCCAACAGAAGCAACAAATTATTCCTTATGGAGGGCAAGTGGAAACATAAAAATTCCAAAAGAATGTGAAGCGCCCTTACGAGCAAAAAATGGGAGATGGACGAGGAATAATGAAGAAAAAGCATTTGTCTTTGCTGAGCACTTAAAATTTGTATTTCAGCCGAATCCTACTAGTAACAATTTTGAGATTCCTAACTTGCCTACTTAAGCAAGCCCACTAAAAGTGAAAGTCGAAGATATTGACGAAATTATCAAAACACAACTAAATACTAAGAAGGGTATGATCTTTTTACTTAAAAAATGGTCACTTATATGTATTGCAATATTGAGGATTAGTTATTTCTCGATGTCTTGAAAAATTTCACAGATTACTATGATTGCCAAACCTGGAAAAGACCCAACCCATACATCCTCTTACAGACCAATACATTTGCTTCCTATACTCTCAAAAACATATGGAACAAACAAGAATTTTCCCAAGCTACTAATTTGGCTTTCGAAAAAAACATAGTACTATAGAGCAAGTGCACCGTATTACAAATTAAATTTTTTTTTTGGATTCGCCCGGAGGTATGAAATCTTCCAAGGATACGTATACCCGTCCTATAGGCATGCACGATTCACATTCTAAAATCTGCCCGAATCAGCCGGGACAGACAGAATGCACCTACGTACTAAAACATACCCCCTATTGGCAATTAGGATTTTCCACTAAGCACATTATTTGGCTTTTCAGCGGAATTTCAAAATTGAATATATATAAACGCGTATTTAAGTATACTTGATTCTATATAAATAACCAACATTGAATTAAATAATAGTAATTATCAATTTAAGGTACCCGAAAAACAATCAAAAACACTAAACTCATTTTAACTGGTTTGCGGCCATTGTCCAACCCAAGGACCTACGGGAAATGAGATAAATCTCATATCCGCCAAATCAAAATCCCAATTAGTTGGATATTCATCTGGGCCAACGCAGGCATAAACTTGTATGGAAAAGAGATATACTCTGGCACCACAATCCAGGTGATAGTGTGAGTTCAGTCTAATTTCAAATCAGGAAACCACGTGAGCACGTAAATCCCAATTCGATTAAAAATTAAATTATTGAATAATTAAAAAGTAAGTTTTAAAAACGATTCATATTTGATGGTGCTTACTTTATAAAACATAATATCGAGACAAAAAAGAGAAACAGAACAATCTCAATTACCAATATTATATTGTTATAAAACTGCGTTAGGTATAATAGGATGAAGTTAAATTGATTTAATTATTTAAATGTAATATAATTTTTCGTTTTAAGACTTCTACCGAATCAGAAAAATTAATCATGTTGAAGTTATCATTGAAATCACTGCACATACATCGTAAAGGTTCATGAAGAGCGTAATTAGAACTGCACTGACTCAACTTGAAAAACAGAAAATGTCTAGTTCCTCTCCTTGGGATGTTAAAATTTAGAGCTGAGATGAGGAAGGTAGTAACATAATTTTAAGGCGTATTTCATACGATGGAAGCATAATATTGGGGTTCCAACGACTATGACGTAAAGCAAAAAGTAAAAACTGTTTTTGAACGGATTCTATGGCGTCGATGTAGACATTATATTGTGGGTTCCATACAACTGATGCATATTCAAGAATTGGCCTTACGAGAGAGGTATATAATAATTTAGTAGTAAAGGGATCACTGAATTCTTTAGCCGATCTTTTAATGAAACCAAGGACTCCTCTTGCCTTATTTATCACCATATTAACGTGGAGATTGAAGCGAAGTTTTGAATCCATAATAACACCAAGATCGAGAAAACTGGAAACTATTTCTAAGTTAGTGTTATTAATAGTGTAATTTATGTTACTAGCAGATCTTCGCGAGAATGTCATTTGCTTACATTTTTTAAGTTGAGATTTAATATATTTAAGCTACACCAGTCCACAAGTCTATTTAGATCAGATTGTAAAAGATGTCGTTCTTCGGGTGATTTGTAACAAAGAAAAAGTTTCACGTCGTCAGCGTACATTAAGACGTTACAGTGTTTTATTACCGAAGGAAGATCATTAATGAATAGTAAAAACAAAACCGGTCCAAGATGACTGCCCTGAGGAACGCCAGAAGTGACCGAAATACTTTTTGAAAGAGAATTCTTATATAATTTCCTAAATTAGGAAAGCTTTTGAAGAAAAAAAATACCGTTTTGCGATTTTCTTAGATGTTGCTTAGGCATTTGATAGGGTCTGGCATAAATGTTTGATAAACAAAATAAAACTTTTGTTACATGTTTACAGCCATAAAATTCTAGAATCATACCTATTTGATAGAAAGTTTAGAGTACAATGTAAAAACTTTGTTACAACTAATTTTCCAATTCCAGCTGGAGTTCCTTAAGGTAGCGTCCTCGGTCCAGTATGATACCATATATTTACAGGGGATCTACTAACTAGCGATGGATTGGTCACTTCAACTTTTGCTAAAGAAACAGTTATTTTGAGCACACATTCAAACCCTATAGTTGAATCCAAGGACCTAAATTAATATCTAGAAACGCTGGAAACATGGTTGAGAAATTAAAGAATAAGAATCAATGAACTGAAAAGTACGCACCTTACATTTACTTTTCGGACTGAAACATGTCCTACAGTTATGCTCAATCAAATACCTATTCCCCAAGCGAATAAAATGACTTATCTTAGTGTTCATCTTGACAGACGGTTAACCTGGCGAAAGCATATTGAGTCCAAGAAAACTCAAATTTAGCTAAAGCCTCTTAAGTTAAATTGGCAACTTAACAGGAGTTCAAGGCTCCAAATGGAACATACAAATGGAATATACAATACTGTAATTAAACCAATTTGGACGTACGGAGCACAGCTTTGGAGAAAAACCAGTTCTTCTTCTGTTTAGCTAATATAGCGTTCATAATCGAAAATTCTACGAACAAATACGAATGCACCATGGTTTGTAAGGAATAAAAATATCCAAAAAGACCTTAATATTCCTTTAGCTAAAAGCAGCCTAAGTGCACTCAATCAAAAATACAAAGAGCGACTTCAACACCATCCGTTTTTGGCAAAAAAGCTTGCCAAATACCACACGCCTTTAAAGACTGGATTTACCGTCGTACTAAACATAAATCATTACTTTCGTTAAAATGAAGCATGATTATCCAGAGCGAGGCCACGTCCGTTTCGCCTGGCATATGTAGGAGCTTGGCCCATCCCGTCTTTCCTTACATATAAGAGCTCTAATCCTTTCACATATAAATCTACAGCTAATAGAATAGAACATGATTATCCAGAGCGAGCCCGCATACGTCTCGTCTGGCATATGCAGAATATTTTGCATAAATTGCATAAATTAATTTAAGGAGATTTTATTGATTTCATCAAGTCACTTTGTATGAGAGGTAGCCATGGTTTTCATTAGATATTTCCAAATTTCATACTTAAAGAGCATATTCATTGTTAATGCTTATGTGTAAAATTTGAAGTCATTATATTAATTTTTGCGGAAATGATAGAGATTTTACCATTTTTTTAAACTCACTTTGTATGGAAGGTAGACGTGATTTTTATTCGATTTTTTAAAATTTTATACTCAAATTTTATATAAAAGGTTAAAGCTAAAATTTCAAGTTATTAGATTAATTTTTGTGGAATTTTAATCAGTGTTGCTCATTTTACAACGTTGACATTTTTGCGTCTGTGTTAGAGAGCTTTAAGCTTCTTCACTGAGAGAAACCAGTTGTGTAACTTTCTGTTGCACAGTTCTTCGATATCTAAACTTCTTATTATTGGGGGTTGGAATTAATTTTAAAGGTTTTTTTTCGGTTTTTGAGCATTTATTTAGAAACAACGGTACAATGTATATTATTCAAAGTATTGTCCATCGTTAGCTACAACATTTTCCCATCTTTCTGGCAGCATATGGATTCCGCGCCGGAAGAACGATTCGTCTTTTGAGGCAATCCACGAATCGACCCATTTTTTGGTATCCTCGTAAGAAGTGAAGCGCTGCTCAGCCAAGCCATGCGTCATCGATCTGAATAGGTGGTAGTCGGAAGGGGCTATGTCTGGGCTATAAGGCGGGTGGGGTAGCACATCCCAATTCAGCGCCTCCAACGTTTCCTTGACGGTTCTTGCAACATGTGGCCGTGCGTTGTCATGTTGAAAAACCACTTTGTCGTGTCTTTTGGCATATTCCGGCCGTTTAACCTTTAATGCTCGGCTCAATTGCATCAATTGTTGTTGGTAGCGTTCCCCAGTGATGGTTTCGTTAGGTTTTAGCAGCTCATAGTACACGACACCCTTCTGATCCCACCAAATACACAGCATAAGCTTGGCGCCATGAATATTCGGCTTGGCCCTCGATGCTGATGCATGGCCGGGTGGTCCCCACGATTTTTTTCGCTTAGGATTATCGTAATGGATCCACTTTTCATCGCCAGTGACAATACGATGCAAAAAACTCTTCCTTTTATGCCGTTGAAGCAGTTGTTCGCACATGCAAAATCGCCGTTCAACGTCTCTCGGCTTCAACTGGTACGGCACCCAATTTCCTTGCTTTTGAATCATTCCCATGGCCTTCAAGCGTTTGCCGACCGTTGATAAGTCGACTCCCAATGATTCTGACAATTCTTGAAGGGTTTGACACGGGTCTTCATCGAGCAAAGCCTCCAATTCCTCATCTTCAAACTTTTTCGGCTGGCCCGGACGCTCTTTGTCTTCCGTATCAAAATCACCACTTTTAAACCGACGGAACCAGTACTCACAAGTAGAAATCGATGGAGCATAGTCCCCGTAAGCCTCAGTAAGCGTGCGTTGTGCTTCAACCGCTTTTTTCTTCAAATGGAAGCACAAAAGTAAACCTTCCCGCAAATTGCGTTTTGTTGGAACGAAAGTCGACATGTTCACAGAGAAAAAAATATATGTTGTTTACACTTCAGTGGAATGACACATACTGAAAAATGAAGCTTAGACAATGTGCTTTGAAATGAATATAGTAACAGGTGTGCCCGATGCGATCTATTGATAGTTACGCCATCTCTTAGAAAACCTTTAAAACTAATTCCAACCCCCAATAAATACAAGTGAAACTTTTAAATGGTTTAGCCTTGAATTGATCAAAACTATTAAAAGAGTTCATGATTACTTTTAATTAAGCTCTTATTTTTATAATCTACTAGCTGAAAACCGGCGTGTTGCTACTTACTCATCAAATGTTTACATTGAAACGGCATGTTTAAATTGTGGTTGAATACTGAATCTGTGCTACCTATAATTCCAAAGCTATTCAATAAATCATAAAGTAACTTAATCATAAAAGCCATAACTTTTGATTCAAAAGAGATATTGGGGTAATTTTTTCATATAAATTATTTTGGAGACTTAACTTTTTTTGTAAAAAAAATTTGTAAAAAATATAGCAACAACATTTTTAGAAATAATAAATTCCGCCAAAGAAGTCAAAGAGGGTACTTTGTTGTTTTGATGACAAAAACAGTAAGAAGAATTTTTGCAAATAAATGCTAATTCATATGGAAGGTAGTCAAAAATGCAATTTTTACCTGGTTTTATTTTTACAACGAAAACAACTTTTGAGAATATTTTGAACCTTTTTTGAAAAAAATATAAAAAATAGTATTCCCCGGCAGACGTTGTTCTGCCACAGACCACTTACTGCCATATACGAATTTTAATGCTAATCGAAAGAAAAATTGTATATATTCTCCATTCTTAGTGTAGTTGCCGAAAGTAACCATATGAACTAAATTACAAAATTAAGTATGAAACGACTAAAACTGTCCAAAATATAGCATTTTTGTTTATTTGTGGGCGGTAAAAGGGGTTGTGGCAACGTTTTTTCCCCTATAAACCATCACGTACTTAAAACAAAATAGCTGACAAAATTTCAGCTTAATTTAGTTTATAAATGGCTCACTTTGATTCCTCCACGCTTATCTCCTGATAAACAAGTAAACATAGTGCGACCACGTCCATTTTTAGTCCACTGGCCGAAAATAGCCATACAAACTAAATTACCAAATTTTAGTCTAATACGACACAAAACGTCTGAAATAAAGCATTTTTATTGGTTTGTGGGGGTGTAAACCAATTTTGAGTATATTTTCTGACAATACCCATACAAACTAAGCCAAAACTTTAGCTCAATCAGCCCAGTAGTCAATTTTATGATTTCTGAAAAAATTGGGAGCAGCTAAAGTGCGACCATGCCCATTTTTACAAAAAATGCCGAAAGTAACTATACAAACTAAATTACCAAATTTAGTTTATTACAATTAAGACCAAAACCGTCTTAAGTAAAGAATATTAATTTATTTGTGGGCAGTAAAAAGGGGAGTAGATGCCCATTTTTTGTACAGTGTCCGACAGTAACCATATAAACTAAATTTCCAAATTTTAGTCAAATACGATGAAAACCGTCAGAAATATTGAATTTTTATTGATTTGTGGTCGGTAAAAGGGGGGTGCAAACCCACTTTTAGTACAATTGCTGACAGTAGCCAATTAAATTAAATTACCAAATTAAAGTCTTATACGACCCAAACCGTTTGAAATATATCATTTTTATAGGTTTGGGGGCGGCAAAAGAGGGTATTGCAAATTTTTTTCTTAACCATCTCCTACCTGAAAGAAATCGACTGCCAAAATTTCAGCTCAAAAGGCAGAGCAGTTTTTGAGTCTGTAGGCATCACACAGAGAGACAGAATATTTGTATGGGAGTATATGGGATGGAGTAAAAATGCCATATCTCTAAAATGCCAGAACCACTGACCCGATTTTGTGCAAAATGCACGTAATCCATCTACAGACCATACCTAACGTACCCTGCTATTTAGGTTGAAATCGGTCGACCTGTTTTGTAGTCAGTGGTGACATCAAAACGTACATGGCTTTTTATAAATATATATATATAGATTAATCAATTAATTACGTAAATTAATTTATACATAAATTGTTTAAATTAATATGATTAAAATGTTGCCCTTAGATAATATCTTCATATAATACGTTTTTAATAAGTTTTAGTTTTTTGGTCACGGAAGACTTTTTTGTGGATATGCTCATATACTCGTTTAATCGTTTCTGAAAATTGGGCGAAGTTATAGTTCGACCACGCCCATTTTTTGGTCGAACAATTGAAGTGTTAGAAAATAAGCGATTTCTTAAAAAAAAGTCAGGAGGCCGAGTGTGTGAGTGCACTCTACCTTCACTGATAGTAAGTGAATTCTAATAAAAATTCTCAAGCTGGTGGGTGAGTTCCCATGCCCAAACTGTCAAACAACTACCTGGAAGCTAACATCTGCATTGAATTCACATAAAAACAACCCAAAATATAAAAAAAAAATACCTGGAAACACATTTAAGGTCTTGTCAGAAAGATAAAATTGTGAACATATTAAATCAAAAAAATTCTATCAAAAAACTACCTGGAAGCAAACATTTGCATTGAATTCACGTTGTAGCTCTTGTCATGTTTAATGTCTTGTATGTTTAATTAACGCTCAAAAATTAAATATTCCTGGCCAGAACCATGTGTTCGTCCAAGGGTTAACATCGTTTAGGTAGCGCTTAGGTATCACGCGATCACGCACCGACCGCAGCAGCACAGGCAATGCAGTAAGCTCAGCACACGCAACAAGGGACGCAGCACACAATATAAAAGCGACACGACGCTCACATCGAGGCATTACACAGCGCGACGTCAACGAGAGCTCAGCTGTGAAAGTTATAAAGTAAAAGGTAAAAAAGTGAAAGTGCTACAGCATAATTCGCACACAACATTGGCAACTGACAATTTCAATATGCAGTGTGAAAATATTGATTTATTTTGCTACGTTTGCGATCATCAAATCAGAAAAAAAAGTTCTACAACATTGCAAAAGGAAAATAATCTTTTAACTAGTCAATTCAAGAAATCATATAAGTTGTTTTTCGACGAAGTAGACTTGACCGGTGAAAATTACACACCTAATACAGTGTGTCGCCAATGTTATAACAATCTCATGGCATGGTTGAGTGGAGGCAAACATAGTATGAAGTATTGTAAGCCGGTAAACTGGATTAATCTCCCAGATGATCATAATGAAACCAGTTGCTCTGCATGCGTTAATTACACATGTGGTCTAAATCGATATGCTGAGAGGAACAAAAGTTATAAAGCAACTGTAACAGCCACACTACCAGTGCTTTCACCTGAAAATTTTGTATCACCAAGGTCGCCAACTCCAGATCGAAGTACGGAATGTACAGGAATGACTAGAGCAAGCGGTGTTACTTATGAAGATCCATTTGATACCGATTATGAGCCCAACAGGGAAGAGATGGACCACAACTAATAACACAAATGGAAATGGATTTCATTGTGGCCATATTGGGACTATCACAGCGACTTGCCATATTTTTAACAGCGTTTTTAAAGCAAAGAAAACTCACACATGGTAATGTGAACTCCACGGCGTACCGCAAACGGCAAGCTGAATTTCAGAGCCTCTACACTCTAAATGATGACAATTCGTTCGCTTACTGCAACGATGTAAAAGCTTTGGTGGTAAAATTGGGAATGAACTACATCGGTAGTGAGTGGAGATTATTTATTGATGGTTCTGTTTCAAGCTTGAAAGCAGTGTTGTTTCATGTGTCGAACCGAAAATCTTCCATTCCGTTAGCAATGGGTATTAACATGAAAGAAAGCTATGAAACATTGAAAGATATAATGGAAAAAAATCAAATACTACGAAAATAAATGGAAGATTTATTGTTTTTTCAAAATTCTTTTGTTTTCTTTGTAATTGGGATTCGCGCTCACCTCTGAATCAATACCAATGTAATTCGCAGAGACCAAGAGGAAGTGTGGTGGAACAAATGAAATAACATAAACTGAGGAATGCACCTTTAATTGACCATACTCAAGACATCTTGCTGCCACCGCTCCACATAAAATTGGGAATTGTGAAAAAATTCATTAAAGTGGCCGTTGAAAATTGTCCAAACTCATTCGACTATTTGAAAAGCGTTTTCCCAAAGCGTAGCGATGACAAAAATAAAAAAGTTATTGTAGTAAATTTAAAACGAATTTTTGTTCACCTCATTGTACTATTTTCACTTTGTTAATGTTTTCTTTTCTGTCTTTATTTTTTTTCTTCATTTAACAGGCGTACTTAATAGCCCTGACATTAGAAAACTATTCAATAGCAACTTTGAATCATCGCTTCATGATTATAATCATTCAATGGCATGGATTTACCTTCAGCGTGTATGCACCAGAGTCCTGGGAGGGGATCGAGACGCGGAACCGGAAGCAAGAGAATGGGTGAAAGAAATACTGTATTATTTTGAGAAAATCGGCACATCGATGACATTAAAGCTGCATTTTCTACATTTTCATTTTGACGATTTTATCAAACAACTCCCTACCGAATCCGATAAGCAAGGAGAATGGTTTCACCAAACCACAATGCCCATGGAAAAACGGTACAATGGCAAAAAACTGGACGCATTGCTTGCAGGGGTAATATCAATTTTATTGATGCATTGTTTTGCATTCCTTTTTTGATTTCTTTTCTAATTCAATTCAGGTATGTTGGTGGAGTCACAAGATCACCCTGTATGATGTTAATGAAGTATCTGAAGAAGAAAAAGCTGATGATGGAGGGCAGTCTGGAAGTAACGTGCCTGTGGACACCAAAGATCTGAATCAGAGTCAGATTCGGACGATTCGGACGACGATTTGGATCCACAACTTAAGAGAGTGCGATTTGCAAGTCCAGGGCCATCAACATTATAATAGATAGCATAGTATTGTAGTGCCATCCCTGCTGAGACTACTAATCCCTACAACACTGGATCATTATTACTAAATATCTATGCTACTACTCTTTGTTACAACCCTAACTCTAAATGTCAACCCAAACCACCTAAGAACTAAGATTAATAAAATCAGTAATAGTATAACAATGAAACCTGCAACATGCCTTTTCACTTACGGGAGAAGGCTTTATAGAATCTCAATACTGAAGTAAAGAAAAAACAAATGAAATTAAAAAATTTTAGGGAAATTTTTCACTTTTGCGGCTACCTAAGTGCTACCTAAAAGGTGTTAAGAATCATTCTTAGGAAAATTATATGTTCTAGAAAGTTATTTATTGAGATTTTAGGTTCATTTTTGTACTTGATTATTTCCTTGAATTTTGAACGGTTTGCTACCTATGGACCTGAACAGGGGAAAAAGGTAAAAGAAAATTTAATTTTTTAAAGTTTTTTGCGATTTTGACCTTGAAGATGAAGTTTTTTATTTTATATGTTCACAATTATTGTTTTTTATGACAAGAGCTACAACTTTGCCTCAGAGAGTAAATCAAAATTCCGAACGGTTTACAAGATATGAGCTTGAGAAAGTGATCATTTTTTTGCAAAAATTACACCAAGGCCCCACATCATTGGTGGCCCATAAAAAAAACCTGGAGGACTTTAGGCAAAACTGGGAGACAAGGGTCTTTTTTTTGGTCTTTTATCACGTAGTGATGTCCGTATATGGTTATTTTGCCATGACTTAAAAAATTACACACTGTGTAGTTATAGTTCTACCACGCCCATTTTTTGCTGAGTTTTCAAGAGTCACCATATAAACTAAATTACAAAGTTTTAGCCAAATAACACCGAATTCATCTGAAATATAGCGTTTTTATTGATTTGTGAGCGGTAATAGGGGGTGTGGCAATTTTTATTTATTTATTATTTGAGATATGGGCCTTGGCAGCAAATTTTGTAAATTATGACACCTTTAGGTGTTACCGTTCATGAGATCTTAACGGACACCAACCCACACAAACGATTTGTATGGGAGTATATGGGAACAATTTTAACGGAACCACTTTCGAACGGAACCACTTTCGAACCACACAGATTTCGTGCAAACTTTACATAAACCATTTACAGACCATCACCAACGTACCCTGAAGTTCTGGTTTAAAAAGTTCGACCCGTTTTTGCAGTTAGTGGTTACATCAAAATGTACACATCTTTGTATATATAAGCCATTTATTCCCCGGCAGACGTTGTTCTGTCACAGATCGCCTTGCTGCCATATACGAAAATGTCAATAAATGTGAAATATATTCACTGTTTTCAGTATAGCTGTCGAAAGTAACCATATGAACTAAATAACCAAATTTTAGTCTAATACGATCAAAACCATGCGAAATAAAGCATTTTTGTTGTTTTGTAAGCGGTAAAAATGGGTGCGGCAAAATTATTTCCCTTAAACCATTTCGCAATCGGAACAAATCGACTGCTAAAATTTCAGCTTAATTTAGCTTAATCCTGGCGCACATTGCTTCACTCCAAGCTGACCCCCACCTAGAAGTGAGTTTAACTAAAGTGAGACAGGCCCATTTTTAGTGCACTTGCCGAGAGTAACCAAATGAACTAAATTACAAAATTTTTGTCTTATAAGACCCAAACCGTTGAAATAAAACATTTTCATTGGTTTGTGGGTGGTAAAGGGGGGGACGTGGAAACCAATTTTTATTACATTTGCTGACAGTAACCATGCAAACTAAGCCAAAATTTTAACTCAATCGACCCAGTATTCAATTTTAATGATTTCTGAACAAGTGGGTGTGGCTATATAGCGATAATACCCGTTTTACATACAGTTGCCGAAAGTAACCATACAAACTTAAGTATCAAATGTTAGGCTTATATGGCCAAAACTGCTTGAAATATAGCATTTTCACTGATTTGTGGGCGGAAAAAGGGGGCGAGAAACCAATTTTTCATACAGTTGCTGACAGTCACCAAACAAACCAAATTACTAAATTTAAGTCTTATACTATCAAAACCGTATTAAATAAAGTATTTTCATTGATTTGTGGGCGGTAAAAGTAGGCGTGGAAACACATTTTTAGTACAGTTGTCGACAGTAACCGTACAAACTAAATTTCAAATTTTTAGCCTTATATGACCCAAACCGACTGAAATATAACATTTTTATCGATTTGGGGCGGTAAAACGGGGGGGTGGCAATTTTTTTCCTCAACCTTCTCGTACCTAAAACAAAACGACTGACAAAATTTCAGGTCAATCGGTTCAGTAGTTTTGGAGTCTATAAGCATCTTACCCATAGACGCACGTCGTTTTGCTTTATATATAAATGTAGCAAGGGACTTGGTAAGACAGCGAAAGCGTCAGTACCAGTTTACTTGCGTTATAGTTTTTTTTAAAAATAAGGATCGTACGATTTCTTCGTATATCTTTCCATAAAGAAAAAATATCTTTCCTTTTCAATATTTTCTATCGTAATGAAAATTTTATTTTATTATTTTGAAATATCTCAAATAATTTTCATTGAAGTAAAAATTATATTTCAAAAGTATTTTAAAGTAAAGTAAAGTAAAGTATTTAAATATTTAAATAATATGACAAAGAGTGAAACTATATAAAGACAGTAATTGCAATCGTTACAAACTCCCCCTCTGCTACAGGAAATCGTCCCGATGATGTAGCAGCAATTTTAATAATTTCGGAAACCACGTGTTGTGAATTTATTACTTCTTGATATGTGCATCTTTTATGTAAGTTTCATCTGGAGGCCGCGAAAGCATTTATGCGAAAACATTTTGTTTACCTGGCTTATATCCAAAGTGAATGTAATAAATTTGTAACATTAATGCCCATAGGGCTAATCTGCCAATAGGTGATTTTAATGAGAGGAGCCATTTTAAAGGTTGGTGATCTGTAAGAACAGTTATTTTAGGTCCTTCAACATAACCGCGATACTTCTGAATAGCCCATACTACAGGAAGTAATTCACGTTCTGTTGTTGAATAATTTTTTCAGCAGGGAACAATAAACGACTTGTATATTAAATGGGATGCTCTGGTTTCTTCTCCCCCTGCAGTAGAACTGCTCCTAAACAATAGTTTCTATCATCCGTTTTGAGGATAAAAAGTTGATTTGCATGCACTTGACATAAAATTTGTGGTGAAGAAAAAATAACCTTAATATTATTTAAAGCCATTTCCTTTTCTGAAAGCCATATCCATTTTGTATTTTTCTTTGTCCAGCTTGATAATGCTTTAGAAATTTCTATAAAATTTGGTATAAAACGATGATAACATTAACATTTTTGTAAGAATGAAATTAGTTGCTTAATGTTTTAGGAATTTGCTTTTTTAAAGATAGATTCTGTTTTTTCAGGATCAGTTTTTAATTCTTCTTTTATAAATTTTAAGATGTGGAGCTTCATCTGAACGTACAGTTATTTCTAAAGAATTTAAGCTCAAAAAGCAAGGTTCATTATTTTTTATTAATCTTAATTTTTTCATAGGTGGGAAAAGTTCGCGATTTTTATATAAGCGTAGGTCATTAGGGATAGAACTTCCGAAAACTTTCTTTATTTCTTCTGAAGAGTACTTGTATGTTGATGTAGAATATTCAGGAGGTATAATTGGTTCAGCTGTTTTCATTTTAAATTCAAAAATTTTATTTGGGTCATCTTTATAAAACCAATAACGTTGAGCTAAATCGAGCACCATTCCAACTTGTTCCATGAAATCAATTCCAAGTAGTGTGCGGTTATTTTCTGCTGAGGGAAGGCAAATCAATTGGATCTTTTTAAATCTATTTCCTATTATAATATCTGCCTCCGTGGAGTAAACCTTTTGTTGTTTTGGAATACCGTCTGCTAGTACCAATTCTGCAAAAATTTCTTTGAATTCCACACCTTTTTGTTTTAGTTTGTGGAAAAGTACATGTCCAGCAATACTTGTTCGTGCGGCTGTGTCTATATAAGCTTCACCATTTAATCCATTTATATTCAAAGTTACGGTAGGTACACTTCTTCCGATTACTGATGTATTTATTGAATTGAAATCTATCCGTACTGGCTTTTTGGTGTCGTTAAATTTGTTACAGGTTGGACAGTTTGACCGATAAACGTCTGGTGCGCCGCAACCGTAACAATTAAGAGTGGTTCACTCAGCTTGTGATTGCTTATGGTTTTCAATTTCAGCTTTTTTGTAGCATTCTTCAGCAGTGTGGTTTCGTTTGCGACAGAACGTGCAGAGTTTCATTGCAAATTGTTTTAGTTGGTCTTCTATTCCTTTCGTAGAGTTCTTTTCATTAGTTATTAGTTCTGCTTCTCTTGCTTTATACAACAACTCTTGAAATGTCCGAAAATTTTCTCTTGGGACTTTATCGCGAATTTGAAACAGGAGCTGTGAGTAGAGAATATTTAGCATAGTGTTTTCACTTAGTTTCTCTTTAAGTTGAGCGAAAAGTTTTCGTTTTCGACAGACGAAATTGTCTGTTGTTTCTGATGTATGTTGCTGGTCTTTATTAATTTCGTAAAAATTTCTCCAATCAGGTTTTGGTGGAAAGAATGCTTGCAATAAAAGAAGGATGGCTTCGTTGAATGTTTTTGCTTCGTCTTTTACACCTTGCCACCAAGAGCATGCATAGCCTTCAAGTAATAGCGGAAAACTTGCCAGAGCGAATCTATCATTGATGCTCTCGGCTTCTTTGAACACTTGAATGGTTGCGACAAAATCTTCAACATTAGTAGTGCCTGGATCTCCATTGAATCGAGCACTGCATTTGCTGAATGATGATCGAATTTCGTGATTCGATTGGATAGATTCTAACAATTCGGTAAATTGTTCCCGAGTCATGCTGATGTTGGTTGAACTGATTTGATCAACAGTAGATGACGTTGATCCACCAACAGTTGAAGTGGTACGGGGACTTCTTCGCATTTTTTTCTTTGAATGGGCAATTAGTACAGGCTATTGAAATAGCTCTTGTAGAGATGTGAGTTTCGACCTCACAGTAAAGTAAATATAGCACGAATGGATGTCGTCTAATTGTTTAAGGGGAAAAATTAGCTCGAGCAAAGTATTGTTGCGGTAGAAAACGCAATGAAAATGCGTTGGTAGTGTAGATGAGAAACGGATGGCTACTGTTTCTAAGGATCTTAAGTAAACACGTAGATAGTAGATTTACTGTGCGTGACTGCGGATGACCAGCTAATGAGACGAGGGACGTGGTAAGACTGCAAAAGCGTCAATACCAGTCTCTCTCGTGTATTATTTATTTTTGGTGAAGTTCGTTTGAAGATGAGCACACACAGCACGGGTTAAGTTGCAGTGGCAGAGGCAAGTTCACGTTAATTAGACTTATAAACAGTGAACGAAATGGGCTTCGCTGCGGCTAAAAAGCTTATGCACAGTTTGATTAGTGTAAATTGCACGGCTTAATTTGCTGCGGTACGTCGTATATGTAATTTCAGCGAATGAATGAATGTCGCTGTCGCAGAATTGTACGGACTTCGGGCGTATGGAATATGTCGTTGTATCAGCAAACAGGAAATTCTTGCGGCTAGTTTTTAGATATTTTAGTTGGGCGTCAATGTAGCAAGGGACTTGGTAAGACAGCGAAAGCGTCAGTACCAGTTTACTTGCGTTATAGTTTTTTTTTAAAAATAAGGATCGTACGATTTCTTCGTATATCTTTCCATAAAGAAAAAAATATCTTTCCTTTTCAATATTTTCTATCGTAATGAAAATTTTATTTTATTATTTTGAAATATCTCAAATAATTTTCATTGAAGTACAAATTATATTTTAAAAGTATTTGAAAGTAAAGTAAAGTAAAGTATTTAAATATTTAAATAATATGACAAAGAGTGAAACTATATAAAGACAGTAATTGCAATCGTTACATAAATAGATATTGATTTGTGGGCGGTAAAAGTTGGCATGAAAACATTTATATATAGTGACCGCCTTTTGGTACACCTACACAGCAAGTTTAACTATAAAAATGTGTTGAAATCCGGAATCGCCATGATTTTGAAAAAGTGGGCGTATATATATTGCGACCACGCCTATTTTTTTAACAGTTACGGACAATAACCATCTGAACAAAATTACTAAATCTTATTTTTTACGAACGAAACCGTCATATGTATATCCCTTTTTTTGGTTTGTGGTCGACAGCGCAAATTTGGCTTCTATGGGAGGTACCACGCCCCCTCGTCTTATAGTTACTAAACCTCACAGGAACACTCTCGAGATGTGGCTTAAACTTACATTTTACTTACTTACTTGCAACGACAGCAATGCATTCGACATCGATCGTTGTTTTTTGCAACATGGACCACTTTGTACAAATTGACAGATATGCAACAACGGCACTGCATTTGGCATCAAACAAGGTGGCTGCAGCACGAATTACGTGGAGCGTTGATGAAATCGGTTTCTGAAAAATATTTTTCACAAACTTTTACTTTAAATTCCAAGTCTAAGCCACAAAACTCCACCCACTCTTCACATCATCACTTAGAACACTAAAAAAACCGATATTTTTTTTATTCCGCGTTGTCCAACAAATTGCACAAATTCTTTTTGCCATTTTTATAATTTTAAAAATTATTAAAATATAAGTAACTTCACACAAAATTCACTATGAAAACCACAAATACACGCTTATATAACCAAAAATAAATTTTAAGTCGAACCCTTAACACGTTTGCTGCCATGTGATCCACCGGTGGGTGACACAAAATATTCATAAGAGGCCATGTGAACCACCGGTGTCACGGTGCAAATATTTTTGTAAAGAAGTTTTTTAAGTAGCTTGTTGTGGAAATGATTTTTTCACGTGGCACTACATTAAAGTAAGTTTGTATGAGGGGCTATGTGACACACCGGTGGTCACGTTCTAAAACACATAGAAAACAACACAAATTAAAAACAAAAGACACCGTTTAATAAATACACACATAAACATTACTTTAAAACAAAAAAAACTTTTGGTGATATTTCTTTTTTTCTATGTCGGCAGTCAACGTGCTAAGCTAAATATATAAAAATATTTCGCAGAATAAGTCCGCTTCAAGGTTTCCTAAAACAAAAAACTTGTACTTCCCCGTTTAAAAGAATTTTTAGCAAAGGATTTCATCAGAAACGCTTAGACAAAGTATGATTTTTCATAGGATTTCAATTTGTGATATGGCAGCACTATATTTTATGATTTTGACATTAACGATAGGTCTTGTCAAAGCTACTTACCCTACCTCATTATTCTGCCATGGTTGGCTCCAAGGTTCATTTTTAACGTTCTGGCACTTGAGAGAAATGCACTCTTTTTCCCGCCTTTGCTCGAACTGTCACTGTGCTTTTCCTTGTTCTAAGCATTTATTTTCTTCATTTCTTTTCATCCATTCTGCCAGTTCGACCGAGTTCGCTCTCAAGAGCCACAACCTTATAAATGAGCCTTGGGTTGTCTCTACGATTTTAATCATCGGCACAGACTATAAATACTTATAGACATTGCATGTGAAAGCTCCGGTACGGAATGAAAAATTTGCACGTACAAGACAAGAGACCCGACGAGTAAATAACCTAGCGAGTAATCGCTTGCATGGATTTGTGTAGCTAGCACAACATGCATAAGTTGCTTAAAGTTTTGTTTATGTTGCTAGAACTTATAAAAGAACAGCAATGATGCAGAAAACCACTGCTTATACATATATTTTTTAGATTTCTGAGTAGAGCAGCCTGACTTTGTTTACATTTTTTTTTGGCTTGATTTGTTGTTGCTGCATTGGACTTTTTTTATTACGCTAGGATTTTGTTCACGTTTTGGAAGTATTTCGTTGATCGTCAGATATAAATCATATTTTTGCGATTTTGTCTATCTAAAGCAAAGACGTTTTAGATAAATCGCTATATCTTTTTTATTTCTGATCGGATTCAAATGCTCCAAAGAACAAAATTTTAGAAAATTTATCAATCTTCTAAATGACATTAAAATTAAATTTTAAAAAAATTAATTCAATTACTTGTTACCTATTTTAAACAGATTTAAAAGTAAAACTCTAATCTGCTGCACAGAGTTAAATCCACTCATACCTTTAAATTGTATTTTTTAAAGAAAATGCCATCAATTTTGTTTTCTTGTTTTTATTTCTTTATAATTTAAATTGATATTCGGCTAATTTGTTAAAAAAAGTATATATTTATCTATTTGAAGCAAAGCGGTTTAGATAAATCGCTTTATCTTTTTGTTTCTAATCGGATTCAAATGCACCAAAGGACAACATTTTAGAAAATTGATCAATGTCTTAAATGACATCAAAACTAAATTATAACAAAATTAAACCAATTATTTATTAACTATTGTTACCTTTATCCTTTCAAACTACATCAAAATAAAGTTTTGCAAAAATTAATCGATTTCTTTATTTACTATTTTTACCTTTATCCATTCAAATAATATCAAAATTAAATTTTAACAGAATTAATCCAATTATTACTTAACTATTTTAAATAGATTTAAAACAAAAACTGCAATAATTAATTTTTCTGCACTTAAATATGGTTCGCCGTATAAATCACGCACCACCACACTTTTTTATTTTAATCGTTTTTTTTTTTTTTGTGTAAATAGTCCTTTAATTTCTTGCACTTGCACTTTGTGACTACAAAAATTCGAGACTACAATGAATCAATCAACTAACCTTTTTTGCTACTGGACGCTGGTAAGTAGTGTATATACTGATTTAATACTGTGCTGTTAAAGTTGACTTCTTTGATTTTTTCCTCTTTAGGCTGACTCCAAATGTTCCTAAAAACGGCTCCGAAAGGACCATAAACAAATTCGTGATTATTTGTTCCGGTGAATTATCGGTTCACCTACGAGCGCTGGTTTTAGTCTGCAAGGAAGTGATAGTCAGCTGGATGATTTGCTGGTAAACTTCGGGTAATTTGTGCTCGAAGTTTATGCCAAGGAGAAAACGAAACCAAAAGTAACCAAAACACAGATAAGTATATTGAATTATTATAAATGAGTATTTATTGAAACTTACGTTTTTTATTAATCTTCAATAGGTGAATCAAAAATGGTTGTACAGATGGCAGAATTTTGATAATTTGACCGCCAACAGACCTCGTCGGACAGGCCGATCGAGCGGGTCGCTCGTGCATCGAGCCTCGACACTGGAACGTGTCGATAACGCAGTAAGTTTAAAATCTAGTACATTAGACTTTAGGGTTTCGACCTAAACAGAGTATATTATTATGTATTTTAAGTGTATATTAAATATTTCAATAAGTTTAATTTATATTTTGGTTTATGTTTTACTTTGTTTTTTATATTAAAACCCATCATTTAAAATATAATTAAGTGATAAAATATGAAAATAAAGTGCATGAATGATTAACCGGATGTACGAATGAACCGAATCGGGGGCAGAAAATAAACTGCATTTTGCTTGCTATGTTTTCTGTTTTCCTTGTAGCAAGATCTCAAATTCAGTCATTAAAAGAGACTTCAAGACCCATCAAACAAAATATCATATATAAAAATAAGTAATTTATTTCATTTTAGCTACAGCTCTACATATACATTGAAAGAAAAAATTAAATATTCTTTTTGAGGATTTTAACTTTATATCAACAATATTCAATTTAAATGTAATAATATAGTTTGGTGTAATTATAAAATAAAATTGCTATCTGAATAAAAAATAATGGAAAGAAATAATCAAAGGTTGAGGGGGGGAAAATATAAAATTTTTTCCGATTAGCATGAATATTCTTATATAGCAGTAAGGCGGTCCGTTGCAGGACAAAGTCTTCCAGGGAATACTAATATTTTACATATATGTTTTCGCATCGGTCGGCAGTCCCCTCACTGCTATACTTTTTTTGTATGACTGAAAGTTTCGGCAAAAAAGGGGGTTTTTTGCAGGTACATTTTTTTTCAACGCATGCCATTTTTTTATTTGCGTAGATTGAGTGCTCAACTACAACTCTTAACTCAAGAATGCACTTTGATTTTTTACTTTCAGACGCTTTGTAAATGCTAGAGACAAGAAGCCAATGGCAACAATTTTTTATTTCCGCATGAATTGTTCTTAATTATGTAAAAAATTTGAATCATTAACATAAATAATACTAGGTTAAAAAAATAATAAAAAATGTGCTATTTCTACAGCTACGAACTGTAATATTACCTTAAATAAAATAAAAAAAAAAATCTTTTTTGACTGTATCCTGACGAGAAATTTATCAACTCAACCCAGAAATTTGTCAATACGAACAAATACTTCTGTAAGATGAGCACCACTCCAAAGACAGATCACAGATAATATAATAGAAAGATGTGCCACCGCCATACAAGCAAAGCAAGTGGCACAGTAAAATTTGAATGTGGATTTATCATAAATCCACATAAAAGCTTTATGAAAGTCAGCGAGCGAACGATTTAAAGCTTTTGAGAGCGAGAGAATAAGTAAGCGACAATGTGAGCAAATGTGAGCATAATAGTGAAAAGCAATAGAAATGATATGTAAAGATTTTATGCACGAAACATCTGAATAAACGATGTAACTGCCAACAAAATGTAGCAGAATTTCATTAGGTTTTACTTAAAAAATGTAGGCAATTATATAATTTAAAGTTATTATATTTTTTTGTATTATCTCTTAACTTTTTGTTACATAATTTCAAGAATAAAATATCATGAAGATGACATAATCTAGGTATATTTTGTGTGTTGACTTGGTTTTTTTTTTTTCCGTTTTGCCACATGATATTTTAAGTGTTATATTATTGTAAGGGCGATCAGTTGAAGCTTAGCCGCGAATAATGTCATTTTTTTTATTTTAACTGCTTTTATATATTTTTATTATATTATTGCAAATACATGCTTTACTATATGAAAAGTACTCAGAAATACAATTTTCAATTGGTCTTATTTATACAACAAAAACATTTTTTTAATCATGTTTTAAGTAAAAATTCAAAATTTTGAACCGTTTTTGAAAAAAAAAAAAAATTAAAAAATATATTCACTGACCTAACGCTGCAGTTGAAACTATTTTTGTAAAGTGCTTTCATTAAAACTTTGATCAAAAAATTTGAATGAAATATATTTAAAAATAGCGGATATATATGCATCGAAAGTCAAAGTTTTAATTTTCAATTCGTTTTTTCTCATTCTTGGGGAGCGATGTTTTATGAAAAAGTCGTTGTACCAAAAATTTCTGAAATTCTAAAGATATGTGAATGTTTTTGGTATTAAAATTACTGACATTAAAGTTTTTTCCTAAATGACCTCTATGTTTATTATGTTGACTTTATATGATTTAAATACAAATTCTAAATGTTTGATAGTTTAAATCATACTTGATTTTAAATACAAATTCTAGTTGTTTGACAGTTTAAAATCGTTTATCGAGCTTAAGGTCAAAGTTAGAAACAATTAATTGTTCTAACGAATTTTTCTAAAGAAACAACAACAACAACAAAGTTTTTTCAATATGAAAGGAAAAAAACCACTAGCAAATTGATTTTATTGTACAATTTCTGCGTGCTAAACGCGTCATCAGAAATCTTTGTGATTGCCCGTGCAAGCGCGTAGACGCACTGCACCATCGGGGCGATGAGATTTTGAAGCTTCAATTTCTCATTTTTTCCCTTAATTTCATAATGCCACATTTGTTGTTGTATTTCTGTTTTACTTTAGTTTCTATGCCTATATTATATGTAGTCCAACAGCCTGCTGGAATTCTGCACTAACAAAGCATGTTTACTGAAGTTGTTTTTAGAATTTTTGCTGATTTTGTTTTTCAGCTGTTTCCGTTTGGTCGAGCTCTACCATTTGATTAAAGTTTTTTCCTAAATGACCTCTATGTTTATTATGTTGACTTTATATGATTTAAATACAAATTCTAAATGTTTGATAGTTTAAATCATACTTGATTTTAAATACAAATTCTAGTTGTTTGACAGTTTAAAATCGTTTATCGAGCTTAAGGTCAAAGTTAGAAACAATTAATTGTTCTAACGAATTTTTCTAAAGAAACAACAACAACAACAAAGTTTTTTCAATATGAAAGGAAAAAAACCACTAGCAAATTGATTTTATTGTACAATTTCTGCGTGCTAAACGCGTCATCAGAAATCTTTGTGATTGCCCGTGCAAGCGCGTAGACGCACTGCACCATCGGGGCGATGAGATTTTGAAGCTTCAATTTCTCATTTTTTCCCTTAATTTCATAATGCCACATTTGTTGTTGTATTTCTGTTTTACTTTAGTTTCTATGCCTATATTATATGTAGTCCAACAGCCTGCTGGAATTCTGCACTAACAAAGCATGTTTACTGAAGTTGTTTTTAGAATTTTTGCTGATTTTGTTTTTCAGCTGTTTCCGTTTGGTCGAGGTTTTCGATGAAAGTTTTTCCTTTCATATTGAAAAAACTTTGTTGTTGTTGTTGTTTCTTTAGAAAAATTCGTTAGAACAATTAATTGTTTCTAACTTTGACCTTAAGCTCGATAAACGATTTTAAACTGTCAAACAACTAGAATTTGTATTTAAAATCAAGTATGATTTAAACTATCAAACATTTAGAATTTGTATTTAAATCATATAAAGTCAACATAATAAACATAGAGGTCATTTAGGAAAAAACTTTAATCAAATGGTAGAGCTCGACCAAACGGAAACAGCTGAAAAACAAAATCAGCAAAAATTCTAAAAACAACTTCAGTAAACATGCTTTGTTAGTGCAGAATTCCAGCAGGCTGTTGGACTACATATAATATAGGCATAGAAACTAAAGTAAAACAGAAATACAACAACAAATGTGGCATTATGAAATTAAGGGAAAAAATGAGAAATTGAAGCTTCAAAATCTCATCGCCCCGATGGTGCAGTGCGTCTACGCGCTTGCACGGGCAATCACAAAGATTTCTGATGACGCGTTTAGCACGCAGAAATTGTACAATAAAATCAATTTGCTAGTGGTTTTTTTCCTTTCATATTGAAAAAACTTTGTTGTTGTTGTTGTTTCTTTAGAAAAATTCGTTAGAACAATTAATTGTTTCTAACTTTGACCTTAAGCTCGATAAACGATTTTAAACTGTCAAACAACTAGAATTTGTATTTAAAATCAAGTATGATTTAAACTATCAAACATTTAGAATTTGTATTTAAATCATATAAAGTCAACATAATAAACATAGAGGTCATTTAGGAAAAAACTTTAATCAAATGGTAGAGCTCGACCAAACGGAAACAGCTGAAAAACAAAATCAGCAAAAATTCTAAAAACAACTTCAGTAAACATGCTTTGTTAGTGCAGAATTCCAGCAGGCTGTTGGACTACATATAATATAGGCATAGAAACTAAAGTAAAACAGAAATACAACAACAAATGTGGCATTATGAAATTAAGGGAAAAAATGAGAAATTGAAGCTTCAAAATCTCATCGCCCCGATGGTGCAGTGCGTCTACGCGCTTGCACGGGCAATCACAAAGATTTCTGATGACGCGTTTAGCACGCAGAAATTGTACAATAAAATCAATTTGCTAGTGGTTTTTTTCCTTTCATATTGAAAAAACTTTGTTGTTGTTGTTGTTTCTTTAGAAAAATTCGTTAGAACAATTAATTGTTTCTAACTTTGACCTTAAGCTCGATAAACGATTTTAAACTGTCAAACAACTAGAATTTGTATTTAAAATCAAGTATGATTTAAACTATCAAACATTTAGAATTTGTATTTAAATCATATAAAGTCAACATAATTACTGACATTTTTTAAATTTAATTCGCGAAAAATTTTATTCAAGAAAGATTTTCAATATCAAAATTTACGTAAGTGAAAATGGGTTGAATGAGCGTGATCAAAACTAAGTATGTTACAATCTAATCTAGGATGCACACAATATGTGTACTCAAATTGAGCGAAGTCCGTAAGCCATTTAGATTTGTATAAATGTCAATTAAACAAACAAACCGGAAAATAAGTTTTATTAAATAGACTTTGTGTTAAGTTGTGTGAGTATTATAGAACGAATGCAATTCGAAAAGAATTGAAGAATTTTCAAAGATTTATCGATTTTTTAAGTTTTGAAAAATATTTCCCCAGTTATGATCCTATAACTTTAAAAGTATTTTTTCATATTACTAAATTTATACATGTTCGCAAATAAGACGTTTATATCTTTCAATTAAGTTAACATTTGTATTGATCTAACGATTTTTTTATAAATTTTCTAGATACTACATTTGTGAAAGAGTTTAAAAAATATGGTTAATACTCAAAATTACCTCCTTTACAGGCCAAATATGCGATATCGGATAGCTTTATAATTATATTTCGCAAAGCCTCAGAATTCGGTATTCGAACACAATTTGCAAGTAGCGTTTCCCTGATAACATTTCAGTTAACATTACAAGTAGCGTTTCAGGGGTCGTGACACCTCCTACACCACCCAAATATGCGATATCGAATTGCTTTGGAGTTATAGGCCGCATAGCCTCGAAATTCGGTATTTGACTACAATTTACACGTTTCACTGATAAAATTTTATGGGTGTTAGGCAAGGAGGCGTGTTCCCTCCCACACAACCGAAATTTTTGATATTGAATAGCTTTGGAGTTATAGGTGGCCGCACAGCCTCGGAATTCGGTATTCGACCACAATTTACTCGAGCCGTTTCACTGCTAACATGTTATGGGCTTTTGATAACGCGGGCGTGGCAGCAACGCACAGTGTTTCAGCTAGTTATTTATACCATCGCGAAGATTTTGTTGTTTTGTTTTGATTTATTTTTGACGCATCTTTGTTTACGTCATTTCTGTTATTTTACTAATTTCAAAGAGTTTACAGAGTTGCAAATCCTATTATAAGGTAAAATTACGATTTAGGGATTTTTAAATTTAGCTACAAACGTTTAAAACATTGTGTGTAAACAAAGTATTTAGTTAAATATATGATAATTGGGTTTTTAAAGTCTGAAGAATTTGTTTAGTACGAACTCACCACTTCGACTTTGATGCAGGTAATTTTGAGTATTTTTATTAAAACCGAAATACGTAAAATATCCAACCTGCTACAATCATACTTTTTTTAACAATAAAGTAGAAATAAAACCAAATTATATATCTTTTGGTTATAGGATCTTTTGGAGAGAATACTTTTGGAGTTATAGGATCATAACTGGGGAAATATTTTTCAAAACTCAAAAAAGTCGGAAAAATCTTTAAAAAAAAATTCGAACCAACCAGGAAAAGTCTTAATGATTTTTATTATTTAGAAAAAATACTCAATCGAACTGGCAATGTAGTTTTCGTCGCACAAACTTTTTTCAAATTATATACCACTGTTATTAATTCGTTATTCCCTTTTAAATAATAAATACGATGAATAAAAAAATTTTGTTATTCACTACTATTTTATGAATAAAATGCTCGCTATTAATTTTTTAATTAATTTTTTATTCATTATAATTTTTTTATTCGTTATTAATTTTTTATTCATTATAAATTTCGTATTCATTTGTTATTTTGCATTTACTTTCGAATAATAAATAAAATGAAAACAATCTCGTTATTCAATTTTGAATAATGAACCAAATTAATAATAAATAAAAAATTAATAATGAATGTAAAACTAATAATGAATAACACATAAATCAAAAAACAATAATGTACAAAAAATGAATTATTGAAAAATTTTAAATTCTTTTTGAATTGCATTCTTTGTAAATAGAATTCATATGCATAAAAAAATAATTAATTATTCTAAATAACGAAAAAAAAATAATTGAAATTAATTACTAATCAATTTTTTTATTTATAAACAATTTTGAATTCATTGGATGGATTTGTATGTCGTTATTCAGTTTTCCTTAAGATTCTGAATATATATGCAGATTTTACTGCTCTGGCTAAGTCAATCAAAAATAGTCAATATTAATAGCAAGCTTTAGCCAGCTTGCAAAAAATACCAAACAGATACAAGTCATATTCATGCTTGCTCGTTGGCTTGGCTTGTTTAGACTTACATTGTCGGGCAGAAAGTTGAAAAGCTTGAAACGATCGGCAAAAGCTTGTAAGCTTGCAAGTATTCAATTAATTGAATTAAAGCAAGTATCCAAAAAATTCAATGAGCTTGTGTAGAGAGAGCTTAAGCGTAAAAGGACTTTTAAAGGTCCTGTGGACTCCTCGGTTGGAAGATTTGAAGTTTTAGGGGTAGATGATTTCGGATCTGATGTCAAAATTTAAGATGGCGGATAGAGTTGCTACCTATATTTTTTTGTATTTTCGGATTTTTTTTTTTTTTTGTATATTATTCAGATTTGATATCGATAATCCCACAGTTTTAAAATTTAAGAAGGAGGTTAGGGTTGCCACCTTATTTTTTTTACGAATTCTGGGCTGGCGCGAACTAAAGGGTAAAAATGGGTTGCTGAATCCGAATCCGTTGTCAGAATTTCAAAATTATAAAATTGTTGCTACCTAATAATATGTATTTTTAAGAATTTTAAACATCATTTAACTTCAAATTCGGAATCAGTGACTACCTAACACTGAAATTTTGACCACGGATTCGGATTCAGCGACCCATTTTTGGAAATAATTTTTTTTTGCCAGTCCCGAATTCAAAAAAATACAAAAAATTAAGTTGGCAACCCAATCCACCATCTTGAATTTTAAAATTCTGACTTCAGATTCGAAGTCAGTGACTCGTGGTAATCCTAACCTCTATCTTAAATTTTAAAACTGTGACATTATATTCGAAATAAAATCCGTTGTCAGAATTTCAAAATTCAAAGAATTCGCAAAAATATCCAAAAATCTAGGTGGCAACTCTATCTATGATCCGAAATCATCTACCCACTAAAACTGCCAAGCACGGAGTCCACAGAACACTTAAAAGTCATAATACGCTTAAGCTTTTCCTATACAAGCTCATTGAATTTTTTGGATACTTGTTATAATTGGATACTTGCCGTCAATTTCAAGCTTTTCAAGCTTTTTTCCTTCAATTTCAAGCTTTTCAAGCTTTTTGCCGAAGGCATCAAGCTTTACTTTACTTGAAACTTCGTGCCGTTCGCTTGTAAGCTAGCATACTTGCAAGTCGCAAGCTGTAGTGGGCTTATTTATATTCAATTACAAGCTATACTTGATTCAAAATTATCAAGCTCAAGCTAGCTTGAACTTGTAGTTTAAGCAAGTACTAATAGACTTACTAATAGAAAATAGACTTCAAGAAGGCTTGTGCAGTTCTTTGGTTCCAACAACAACAACGGAAAAAACAATTACAACATTAAATTTCACGACTATCGCTAGCTATGAGAAACCATGCAGTGGTGATCTATGCTGAGGAGCATTGTGGAGTGAAGAGTGAAAGAGCATTGCAGAGAGAATGTGCATGCAAGGATTAAAAACTTTTCTCTCAAGAAAGCTTTTTCATCGCGCTCACAAAAGCTTACGTATTGATCTGAAAAATATTTGTTACTTTTTAATGTTCTACGTGGCACATCTTTATACTATACAATCTTTGGACAGATTAAAGGATTCCTCGTTCATGTATGTAGGCTTTCATTTAACAATTTATTTAACTTTATACGTAGAAGTTATTTATTAAATAAAACGAATTGGTCCATTTCTGTCCTTGAAAGGACTTTGACCGAGCCTCCATTGATCAATTGTGTTGTTAGTGTTTTCGATTGTTTGAGCACAAAGGATCGAGTTCTGAATTAATTGTTGCTAAAGTGAAAATAGTGAAATTTAATGTTATATATGATAAGAAAATATTTTGCTATGTCAACGAAAATCATTCAAATAAATAATTGCTTTCACTCAACAAATACGATTATATTTAATAATATTTATCAAAATTTGTGAGTAGTCAACTAATATTGTTAGACAGATGCAAAGGTTTTCTTTTTCAGTGTATAATAATTTAAATTCAAGCAACTTTTAGGGGTTTTTAGCTAATTTTAGAATATTTTTATTATAATAAATTAGAATATGTGTATAAGCGAAAAAAAAATATATTTCAAATATATGAAGAATCAATTATCTTAATATGATCACTGATACTTACTTAACTATGTACCTTACTATGAAGTCTGATCGAAATCTTTAATTTTAAAAAAAGTTAAACTCTGTCAAACACTGTAATTAACTCATCTTCACGATATATTTGAGGCGGCCGTAGCCTAGTGGGTAGAGTGCGTGGCCCTTAAGCTAAAGAACCGCGGTAGCCCGGGTTCAATTCCAGCTCAGACAGAAAGTTTTTTCAATTGAATTAATTTTTCTGTTCGGTCGTCACCTCTCTGCAGACAATGGCAAACCTCAGAGAGTAAAAATAGCCATTCGGAGTCGGCATAAAACACGTAGGTCCAGTTCTCGGTCATTTGTGATCAAACATTTAATAACACGCACAACACAATTGATCAATAGAAGCTAGGTCAAAGTCCTTTCAAGGGCTGAAAAGGCCAGTTTATTTATTTTTTTCACTTTATATTTAGACAATAAGCATTTAGAAATGGTTCGCAGCCACGTCTTATTAGGTTTTAGAATTCTTAAATTTTTAAAATAAATATTGTAAGACCAAAGGGTTTTTATCGAGAGTAAATCTGACAGAAATCTTCGGCAGAAGTTTTTGTCTAACTGATTTTTATTATTTAGTTTGAATTAGAAAAAAAACGTTAATAAGTAAAGGTAAGTAAAAGTTAGTAAGATAATCGGTGATATTCAGGTATTCAGGATTAAACAAATATATACGACCAATATTTAGAACTTTGCTGCAAGAGCGGAATGTCTAAAATATTCGTTCAAAGGCCACGAACCCCAGTAATTTTCGATTTTTCATTGATATCCTTTATTTTATTCTTCTCTGTTTGGGTTGTACAGATTTATTACTGCGAAATCAAGAAACGAGTTAAACAGCAGTTAAACGAGTTGTAATGCGACGACGAAACTATTAAAATGTTGATTGCGTTTTCAGATTCACACACCATGGAAGTCCGAATATCCTTGTTCAAGCAGATGAAAAAAATGAATCAACACATCAAACCATAACAAAAACCCAACGAACATTATTTCCACAATTTCATAATTTGTCTTTGAACATTCGTTCCCTAAAACGCAATCACGTCCATCCAAGAGTGGTTGTAAGACTTACACAAATGTAAATCTGAGTTGTAAAATAATACACTTTGGCTGTATTTCTTTATTCATTCCAGACGTTCGGAATGACTGTTTTTGTTTCTTTATTCCGTTTTGATTATCCGGAATATTCTTTTTGTATTTCTTTATTCTTACGGTATATTCCAAACGCGTTCTTTTTATACTATCAGCTAAGGTAGAATAAAAAGAATATTCCTTGTGTGTGAGGTTATATTCGATTGTTTGAAGTAAAATGTCGCCAAATGAAAATAGAAAATTTTTTAATTTAAATGTTTTAGATTGCTTTGTTGCATTTTTATTTTTTAAATTATATCTGGTGTATTTGTTGTCTTTAATTAAAAACGAAAATATGTTTCTGGTTTTAACAAATAAAAAATGTTCTTTCTTTTCCAATACTGTTTCTTTATTCATTCTGTTCTGGATAAACAACAATCTATTCTATTCGTTCTCTGCTTTATCCGGAATGAATAAAGAAATACACCCTTTATTGCCAAGTACATTTTTTTACACGATATTTGAAATAATTTTTTTTATCAACTTCAGTTGAAGTGGTTTAAAATACAAATGAAGGGCTTATTGCAAGAACATGATAAGCCACATAAAAAATATTTAGAAATAATCGACTGTAGAGTTTTGAAAAAATGTACTTTTGTGTGTAGAAAGCGAATTGAACATGGAAACTTTTACAAGTAGGTTCGAAATTTTATAAGGAATAGCAAAATCGCTTTAGTGTTTGTTGACAATGCATTAAGTAATGTATCGAGGGTAAAAAAATCGGTTTTTTAGATCAAGTGGCTTATCACGTTATTGCAATTTGCAATAGACCCTTCAAATTTAGTTTGAATGCAACCTCTGCCAACTGAACAATACTTTATAATACTTACAGCTATATAAAATTAAAAAATGCATACTTAATGGTCAAGAAATTTTATGAAATCGATTTTTTTTTATATTTCAAAAGTCTATCGAGAATATGTACACTTAAATTTTTAAGGATATTGACGTTATTTCCGATTCTACAGCCGTTTTAGTAGGTATAGCCACAGTGTTTCGTCTTCATTCATTCTCTTTATACTCATTTATCTCGAAAGTACTTTTTCCGGCATGGTGTTGTAGCTATTCACATCAGTGTCTATCGCTGGAACTAGAATCAATGAATTATTTAAAAAACATCGTATATTTTACTCCTAATAACCTGTAAAAACAAGCGGTTTTTATAACATAAATTTCAAAAGTGCGGCATTTTGTCAATTTTCAATATTTTTATTTTTTTCTAGTTCGACATAGCTGCACTCATAGTGATTAATAATATTTTTGGTTTTTATTTTTCAGATAAATGGAAGAGCCAAAATCTGCAACACCACCCAGGCCTGTTTTCTTTGAGAGGGTCTCATTGAGCGCCATTTTGAACATGATCAATAATTTTTTTAATTCAAAAAATAAATTTTTTATTATGAATGAGTGTTAAAATATACCTTTAAAGTTTAAATATCGTTGTTAAATTGTAATACTTACGATGGTGAATTCAAATAAAACGTTTGCTTTGTTAGCTGGTTAATTACCGACTGTCTTTTTATTGATTGAATTATTTCTTATAATTAAAACATAAAGCTAAACGATATAAGTAGTGACACAAATGATTCGCACCATAGTTATTAGCTATAGCTATTTGACACTTAAGCAACCATGTAAGGGTTACTTAAGTGCATTGATTCATTTTAAAGAAATACTTACTTAGCAAGACACATTGGCAATATCCAAGTGTCAAGTGATAAGATTAGTAAACGTGAATCATTTGTGCATTGTATTTTCACTACATCTTCCCATTAAAAGAGAAAGGTCTTATGGAGATCGTTGATCATGCGATGTCAAGAAGAGCTTTCTAATATTTTATTCAAATTGTTGACGACGCGCGTCGCAAACGGACATTCCAACATACGTGCTGGCTATTTTTTAATATGTATTACATGAAGTGTAATTATTTTTTGATTTATATAAATTTGTGAAATTGCCCTAAGTGCCACTAAAAGTGAAACACTGTTGTAGAAACTCGTTTTGAAAATATTTTATAATTGTACGCCACACTGCTTAGAACAGTAGATTTTTTGATTTGTATTTTTGGTTTTTAACTCTCTTCTTGATCTGAGCGCCAAAGGGTAAGGTCCAATAAAAAACTCTACACCTCTATAAACCACCACTTTTTTATTTCGTTATTAATTCCCTTATTAATAACCAAATTTCGCTGAGTTACTTCCTTTAAATGATACCCTTCATTTAAAGGAAGTCCCTGCCGCCTTTGGTACTTAATGAGGAGCATAAGTTCTCCCACAGGTCGGAAGCAGCATTCTTCACATGGTAGGCTACCGAAAGCCTACCATCACGCGTGTTGTTTTTACGCGCTAAATTGCTCCCGCCCCCTATGACCGGAGCAATTTGGCGATAAAAATAGCATCGATTTTTACATGGTCCTTCGAGCCGGATTTTGTGTTCTTGGCTAGTGCGTCAGTTAAAATTCTTTTTTTCTACTTGTGCAGATGGAAGTGTAATTTTGTTGTGATAAAGTGAAAGAAAGGACTCTAAATTGGAAAAAGTGAAAAAGTGAAAAAAGGGCTCTAGAAAAAAAAACCCTCTAAATTAAAATTAAAATTAAATTTGCTCTTTGTAAAAATAAAATTGTAAAATTTAACCTAAATTTTCAAATAAAACAATAACCGTGTTGGGCAAAAGTTGTAACACAGCAGCAAAAGCAGCAACAGCAGCAACAGAAGCAGACACAGCTGCAATTCGTAAAAACCAGGAATGACCCTTGTTGGGAGACCCAAGGGCAAAAGGTAGTTTTTCAATAACAAGCGACTGTACCTTTGACATCAACCTACAATACACACACATTCCATTACGCGAACATAAAATCAACATACGCACGTATGCCTTGCATGTATGCAAAAAAGAATGCAGTTAGCAAATAAGTACATAGCATCATACATATGACACATAAATAATATCGGCTGATGGTTGCAAGCGCTCGGCAACAAAATCAGGTTGTGCTTATATGGAAAGTTTCCCATAACTCTTTTCACTGTTACACTGGACTACTTGTGTGCGAATATAGATGTCTCAACAAAAATTAATTTTTTTCCCCAAAATTTACAATGGATTACTCGTATTGAAAATAAATTGTAAAATTCAACCAAAACTTTTGTGATAAATTTACCCTAAATTTTTCACACTTACACTGTACTACTCGTTTTTAAAATAAATTTTTCACTTTTACACAGCACTACACTGTACAATATATTTCTTGTTTTTGTGATAAATTTCCCCTAAATTTTTCACAGTTAAGCTGGATTACTCGTTTCTGAATATAAATTATTAAACAAAAAATTTATTTTTTTTCCCCCCAAAATTTACACTGGATTACTCGTATTGAAAATAAATTGTAAAATTCAACCAAAATTTTGTGATAAATTTACCCTAAATTTTTCACACTTACGCTGTACTACTCGTTTTTAAAATACATTTTTCACTTTTACACAGCACTACCCTGTACAATATATTTCTTGTTTTTGTGATAAATTTCCCCTAAATTTTTCACAGTTAAGATGGATTACTCGTTTCTGCATATAAATTATTTAACAAAAAATTAATTTTTTTTTCCCAAAATTTACACTGGATTACTCGTATTGAAAATAAATTGTAAAATTTAACCAAAAATTTTGTGATAAATTTACTCTTAATTTTTCACACTTACACTGTACTATTCGTTTTTAAAATAAACTGTTCCCTTTTTACACAGTACTACACTGTACAATATATTTCTTGGGTATGTGATAAATTTCCCCTAAATTTTTCACAGTTAAACTGGATTACTCGTTTCTGAATATAAATTATTTAACAAAAATTAATTTTTTTCCAAAAAAAACTACACAGGATTGCTCATTTTTGAAAATAAATTTTTTTAAAAAAATTTAACAAAAATTTATACAATATATCTCTTGTTTTTGTGATAAATTTCCCCTAAATTTTTCACAATTACACTGGATTACTCGTTTCTGAATATAAATTATTTAACAAAAAATTAATTTTTTCCCCAAAAGTTACACTGGATTACTCGTTTTTTGAAAATGTTACCACTCGTTTTTGTGAAAAAAAAAATCACCCAAAATTTTTCACATTTAATGTGTGTTGCTCGTTGTGAACATACATTTTCACATTTACACTATAGTACTCGTTTTGAAAATAAATTGTAAAATTTAACCAAAAATTTTGTGATAAATATAGTCTTAATTTTTCATACTTACACTGTACTACTCGTTTTTAAAATAGATTGTTCTCTTTTTACACAGCACTACACTGTACAATATATTTCTTGGGTTTGTGATAAATTTCCCCTAAATTTTTTACAGTTAAACTGGATTACTCGTTTCTGAATATAAATTATTTAACAAAAAGTAATTTTTTTACAAAAAATTTACACTGGATTACTCGTTTTTGGAAATAAATTGTAAAATTTAACCAAAAATTTTGTGATAAATTTACCCTAAATTTTTTCACACTTACACTGTACCACTCGTTTTGAAAATAAATTTTTCCCTTTTTGCACTGCACTACACTGTACAATATATTTCTTGTTTTTGTGATAAATTTACCCTAAATTTTTCACACTTACACTGTACTACTCGTTTTGAAAATAAATTTTTCCCTTTTACACAGTACTACACTGTACAATATATTTCTTGTTTTTGTGATAAATTTCCCCTAAATTTTTCACAGTTAAACTGGATTACTCGTTTCGAAATATAAATTATTTAACAAAAAGTAATTTTTTCCAAAAAATTTACACTGGATCACTCGTTTTTGAAAATAAATTGTAAAATTTAACCAAAAATTTTGTGATAAATTTACCCTAAATTTTTTCACACTTACACTGTACTACTCGTTTTGAAAATAAATTTTACCCTTTTACACATTACTACACTGAATATAAATTTTTAACAAAAATTTATTTTTCCCAAATTTAACATTCGTTTTTGCGAAAAATTTCCCCAAAAATTTTTTGTAAATTAAACGGGATTGCTCGTTTGGAAAGTTTCCTATAACTAATTCTTAAAACCCTGAAAAGTACTCGAATTGGAGTCCCATTCCACTCGTACACTCCGGTCCACATCCAAAATGGCTGCCAAAACGAAATATATTCTACTATCGGATCAAGTCGTCCAGTTCTGCTCAACCTTTCCCGTCGACTCTAGTGTACACGTCCAAATGCTAGACTTGAATCAACGTTGGCTGAAATTCAATGAGGCTTATGTAGAAGTGATGATAGCTGACGCCTCCGTAGTAGATGAGGAGTTTCGAAAATCAGCAAGGACGAAATTTACAGCGTGCGTTGACGCATATCACCGATGCAAAACTCAGATGATGGACCTGGGAAAATTGTTTGATAATGAGATGGTCAAGGCATCTCATAACACCACTCTCAATACCTCGCAGCCCCAAGAAAGCGCTACCGGTTGTATCACAGTACCCCGGTTCAGAGATATTTCACGGCAGCTATGAAGATTGGCCATCCTTCAGGGATATGTTCACGGCCGTCTACACCAAGCACCCAAAACTCTCCCCGGCACAAAAACTCATTTACGTAATAAAACTCGTGGCCCTTCGGGAAACATCGTAAAGAGATACCAGCTGTGCGATGAACATTTTAATCTAGCATGGGAAGCACTTAAAATACGATATGAGAATAAAAAGATACTGGTTGACAACCAGTTAAAGGTCCTATTCGGCATCCCATCGGCATCCACGGAAAACAGTGCTGCAATTCAGAGAATTCAGTCTACCATTAACGACTGCCTCGCCATGCTGTCAGCCCAAGATGTGTGCATCGACAACTGGGACCCCATAATCGTCTATCTGTGCTCCACAAAGCTCCCGGAGGAAACTTTAGCACTCTGGGAACAATCTCTGACATCCAGAAAAGAGTTCCCAACGTGGGTACAGATAGACGAGATATTGACGTTTCGCTATGAAGTAGTCAGAAAGTAAATAGCATAAGAGGTGCTAAACCCAAATTGCCACCAGTTATTCAAAATAGACCCCAGCCAAATTCTCAAATATCCGAAACCCGAAATCGTGGGGCCAAATTAACGTCCAATCACAATACACACAAAATCTGCCTCCACGAAATTCTCAAAATCGATCTAATGTGCAGAATTTTCACACAGAAAATAACGCACAACGCAACTACGCTTCATGCCAAGCATGCAAAAAAAAACCACTCCACCAGATTTTGTCCAAAATTCAAAGCGCTTTCTCCCCAAGAAAGATTTGACTTTGTTAAACGGAACAAAATTTGTTCAAACTGCTTGGCAACTTCACATCTCAGGTCTCACTGTACCAGCGTACAGTGTTCTCCGAAAAACCTTTTACAAATACACGGGTTCTGCGACTCTTCGGAAAGAGCGTATTGTGCTACTCTGTACATACGCAAGGGAAACTGGGGGCGATGGAACAATGTAACATGTCTGACTGTCTCAACCTGGCGAGGCCAGCATAATCTTTGTGAAATCGCCTCAAGTCGACTCAAACCTCCACGTGGTGTTTCCTGGGTCAAAACTGACAACCGTTAGTTTGGCGGCTAATCTGAGCGGCGGGCCTCCCTAGGCTTAAAATAGGTTGTGCGTCGGGTTTGAAGCCCACCCGTAAAAACCCATTTCAAAGAAAACAAATAAGAAAAGAAGAAAAATGATCCCCAAATCTGATGACGACTACCGCAAACGAAAAACTGATAATTATTTACGGATATGCACCTGGAATGTCCGAACCCTTAATTGGGAAGGTGCCTCTATCCAACTGGCTGATGTCTTGGAAAGATACAAAGCTGATATCCTGCTATCCAAGAAATGCGATGGAAGGGACAGGGTTGCATTCGGCATGCACCCTGTGATATCTACTACAGCGGCCATGCGGAGAAGCACGAGTTTGGATGCGGATTTGTAGTTGGCAAGAGACTACGGCCCCACGTCCTGCGATTCACACCTGTGAACGAACGACTTGCCATAATCCGCATCAAGGTTAGATTTTTCAATATAAGCCTAATATGTGCGCACGCTCCGACAGAAGACAAGGACGATGAGATCAAGGAAATTTTCTACGAGCGCCTTGAAAATGCTTACGAGCGCTGCCCCCGCCACGACGTAAAAATCGTGCTTGGTGACTTCAACGCTAAGGTGGGCAAGGAAAATATTTTTGGTCCAACGGTCGGAAAGTTCAGCCTCCACGACAACACCTCCGATAACGGAATGAGGCTGATTGACTTCGCCGCAGCACGAAACATGGTCGTAAATAGCATTAGATTCAAGCATATCAATATTCATAAAGCCACCTGGATGTCCCCTGATCAAAAAACAAAAACTCAAATTGATCACGTTTTGATCGACGGAAGGCACTCTTCCAGTGTATTGGATGTACGCACGATCCGTGGTGCAAACATTGACTTGGATCACTATCTTGTTGCAGCCAAGATCCGTACACGTCTGTGCGCAGCTAAGAATACACGCAACCCTACACAGAGAAAGCTAGACGTCGACAAGCTGCAATCGAAACAGACACCCATGCTTTCGCCACTCGACTCTCACTCCTGCTTCAAAGCACTCCTCCAATCGATGATATAAGCGCGCAGTGGACACACATTTCCAACTCCATGCGTGCGGCTGCTGAAGAGGTGATTGGCTACCAACGCCCTCGCCGAAACCAGTGGTACGACCAGGAGTGTCGCGACGCCACTGCAGAGAAAGACGCCGCCTACAAAGCCACCCTGCAACGCGCGCTGCTAAGGAGCGATACAAAGAAAAGAGGAGGGAAAGCAGACATATTTTCAGGCGGAAAAAAAGAGAGGCAGAAAAGCGCGAGCAAGAGAAGATTGAGATGTATGGTGACAGGAATGAGGCCCGAAAATTTATCGAAAAAATAAGACGCCTTGCCGATGGTTTTAAAACCGGGGCCTCTTCCTGCAAGGATGAAAACGGAAATCTAGTGACAGATGTCCAGAGTACACTGACGTTATGGAGGGAACACTTTTCTAAGCTTCTAAGTGGCGACGCTGACAACAATCCCGCCAATAGAGATGATATTCCGGAAACCCCAATTTTGGATGACAGCGTTGAGGTTCCGCTGCCCGACTATGATGAAGTTCTGACAGTTATAGCTCGGCTTAAAAATAACAAAGCCGCGGGAGCTGATGGCTTACCTGCTGAGCTGTTTAAGAACGGAGGCGAAGCTCTACTTAAATGCATTCACGAGCTTCTATGCAGAATATGGTCGGAAGAATGCATTCCGAACGATTGGAATCTCAGTGTGCTCTGCCCAATCCACAAGAAAGGGGATCCCACTATCTGTGCCAATTACCGTGGGATAAGCCTTCTTAATATCGCATTTAAGGTCCTTTCGAGCGTTTTATGTGAAAGATTGAAGCCCATTGAAAACGAACTGATCGGACCTTATCAGTGTGGCTTCAGACCTGGAAAGTCCACCATCGACCAGATTTTCACGCTACGACAAATCTTGGAGAAGACTCAAGAAAAATAAGTCGACACCCACAGTCTTTTTGTCGACTACAAAGCCGCCTTCGACAGCCCAATAAGGAAGCACCTGTACTCCACCATGTCTGAATTTGGTATTCCTGCAAAGCTAATACGACTTTGTAGGATGACACTTAGCAACACCAGCAGTGCAGTTAAAATCGGGAAGGACCTCTCCCCACCATTTATTACCAAACGAGGTTTCAGACAAGGTGATTCCTTATCGTGCGACTTTTTCAACCTAATGATGGAAAAGATCATCCGAGCTGCTGATCTGAGACGTAGTGGCACAATATTCTACAAGAGTGTTATGCTGCTTGCGTATGCTGATGACATAGATATCATTGGCCATAATACGCACGAAGTCAGTGCAGCATTTTCCAAGATTAGAAAGAGAGTCAAGTCTGAGAGAATGGGTCTGTCAGTGAATGCAGATAAGACGAAATACTTAGTGTCAACAAACAAACAGTCCCAGCGTCTTGGAACCCACGTTACCGTTGACAATACCTCCTTCGAGGTTGTGAAGAACTTCGTTTATCTGGGATCCAGCATTAATTCAACCAACGACATCAGCATTGAGATCAAACGAAGAATAACTCTTGCCAACAGGTGTTACTTTGGGCTCAGTAGGCAATTGAGAAGCAGAGCCCTCTCTCGACGAACGAAAATCACGCTCTATAAATCGCTCATCATACCCGTCCTACTTTACGCATCACAAACCTGGACGCTGAGCAGCTTAGATGAAAAGACTTTAGGAGCATTCGAGAGAAAGATTCTTCGTAAGATCTACGGACCAATCTGTGTCAATGGCGAGTACCGAATACGGTGGAATGATGAACTGTATGAGCTGTACGCTGACATCGACATAGTCAAGCGCATTAAAATCGAGTGGCTTCGCTGGCTTGGCCATGTTCAACGAATGAAAGACGATGCTCCAGTGAAGAAAACATTCGATTCGGTACCCAGCGGCGGTCAACGCAGAAGAGGACGATCGCATCTTCGTTGGAAAGACCAAGTAGAGGACAATCTGACTAAGCTTGGAATTTCCAACTGGCGCCAGTAAGCGAAAGACAGAAATGGCTGGCGCAAATTCTTAGATGAGGCCAAGACCGACATACGGTTGTAGCGCCAACTAAGTACGTAAGTAAGTATATACGCAATAAAGTTCTCCATTCTAAACGTCTGTCCTATCTGCTAGTCGCTAAAAGCAAAGTGGCCCCCATACAAACGATAAGTTTGCCACGGCTTGAACTGTGCGCAGCAGTCCTCCTCTCAAAATTGGTAAAATTAGTGTTAGCTCAACTTGAGCTCCCACACCATGAACTCTTCCTCTGTTCAGACTCGTCTATAGTCTTGGCATGGCTAGAAAAACCCCCATACTCTTGGAAAACTTACGTGGCAAATAGAATCTCAGAAATTCGAAAAAATGTAGGAAATGCAACGTGGAAACATGTTCTATCAGTTGAAAACCCTGCTGATCTCGGAACTCGTGGCTGCTCGCCCCAAGATCTCGAAAAAAACCATTTATGGTGGCATGGACCACAGTGGCTACTTCACAGCCAAGATAAGTGGCCTCAAATGAACCCAGTTCCTCTGGTCGTACCGGAAACAAGGAAGGTGGAGGTGCTTTATTCTTCCGCTCCTGAAGAAGATATCCTGAATAGGTTCTCGTCATACCCTCGAGCACTACGAGTAATAGCCTATATATTCAGGTTTAGGCACAATTCACTACATAATAAGAGCAACGACTTCAGAAAAAAGGCGGGAGAGTTAACTCAAGAGGAGTTAAATTTCGTTAAAACTCGCCTCGTGAAACAAGCGCAGAGTTTATATTACCCCGAAGAATATAAAGATCTGCAAAATCAAAAACCTGTCTCGAAGAAAAGTTCCCTGTTAGTCTTGAATCCCTTTCTCGACAAAGATTGCGTCTTACGAGTGAATAGTCGGTTAGCAAACGCATCACTCACGTACAATGAAAGACATCCCATTATTATATCCGAAAAATCTCGCTTGTGCCACCTACTCTTGAAATTTTCGCATGAAACTCTTCTTCACGCGGAGCACCAACTCATGCTTCGAATGGTGCGTCAGGAATTTTATATCCCTAAACTCAAGAATAAAATTAAGTATTGTATCAGCCAGTGCAAGGTTTGCACAATACACAAACAAAAGATGCAGACTCAGATCATGGCTGCTCTGCCTGCTGAGCGTGTCAATTTTTCTCCCCCATTTACGGTGACCGGTGTTGATTTCGCAGGTCCCATAGAACTGAAATCCTCTGTGTTGCGAAAGGCTCCGATTCTCAAAGGCTACGTGGGCGTTTTCGTTTGTTTCGCAACGAAAGCCATCCACCTCGAAGCCGTCTCTGATCTCACCTCGGAAGCGTTCTGTGCCGCCTTTGCCAGATTTGTTGGACGACGCGGCCTGCCAAAGAAAATGCTCTCTGATGACGGTCGCAATTTTGTAGGAGCAAACAGGACTCTGTTACAGGAGTACGAGCAGTTCATTAAAACCTCAGCTCACGACATTGCACAAAAATATGGCGCGGGGTTATGGGAAGCCGCGGGCAAAAGCTTTAAGACGCACTTCAAGAAAATCACTCTTAACCATAGATTTACGTTTGAAGAATTTACAACTCTGTTAGCCCGCATCGAAGCGGTGCTGAACTCAAGACCTCTATCTCCAATGAGTGAGGATCCGACTCACCTCCTGCCCTTAACCCCTGGGCACTTTCTGAGGGGCGCCCCACTGCTCGCTATTCCCGAACTCGACAAGGAAAGTCTCTCGTTGATCAATAGGTGGGAGAAAGTGAAAGTTCTCCACCACCAGTTCAGTCACCGTTGGAAGGAGGAATACTTAACCGAGTTGCACAAACGGTACAAGTGAAAGCATCCCGCGCGTGATCTCCAAGTGGAAGACTTAGTCGTCATAAAGGACGAATTACTTCCTCCGACGGAGTGGCGACTCGGCCGTATCGTCAACACTCACCTAGGCCCAGATAGGCGAGCTCGAGTCGCCGACATTCGGACACAAACTGGGATCATCACTAGGCCCATAGTCAAGCTATGCGTGCTCCCCTTTCAATAAATATAATAAAACTTAGCCTTACGTTTGGTTAAATTTCTAGTTACTTGTGCAATTAGTACATTTGCCTCATGTTTACTTTAGCGCTCAATCACTGTCTAGCACCCAACTCTCACGTATCTTGCCCATATCTTCCTTGTGTCTCTAGCATAACCTTATACAACCTCACCCATTCCCCGCCTCCAATTACATATAAATCTAATAAACTTTTCGTTTCTCTCTCTCCAGGCTCTATATACATATACCGCGGACATTCCAACATACGTGCTGGCTATTTTTTAATATGTATTACATGAAGTGTAATTATTTTTTGATTTATATAAATTTGTGAAATTGCCCTAAGTGCCACTAAAAGTGAAACACTGTTGTAGAAACTCGTTTTGAAAATATTTTATAATTGTACGCCACACTGCTTAGAACAGTAGATTTTTTGATTTGTATTTTTGGTTTTTAACTCTCTTCTTGATCTGAGCGCCAAAGGGTAAGGTCCAATAAAAAACTCTACACCTCTATAAACCACCACTTTTTTATTTCGTTATTAATTCCCTTATTAATAACCAAATTTCGCTGAGTTACTTCCTTTAAATGAAGGGTATCCCTGCCTCCTTTGGTACTTAATGAGGAGCATAAGTTCTCCCACAGGTCGGAAGCAGCATTCTTCTCATGGTAGGCTACCGAAAGCCTACCATCACGCGTGTTATTTCTACGCGCTAAATTGCTCCCGCCCGCTATGACCGGAGCAATTTGGCGATAAAAATAGCACCGATTCCTACAAGTACTTATTATTCATTTTAAATTACTATTGGTTTATTATTTTAGTTAATTTTACAATTAATTGAAATAAAAAGATATATTTAATAATAACATTTAACCTAATTTATTTCTTAGAAAATGTAAAAGTTTATATCAACATAAATTAGTAGTTTTAATTAATTTAATATTTTGTGTAATGATATAATTTATATAAGATACTAGCTGAAACCCGGCGCGTTGCTGCCACTCTCCCTTGTCAAACGCCCATAAAATATTATCAGTTAAACAGTATGTCTAAATTGAGGTCGAATACTGAATTCCGAGGCTGGAGGCTGTGCGCCCTATATACACAAAGCTATTCGATACAAGGCTGAGCTAAGCTATTCGATATCGCAAATTTGGATTAAGTTGGTGGTGTCACGCCCCCCGACAAACTCTAAATAATTTTATCAGTAAATCTGCATGCGTAAATTTTGGTCGAATACTGAATTCCGACGCTGTGCGACCTTGAACTCCAAAGCTATTCGATATCACAAATTTTCGTTGTATGGGAGGTGCCACTCCCCTTTGATCAACGCTCATAAAATGTAGTCAATGGAACTGCATGTGTACATTGAGGTCCAATACTGAATTCAAAAACTGTGCCTATAACCTCAAAGCTATTTGATATCTCTAATTTCGGTTAAATAGGAGGTTTCACGCCTCCTTGTCGTACACCCATAAAATGTAATTAATGAAACTGCAAGTATAAATTTTGGTCGAATACTGAATTCTGACGCTGTGCGACCTATAGTTTCAATGATATTCGATATCGCAAATTAACGTTAAATAGGAGGTGCCACGCCCCTCTTACCAATAAACATAAAATTAAATCAATGAAACTGATGTGTACATTGAGGTCGAATACTGAATTCCGGTGTTGTGCGACCTATAACTCCAAAGCTATTTGATAGCACAAAGTTGGGTTGTATGGGAAGTGCCACTTCCCTTTGCCCTACGCCCATAAAATGTAAGTAATGAAAGTGCATGTATTAATTTAGGTCGAATACCGAATTCTTACGCTGTCAACCTATAACTTCAAAGCAATTCGGTATCGCAAATTTGGGTTGTAAGGTAGATGTCACGCCCATAAAAAAATCATTGAAACTGCATGTGTAAATTGAGGTCAAAAACTGAATTCCAAAGCTGGCCTATAACTTCAAAGCTATTCTATATCGCAAATTTGGGTTATATGGGAGGTACCCCTCCCCTTGTCCAACTCCAAATTTCATCACTGAAACGGTACGTCTAAATTGTGGTCGAATACCGAATTTCTAAGCTGTGCAACCCATATCTCTTAAGCTATTCGATAACACAAATTTTTTATATATTTGTGGGAGGTCAAAGGGGGTGTGGCATTTATTTTTAAACCATCTCGTACTCAAAGCAAAGCCACTTACTAAATTTGAGCTCAATTGGACCAATAGTTTCGAAGTATTTTATTTTCTTAAAAGTAGGCGTAGATGAAGTGTGACCACGCCCGTTTTTATTAAAGTTAATGACAGTTATCATACAAACTTATTTACCAAATTTTAATTTAATACGATCAAAACCGTCTTAAATATAGCATTTGTATTGATTTGTGGGCGATAAAAGGGTGTGTGGCATTATTTTTTCCTAAGCCTTTGCGTAGCAGTTACGAACAAACCCGTACAAGGAGTATCCAATTTGGTCTAGTCGTATTCAAGTTTTAAGCATCCGAACAAATCACGATTCATTTTTATGTATACAGATATTGATTTGTGGGCGGTAAAAGTGGGCATTTATGTTTCGTGACTGCCTCTTGGAGCACCTACACAGCAAGTTCCACTATAAAAATGTGTAGAACTCCGGAATTGCCATGACTTCGAAAAAGTGGGCGTATATATATTTCGACCACGCCCATTTTTGTACAGCTACTGACAGTAACCATCTAAACAAAATTACTATATCTTGGTTTTTTACGATCGAAACCGTCTGACACATATCCTTTTTTTTTGTTTGTGGTCGATAGCGCAAATTTGGCTTGTATGGGAGCTACCACGCCCCTCGTCCAAACGTTACCAAACCTCACAGCAACACTCACTCTCATCGGCTCCTCGGCAGACGTTGTTCTGCCACAGACTGCCTTACTGTCATATACGAAAATGTCAAGAAATGCCAAATATATTCACCATTTTCAGTATAGCTGCCGAAAGTAGCCATATGCACTAAATAACCAAATTTTAGTCTAATACGATCAAAACCGTGCGAAATATAGCATTTTTGTTGTTTTGCAAGCGGTAAAAAGGGGTGCGGTAAAATATTTCCCTTGAGCCATCTCGTAATCGAAATAAACCGACTGCCCAAATTTCAGCTTAATTTAGGTTAAGCCTGACGCACTTTACTTCACTCGAAGCTAACTCCCCGAAAAGTGAGTTTAACTAAAGTGGGACAGGCCTATTTTTAGTTCACTTGCCGAGAGTAACCATATGAACTGAATTAAAAAATTTTTGTCTAATACGACTCAAACCGTTGAAATAAAACGTTTTCATTGGTTTGTGGGCGGTAAAAGAGGGGCGTGGAAACCAATTTTTAGTACAGTTGCTGACAGTAACCGTACAAACTAAGCCAAAATTTTAGCTCAATCGACCAGTAGTCAATTTTAATGATTTCTCAAAAAGTGGGTGTCACTATATAGCGATGACGCCCTTTTTTAGTACAGTTTCAGAAAGTAACCATACAAACTTAGGTATCACATGTTAGTCTCATACGGCCAAAACTGCTGGAAATATAGCATTTTCACTGATTTGTGGGCGCAAAAAGAGGGGCGTGGAAACCAATTTTTCGTACAGTTGCTGTCAGTAACTACACAAACCAAAATACCAAATTGAAGTCTTATACGACCAAAACCGTCTGAAATAAACCATTTTCATTTATTTGTGGGCGGTAAAAGGAGGCGTGGAAGCCCATTTTTAGTACAGTTGTCGACAGTAACCGTACATACTAAATTACAAAATTTTAGCCTTATACGACCCAAACCGACTGAAATATAACATTTTTATTGGTTTGGGGCGGTAAAAGGGGGGTGTGGCAAATTTCCTCAACCATCTCATATTTGAAACAAATCGACTGCCAAAATTTCAGGTCAATCGGTTCAGTAGTTTTTGAGTCTATAGACATCACACAGCCAGACACACATCGTTTTGCTCTTTATGTATATAGATATTGATTTGTGGGCGGTAAAAGTGGGCGTGAAAACATGTATTTATAGTGACCGCCACTTGGAGCACCCACACAGCAAGTTTCACTGTAAAAATGTGTAGAACTCCGGAATTGCCATGATTTCAAAAAAGTGGGCGTATTTATATTAAGACCACGTCCATTTTTTGTACAGTTGCCGACAGTAACCATCTGAACAAAATTACCAAATCTTAGTTTTTACGATTGAAAGGTCTGATATATATCCTTTTTTTTGGTTTGGTTTGGAGGTACCACGTCCCCTCGTTCAATCGTTACCAAACCTCACAGGAACACTCTTAAGATGTGGCTTCAGTTTCCCTGAAAATTTCATAAAGATCGGTTCAGCGGTTTTGGAGTCTATACGTGATATACAGGGAAGACAGAAATATGCACAAACAAATCTAAAATAAGTATGCTAATATGCTCTAAAAAATGGCAAAATATGCCATCAAATAAGCACGAAAAATGTCGAAGTCGGAGTTTTATTATTCAAAATTTTATTCAATAGTTCATAAAAAAAACAAAACAATAGCCCTTTCAAGGCGTAAAAGTAAATATTTCAGTTTAAATATATTATAATTTTAATTATAAAGTAAAAATTTAATTCTATTTTAATAATTTAATGAATATTTTGTTTGGTAGCTCGAAGCCAATGCCAAAAGTCTCCTTCCGGACGAAGTCCATTATTTTATATGGTGCTTATAGCAAAAACATTGTATTGCATTCAGCGATTACACTGAACAATTAAATGCATTTTTATATTATCAAAAAGAAATTTTCTACGATTTTCAGCCAACAATGTTTTGTATTGTGAGAAAGACCGCTCGACATCGCAGGATGTAGTTGGGCACCATTTAAAATAAGGGACTTCGTTCGGAAGGAGACTTTCGGCGTATGGATCCATTGTCTGTGAGTTTTTAAACAAAATATTTTTTATACATATATAATATAATATCTCTTTATAAATATATATAATATCAAAGAAATTACAATGTTGCCAGATGTGAAGGAAGTATCAAAATTTGCCCTATTACAAGCTAAAATCTGTTCGAAAAGTTAAAAATATGTAAAAATATGCACAAATAAGCACAATCGTTATAAATATGCAAAATTATTAACAAAACGTCCAAATATGCAAAAGCATATATTATATGCATTTGCATATAATTGTCTTCCCTGGTGATATAGCCACATACCCACATACCCACATACATACATCCATTTTTATATATATAGATTTAAAATAAACTTTACTTAAATTGTATACTTTAGATTAATTTTAATACAGTTTTTTTTTCATTCTGCATACGTTAAACTGTAAAAATTAAAAAATTAAATAAAATTACGAAAAATACCTACATGGTCAAAAGTCTTGGAATACATTTTAATACTTTTGGGCTAACATATATGACCACATCAAAATTGTATTAAAATTAAGTACTTTCCAAATTCTACAAATCCTTTTTAATAAAAATATTTATTGAAATTTAAGTATAATGTTAATCACAGTATCAAATTGAGTCCAAAGGGTATAAAATATCGTAAATGTTATTAAAATTTATTACAAAAATGTATTGAAATATAATACAGCATGTTTAAAAAACTGAATACAATATTCACTATTGGATGAAATTGATTCCAAGGGTGTAAAGTATGGTTGTAATATTTGAACTTTATTAAAATGTAAATCAAAATATATTTAAAATTTTTGTAATCAATTGAAAAGTATTAAATTTAATAATTTTTGTATTAAAAATCTTTGTAATAATTTGCCTGCACTAATTTAATAAGATTTATTCCAATATTTCTAACCGTGTTTTTTTTTAAACTTTCACACTAGTGCCCCCTTAAGTAAAATGCTTGTATACATATATTATTTTAAATATCTATAGGTTTTTCAAATATACATTTATAACTAAACTTAATTTATTTAATTTCAAACTGAAATATTAGGATCTTATTGGTAAATTTTGTTCTAATAAATAAACAAAACAAAGTTGCAAGTTTAACTTATAGAATAAAAAAATTCAACAACGCAATTTTAAGCCCTCTTAAAAAAATGTTTGTTTATGTTTTGCAAAACAAGCAGAACGCTAGATGGCTGCTCTCAATTTATTTTTTCTTTTTCATTGATTTTTTTCCATTTTATCATTTCCGCAGCTATTCAACCATAGTTGGTAAAAGCAGATGAGTAGAAGAAGCCGGATGAGCAGGGAGAAAAAAATCAATCCATTAGACATAATGAAAATATTGAATCATTTCTTCAATTTGTATTTAAAAAAATGCACGCTCATGTTAACTTATTAATTTGCAATCTCATTTTTAGATTTGCATAGCCTAAGTCAAGAGCACTTTCAATAATCAAGTAAAGTTGGAGTAAATACTTAAGTGGTCTAGCGCTCGAATATTTAAGGTATTTTTAGGATTTTTTAAAGGTTAAATATTTTGTAGTGAAAATACAATGCACAAATGATTCACGTTTACTAATCTTATCACTTGACACTTGGATATTGCCAATGTGTCATGCTGAGTAAGTATTTTTTTAAAATGAATCAATGCACTTAAGTAACCCTTACATGGTTGCTTAAGTGTCAAATAGCTATAGCTAATAACTATGGTGTGAATCATTTGTGTCACTACTTATATTGTTTAGCTTTAAGTTTTAATTACAAAAAATAATTCAATCAATAAAAAGTCAGTCGGTAATTAACCAGCTAACTAAACGAACGTTTTATTTTAATTCACCATCGTAAATATTACATGGCGACCGTGAAGTTTTCGAACTTTTAAACGTGTAAAACTCTGTAGTGATCCACCTGGCGGTTACAGTAAAAACGGTTGACTACACATCGTGTGAAATTATAACTGTTTAATATAACATGAGTATATACCAATATAAGTTTAAAATTTAAAATCTAAAATGTCGTGGTGGAGAAAGATTCTTTCAACGATCCCGTTAATATTCGCGGGCTACGAGATCGGTAAATCGGAAGAAGAAAAATACAAAAAAGAGCTAGTAGAATCAGTGAACAATAATGAACATATATTAAAAAACAATGATAAAATAGAAAGAATGGACTATGTCGAAATTATACTAATAGTATTTGTAATGATACTAACTATAATGTATTTAATTAAAATGATACGCGTTGCCATAAAGGCATAAATAACGTAAGCGAACGGCAGCAACAGCAAAGAATATAGAAATAACAAAAACAACAACAACAAAAGTGATAACAACAAGAATAACAACTGGCTGGAACGGCAACAACAACGATAACAGGCACAACAACAAAAACCACAATATCCACAACAACAAATTGGCATATGCCCTCCAACATCGAAACAACAAGATCAGCTTTTCACTGCAGTGAGCGAAGTAACTTTAAAACAAAATTTATACAGTGTGACTTTAAGTATGTATGTATGTATTAATTAAAGAATCATTATGTATCTAAGAGTATACAGTGCGAAAATGTATTACTTAGTTTAGAGCCTTTAAAAACTAAATTTAAAAAATCATATAAATGTGTAAATCAAGATAGGTCAATAAAATTAGAAACATTAAAAAAACATATAAATATATTAATTGAAACTTATAACGTTATTAGAGCGACATTGCATAGGCAATATGACAGATATACAACAGTTCTTAGAGAAAAAGCAGACGAAATCTTTCTCAAGTTTAGAGATAAACTAATAAAAGTTTTTCACAAACATAATATTAACATTAAAGTTCCTCTAAATCTAAGCTGTGAAGTAAATAAACAAATCACAGAGACGGATGACAGTGATGAGAATGAATTAGAATCAGACGAAGATACAAAAACAAACAAAATGACACGAACAGAGGACGACGTTATAGAAAAAACAGCAAAAATTGTACCGGTGTTTGATGGTAGCATAAATGATCTGCAAAGTTTTCTGGATGTTTTATCACTAATTGACAGAATAAAAGATACGCATGAGTTGACCGCTATAAAGGCTATAAAAACTAAATTAAAGGGGCAGGCCAGAAATTTAATTGCGAAGGAAACTAAAATATGTGACATGAAAACCAAATTGCAATCTTCCATCAAAGGTGAATCATCTGAATTGATATGTTCAAAATTAATGAACATTTAACATCAATCAAAATCAGCTACCACATATGCTGAAGAAATACAAGAACTTACTAAAAAACTAGACGGAGCCGACATACGGGAAGGTTACCCACAAAATATTGCTGAGAAATAACTCATCATTAAGACAGGAAATTTCACTTCCTTAAATGAAGTTGTTTCAAAATTTGTAGAAGCTAGCACCGAAGCTTCAACTTCAAATTCTTGGGTATTCTACTTTAAGCGACATGGCCCTTCTAATCCGAACTATAGAAATAACGGATTCCATAACTACCGCGGACGCATCCAAGGCCATGGCCAGGGCTGGCGTCAGACTAAAAATCAAAATAACAATAAAAAAAGTAATAATTGGCGACGTGGTAGTCACGTTAACAACTATAGAAATCAATCAAACCGTTCCCAGAACAGAGGAAGTGTAAGATTGATGCAGGAAATCTCGGAAAACAGGATTCCCCCCCAAAATTTGAGGGTCAGCATCAAAATGAGAAAAACCCAAAATAGATGCTAAATCAATTTTCCACCTTAATCTCAATTTAAGTAGTTTTATTGAAATTCATACTTCTTCTAATAAAAACTTTAGCACATTTCTAGTGGACACCGGAGCGGATGTCTCACTAATCAAAAGCAATTCACTCAATTCATTCACATTTAACAAGCAAAATATTATACAAATAACTGGAATAGAAAAAGGTACTATTAAATCCTAAGGAACAATTAAAATTGATTTAAAATTTAAAAACTTTCTAATTTCGCATAAGTTTCATGTAGTTCCTGATAACTTTCTAATACCATTTCAAGGTATATTGGGTTTAGATTTTCTAAAAACAAATAATGTTATTATTCAATATGGTCAAGATACAAACTCGAATTTACTTTTATTAAGACTATTCAACTTAAATTATCCCATAAATATACCTCTACTTGAACGTTTAAACGATAGTGCCATCACACTACCCGCACGCGCTGAGGTTTTCAGAGCTATACAAATAAACAGCGAAGCTTCTAATCTTGTTATACTCAGTCAAACAGTACAAGATGGGGTGTATATAGCTGTCTGTATAGTATCTAAAAATTTTCCATATATAAGAGTTATTAATACAAATTCTGAAAATAAGTTTTTAAATAATGTATCAATTAAGCATGAAGAGTTATCTGATTATGAAATACTTAACACAACCAATGTTGACAAAATTGGTAAGCAAACCATATTGCAGAAATTAACAAAACATTTCCCCGAAATTGCTTAATCCGAATTAATAAAATTATGTTCCAAATATATAGATATCTTTGCATTAGAAAGTAATAAGATAAGCACAAACAACTTTTATACACAAAAATTAAGAGTGACTGATAACAATCCCGTCTACATAAAAAATTATCGTACACCACACTCACAAAAAGATGAAATACTAAGGCAAGTTGAAAAACTGCAACAAGATGGAATCGTCGAACCATCAGCGTCCAATTATAACAGCCCTATTTTGTTGGTACCAAAGAAATCATTACCCAATAATCCTGAAAAACGATGGCGTTTAGTTGTCGATTACCGACAAATAAATAAAAAGCTAACAGCAGACAATCCGTTACCCCGAATTGAAGATATTTTAGACCAACTGGGAAGAGCAAACTTTTTCTGCTGTTTAGATTTAACTTCTGGTTTCCATCAAATTGGATTACACGAAAAATCTCGAGATATAACTTCGTTTTCAACAGAAAACGGTTCATTTCGTTTTACTCGTTTACCCTATGATTTAAAAGTAGCACCTAATTCTTTTCAAAGAACGATGAATCTAGCTTTTACTGGCTTATCACCTTCAAACACTTTTATATACATGGATGATATCATTGTTACAGGATGCTCAATTAAACACATGATTAAAAACTTAGAAACAGTATTTTAAAGATGCAGAGAATGTTATTTAAAATTACACCCAGATAAATGCTCATTCTTCAGATCTGAAGTTACATATTTAGGTCATTTATGTACCGACAAAGGTATTTTACCAGACAGTAACAAATATGATTCGATTAAAAACTTCCCTGTACCAAAGAATAGCGATGAAGTTCGTCGATTCATAGCTTTCTGTAATTACTACAGACGCTTTATTCGAAATTTTGCATTTTTTTCTGTTCATTTAACTAAATTAACTAAAAAGAAAGAACCTTTTATATGGTCTACAGACTGTGAGCAAGCTTTTCAACACCTAAAGACAGCACTGCTTTCACCGCAAATTCTTCAATATCCAGGTTTTGAGAAAACTTTTTATATAACTACAGACGCAAGCAAGAATGCTTGTGGCGCGATACTATCACAGGAGAAGGATGGTATACAACTTCCAATTGCATATGCGTCACGTGCATTTACCTCAGGTGAATCAAACAAAGCACCAATAGAACAAAAATTAATAGCTGTTCAACGGGCAATTAATCACTTTCGACCCTACGTATATGGGAAAAACTTTATAGTACGTTGTGATCATAAACCATTAACATATTTGTACTCTTTAAAAAACCCTTCCAGTAGATTAACAAGAATTCGTTTGGAATTAGAAGAGTATGATTTTGTTATAGAACACATTAGAGGAAAAGATAATTCAGGAGCGGACGCGCTGTCTCGAATTGACTTTAACGATATTAAATCAATACCTTCAATTAACAATGTTCATATGGTAACTACACGTGCACAATCAAAAACTACGACCCAAGAAATAACTCAAAATACAGAAAATCAAATAATTCAAGAAAAGCCTAAAGTTTTCGAATCAATTGGCTTCGATTGCGTAAGAAAGTGGGTCAAGCTTAAAGTAGATACTGATGGAAATATCCCTTAGTTTTATTTTAAACGAGGTAAACAAGTGCTAGCACCAAAAATAAATATACAAAATACTATTGCCAATGGAATTATCGATCTAGATCTATTTTTTCCAATTCTTGAAAAAGAAGCAATTAGTAGAAATATAAATAAAATAGAAATTAATTTAAATGATCATTAATTTAACCTCGTAACTATTGAAAAATTTAAGCAAAACGCAACTCGACTTATAAAAAACCTACAAATAGCGCTAACGCCCAAAATATGCATAATAACAGATAAAGATGAACAAAAATCTTTATTAAAAAAATTTCGTGACAACACTCTTTTCGGAGGACATCCTGGAATAACCAGACTTCTTAAAAAGATTCGTCAATTTTACTATTGGAAAGACATTACTAAGGATGTGAATCAATATGTAAAGAAATGTGTTCAATGTCAAACAAATAAAACCACAAAACATGTAAAGCCACCTATGATTATAACCCCAACACCTCAGAAACCTTTCCAAACTGTAATAATACAAAACAGTAGGACCCCTTCCTATATCCGAAAAAGGAAATCAATAAATAATCACCTTAATATGCGATCTTACCAAATACCTAGTAGCGATACCAGTACCTGATAAAAATGCGAAAACAGTTGCAAAAGCGTTAGTTGAACATTTTATATTAATTTATGGACCAATGAGTAAAATTCTTAGTGACATGGGCACTGAATATAACAATCAAGTACTTTCAGAACTTCTAACACTTTTACGCATACAAAAAGCAACATCAGCTCCTTACCATCATCAAACACTAGGAACAGTTGAAAGATCGCATCGCATATTTAATGAATACATACGTTCATACATTCATGCATCCAGAAACAATTGGGATGAATGGATAAGATATTTTACATATACTTTCAACACAACACCATCAACAGTACATGGATATTGTCCATTTGAATTAATATTCCCAACTGTTAAAACCATAATCCTTTAATACCATTTGAAACAATAGATACCGTATATAATTTCGATAACTATTCAAAAGAAGTCAAATTTCGTCTACAGACAGCATTAACTAGAGCACAACATTTAATTAACAAAACAAAAGAGAATCAAAAACATTCACATAATCAAAACATCAACAATACTGACATTATCATAGGTCAAGAAGTATTCATTAAAAATCACACTGCTCATAAATTAGAACCAATTTACAAGGGACCATTTAAAGTAACTGACATTAATGATAAAAATAATGTTATTATAAAAATAAAAAAGAAGAATCAAAAAATAAACAAACAAAATGTAAAAATTTTTAATAAAACATCTTTATAGCTCATATACTCAAGGAGTAAACGTTTAGATCATATTTTCAATCTATATATATAAAAATGGATGTACGTATGTGGGTATGTGGGTATGTGGCTATATCACGTATAGACTCCAAAACCGCTGAACCGATCTTTATGAAATTTTCAGGGAAACTGAAGCCACATCTTGAGAGTGTTCCTGTGAGGTTTGGTAACGATTGGACGAGGGGGCGTGGTACCTCCCATACCAGCCAAATTTTCGCTATCGATCACAAAAAAAAAGGATATATATCAGACGTTTCAATCGTAAAAACTAAGATTTGGTAATTTTGTTCAGATGGTTACTGTCGGCAACTGTACAAAAAATGGACGTGGTCTTAATATAAATACGCCCACTTTTTTTGAAATCATGGCAATTCCGGAGTTCTACACATTTTTACAGTGAAACTTGCTGTGTGGGTGCTCCAAGTGGCGGTCACTATATATAAATGTTTTCACGCCCACTTTTACCGCCCACAAATCAATATCTATATACATAAAAAGCAACACGATGTGTGTCTGGCTGTGTGATGTCTATAGACTCAAAAACTACTGAACCGATTGACCTGAAATTTTGGCAGTCGATTTGTTTCAAATATGAGATGGTTGAGGAAATTTGCCACACCCCCCTTTTACCGCCCCAAACCAATAAAAATGTTATATTTCAGTCGGTTTGGGTCGTATAAGGCTAAAATTTTGTAATTTAGTATGTACGGTTACTGTCGACAACTGTACTAAAAATGGGCTTCCACGCCTCCTTTTACCGCCCACAAATAAATGAAAATGGTTTATTTCAGACGGTTTTGGTCATATAAGACTTCAATTTGGTATTTTGGTTTGTGTAGTTACTGACAGCAACAGTACGAAAAATTGGTTTCCACGCCCCTCTTTTTGCGCCCACAAATCAGTGAAAATGCTATATTTCCAGCAGTTTTAGCCGTATGAGACTAACATGTGATACCTAAGTTTGTATGGTTACTTTCTGAAACTGTACTAAAAAAGGGCGTCATCGCTATATAGTCACACCCACTTTTTGAGAAATCATTAAAATTGACTACTGGTCGATTGAGCTAAAATTTTGGCTTAGTTTGTAAGGTTACTGTCAGCAACTGTACTAAAAATTGGTTTCCACTCCCCTCTTTTACCGCCCACAAACCAATGAAAACGTTTTATTTCAACGGTTTGAGTCGTATTAGACAAAAATTTTTTAATTCAGTTCATATGGTTACTCTCGGCAAGTGCACTAAAAATAGGCCTGTCCCACTTTAGTTAAACACACTTTTCGGGGAGTTAGCTTCGAGTGAAGTAAAGTGCGTCAGGCTTAACCTAAATTAAGCTGAAATTTGGGCAGTCCGTTTGTTTCGATTACGAGATGGCTCAAGGGAAATATTTTACCGCACCCCTTTTTACCGCTTGCAAAACAACAAAAATGCTATATTTCGCACGGTTTTGATCGTATTAGACTAAAATTTGGTTATTTAGTGCATATGGCTACTTTCGGCAGCTATACTGAAAATGGTGAATATATTTGGCATTTCTTGACATTTTCGTATATGACAGTAAGGCAGTCTGTGGCAGAACAACGTCTGCCGAGGAGCCGATGAGAGTGAGTGTTCCTGTGAGGTTTGGTAACGTTTGGACCAGGGGCGTGGTAGCTCCCATACAAGCCAAATTTGCGCTATCGACCACAAACAAAAAAAAAAGGATATGTGTCAGACGGTTTCGATCGTAAAAAACCAAGATATAGTAATTTTGTTTAGATGGTTACTGTCAGTAGCTGTACAAAAATGGGCGTGGTCGAAATATATATACGCCCACTTTTTCGAAGTCATGGCAATTCCGGAGTTCTACACATTTTTATAGTGGAACTTGCTGTGTAGGTGCTCCAAGAGGCAGTCACGAAACATAAATGTTTTCACGCCCACTTTTACCGCCCACAAATCAATATCTGTATACATAAAAATGAATCGTGATTTGTTCGGATGCTTAAAACTTGAATACGACTGGACCAAATTGGATACTCCTTGTATGGGTTTGTTCGTAACTGCTACGCAAAGGTTTAGGAAAAAATAATGCCACACACCCTTTTATCGCCCACAAATCAATACAAATGCTATATTTAAGACGGTTTTGATCGTATTAAATTAAAATTTGGTAAATAAGTTTGTATGATAACTGTCATTAACTTTAATAAAAACGGGCGTGGTCACACTTCATCTACGCCTACTTTTAAGAAAATACCAAAATACTTCGAAACTATTGGTCCGATTGAGCTCAAATTTAGTAAGTGGCTTTGCTTTGAGTACGAGATGGTTTAAAAATAAATGCCACACCCCCTTTAACCCCCCACAAATATATAAAAAATTTTTGTTATCAAATAGCTTTAGAGATATGGGTTGCACAGTTTAGAAATTCGGTATTCGACCACAATTTAGACGTACCGTTTCTGTGATGAAATTTTATGGGAGTTGGACAAGGGGAGGGGCACCTCCCATATAACCCAAATTTGCGATATGGAATAGCTTTGAAGTTATAGGCCAGCTTTGTAATTCAGTTTTTGACCTCAATTTACACATGCAGTTTCAATGATTTTTTTTTATGGGCGTGACATCTACCTTACAACCCAAATTTGCGAAATCGAATTGCTTTGAAGTTATAGGTTGATAGCGTAAGAATTCGGTATTCGACCTTAATTAATACATGCACTTTCATTACTTACATTTTATGGGCGTAGGGCAAAGGGAAGTGGCACTTCCCATACAACAAAGATTTGTGATATCGAATAGCTTTGGAATTATAGGTCGCATAACACCGGAATTCAGTATTCGACCTTAGAGATATCAAATAGCTTTGGGGTTATAGGCACAGTTTTTGAATTCAGTATTGGACCTCAATGTACACATGCAGTTCCATTGACTACATTTTATGAGCGTTGATCAAAGGGGAGTGGCACCTCCCATACAACAAAGATTTGTGATATCGAATAGCTTTGGAGTTCAAGGTCGCACAGCGTCGGAATTCAGTATTGGACCAAAATTTATGCATGCAGATTTACTGATAAAATTTTTTAGAGTTTGTCGGGGGGGGGGGGCGTGACACCACCAACTTAATCCAAATTTGCGATATCGAATAGCTGTGGAGTTATAGGTAGCTCAGCCTCGGAATTCAGTATTCGACTTCAATTTACACATGCAGTTTCATTGGTAAAATTTTATGGGCGTAGGGAAAAGGGGAGTGGCAGCTCCCATACAACCAAAATTTGTGCTATCGAATAGTTTTGGAGTTATATGTCGCACAGTTTTGGAATTCGGTATTCGACCTCCATGTACACATGCAGTTTAATTGATTACATTCTATGAGCGGTGATTAAGAGGGCGTGGCTTTTCCTATGCAACCCAAATTTGTTATATCGAATAGCTTTGTTTATATAGGTCGCACAGTCTCGGAATTCAGTATTCGACCTCAATTTAGACATGCTGTTTAACTGATAATATTTTATGGGCGTTTGACAAGGGAGAGTGGCAGCAACGCGCCGGGTTTCAGCTAGTTAAACTTATAAACTTGGAGTTGATGCAGAAAAAAGTTGGGTCCAAGCGTGCGGCCTTGCGGCAGTACCGATGCTAGCACTTTTGCCATTGGACCTTTGATAAGCTCCATTTTTATTTTGGATATCAAATTTGCTCAGATATACCCAAAAGATTTATTGCAAGCCACAATAAGACTTTTTTTGGAAACTTACCATGTTCTAAATATTTCGCATTGTCTTCTATTTGCTTGTTGCCGTCAAAAAATGCTGTCCTTGCCACTCATTACCATCTAATGTGAAATATAATTCGTCATCTATAATACATATCACATCATTTTGTGCGGAAGAAATATTTTTAACCAAATTTTTCAGACGTACTTTTTGGACACATTTTTGAATTTCATTCCGCATGCGTTATACTTCTAAAAATAACAAACTTGGTTGGTGTACTTGATGGCTCTATGAAATAAGGCCCCTAACATTTCTATACAAAACAACAACACAAATAATTGGGATGTTATTTCCTATTTTGGGACTTTATTTCATTTTTAAAAAATGGGCCTTTATTTCATAATGAAATAAGGCCCCAAGAGTAAAATGAAATAAGGACCCAAAAATTATATTAGGAATTAAAATCATGAATATTTGGGCTGTTATTTCGATTTTTTTGGCCTCATTTCATTTTTTTAATTAGGGTTTTATTCCATTGTTAAATAGGCCACCAAAAATTTCAACACTCCTTGAGGGTCAGACTTGGATACGGTTGTTATAACAAATTTTTCGATTTTTGTTATTTAAAATTAATTAAAAATATCACAATTGAAAAAATTTTAAGAAATATGTTAAGTTTTAATATTTTTGCCACTTAGTGAAGACATAATAAAAAAAAAAAATTAAATTAATTGTGAAAAATTTCATGGTAAAAGAAGGATCAGTGAACTTATCTATGTCCTCGATCAAAAAATGATATATAGAAAAAAATCCACTTATAAAACTATAACAAAATATGAATTTCGGCAAGAGACCTGTAAAGCAAGAGTTAATCTTTTGTCGGAAGGAAAATTTTGCGACGTTCGCACTTCACAAGATCTCTTACTAGTAGGAAAACAACTCTTTGAACTTAAATTAGACTCTATTGACATAAAAATTTAGGTACGAGATATAAGAGAACTAGCAAAGTTTTCTTTATAATTACATATTTGTAAATTAAGATGGATTTACAAAACTATAATATCGTCTAAGCTCAAACGATTTGGATTACAAATTTATAAAAATATTTCGTACACGGGAATACTGTTTTTTCAAATTCTTGATAAGATTAATGAATTCTTGAAGATATTAATTCATTCATGTTTACAAATAAAAATAATAGCAAATAAAAGGTGTTTTTATCTATTGTGAGTGTCATTTTTCATAAATATTTTGGGTGCTATTTCCTTAATATTGGGTTTTGATTCCGTTTTAAGATTTGAGGCCTTTTATTTTGGGGTGCATTTGCGCAGCCTTTTAAAAAAACTGGCATATTTAAGTTTAGGGCCTTATTGCATCATATTGGGGCTTATTTCGGCATAATTAAAGAACAGTGAAAACTCAAATTTTACACTTTAAGATTTCATTTTAAATTTCAGTGGTTTGGAAGTTATAGGGTTCCAAAATTGTAAAAATTGGCCTGAAAAACATGCGATAACTTTTTATTTTCATACAAAACTAATAAATATGGACATCAAAAGAAAGGCTATTCTGTTACCTATTCAACAAGTCATTTATCATAAAAATCCATGAATTACTTTTGAAGATATATTATTTTACGTGTTATGCACTGCTTACACATATTATGTTCATGTTTCATTATAGAGAGAATTATATCCAGAAGTACTGTAGACAACGTAGCCGGTATTTGACTTACTGAGGGTTGTAATCCCTGAGCAGCGGTCGAAGGCCGCCTATTAGGTTAGGTTAGGTTAAACCGGATGCCTTCGTGAAGGCTCACATAGACCAATTCAGGTCCTTAGTGGTACCGGTAGCGAACAAAAGGAACCTTTGTGTTTGTTTAAAAGTCTTTAAAGATTTGCGTTGAGTTCGCAAACCTTAGGAGGGATTCTAGAGACACCCTGGCTACATCTTTAAGCGACGGGAATGTCGATGAGCCTAGGTATTTTAGTCTCGATCTAAGTAGGGCGGGGCATGTGCATAGTAGGTGCTCCAGGGTCTCCACTGTGCCCGGTTCCTTGCACTTCCTGCAGATGTCATCCGTGGTGATGCCAAGCTTCCTCGCGTGGGCTGCCGTCATGCAGTGACCAGTGAGCATGCCCACTAGTGTCTTTGCAATCTTTGCGCGGGCGTGCCAAGATGAACAGAGTTCGTTTTTCGCATTGTGCATTGCACATGATTTTCGAGATTTTGCACGATGTCGTATCTCTCCATCTACGCTTTACTGCTAGTGTAGCTCTTCTTTCGAGGTTCCTGTATAACTCTTGTCGTCAGGAAGCCCGGCGCCTTCCTTTGCTAAGCCATCTGCCATCTCGTTTCCCTCAATGCCCTGGTGGCTAGGGACCCAGTAGATGCGCACTCTTTTCGAAGCGCATAGTGCATCTAGCGCATCTCTGCCAGCCAAGACACTTTTGGACTTGATGCTAGCGGAGCGCATGGATTGATCGCCGCTTGACTATCAACGAAAAAGTTGATGTTAGAGTGTTGTGTGTCCATGCAGAGGGCTATCTCAGCAGCCTTCCTTATGGCAAATATTTCCGCCTGGAAGATACTGCAGTGGTTCGGCAGTTTATATGGCTGCCTTATATTAGGCTATGCGCAATACACCGCCGCACCTACCCCCGTAGGCATTTTGGAGCCGTCGGTTAATATGTTGACCGCCTGCTGTGCTTGTTCCATACCTTTGCACCAGTCATTTGGTCCCAGAAGAGTTCGTGCTTTGGAATTGACTATCGTGCGAGGCACCATGTAGTCCGTGCTACTAGGTAGATCCTTTCCGATTATACAATGTCCAAAATTTTGAATGTGCATGTTGCCTGCTGCCGTAAGGCGTTGTGCCGTTTCTCTGGCCATACTTAGAATGGTTTCAAGCGCTTTAGTTGGAGTTGACTTCAGTGCCCCCGTGATGCATAGCGCTGCCTGCCGCTGAGTTTTCTCCAAGTGCCTGAGGAATGTTGATTTGTTCACAGCCGGCCACCACACAATAATCCCATGGAGTAGAATAGGACGCACTACCGTTACATAGATCCAGTGCATCAGAAAAGGTGAGAGACCCCAAGTACTGCCTAGCATCGTTTTGGATGTGTATAGCGCAATGGTGGATTTCTTCACCCTTTCTTCCACGTTGGTTTTCCATGACAGCTTGCTGTCCAGGACGACTGCATTAATACTAAGACCCACTGAATTTGACCATCTTAGTACATCTTTGAGTGTACTCTCCATTATGGAGCTTACTGTTGATAGACATTTCCCTACTATAATAATGCTTATGTCGTGTGCATAGGCAGTTATCCTCGGGGCTCTACCTACGAACTTTTCGAGTAGTTCATTAACTACAAGATTCCATAGTAGTGGCGTGAGGACCCCTCCCTGGGGTGTCCCACTATGAGCTTCCCTTACCATGGATTTAGTGCCCCACTCAGCCCGCACCTTTCTGCAGCTTAGCAGCTTGTCTAACCATAGCTTTATTGCCGGTGGTGCCTCTATTGCACGTAATCCACTTAGGATTGCGGTGGTTGATACATTGTTGAATGCACCTGAGATATCTAGAAACGCCCCGAGTGGTGGAGGGCTTTTTCTATGGTTACTACTAGGGAATGTAGTGCCGTTTCAACCGATTTCCCTTTCGTGTATGCGTGCTGGTTGGTTGATAACTGGATTGAATTATTTTTTAGGTGCAAGTCAATCAGTTTCCCGAGCGTTTTGAGTACAAAGGAGGTCAGACTTATTGGCCTGTAGTCTCTCGGACAGGGATGGCTGCTCTTACCTGCCTTCGGTAAGAATACAACCCTCGCTGTCCTCCAAGCCGCAGGTACATAGTTTAGCCTGATGCATCCGTTAAATATATTCTTCAGCCATGGGACGACTCGCGATTCAGCCGTTTGCAACATGGCAGGAATTACAGTAATTATCGCTTATAAGCATAACCTCTATTTGCTTGTTTTTTGCTGCTTATAAGCGGGAAAGCATATATAAAAACTCGGTTATATGCATCCACGGTGCTTATATTAAGACTCGGATACATGCCTCCACGAAGCATATATAAAAATTGGAATATTGTTTCAATAAAAATTGTCTTATGAATTGGTTTAATTTTTAATTATATTATTTAGAAATTACATTTTGTCAAATTTTCGTTTTTAAAAAATAAAAAATAGATTAAATTAAATTAAATTGCCGCTTCTAGCAGTCTTTTTAAAAAATATAAACAAAATAAGTTTTAATAAAACAAAGTCTTAAGTTTTAAAAAAATATATTTAAAAAAATATGTTTAAAGAAAATTAAATTTAACAACAGCCAGTCTCGTATTACATATAACTTCACTTAATTTGTTAAGTCCTTTCAATCTCGAAAAAAGTCATTTATATTATTTTGTACATTGCAGCATTTTTAGCACATACATATATTCTTCATTTTATTTAATTTGTCTCAACTTCTTCACAATTGAAATTTTTTGTTTGAGTGACAAGGTTATTCTTTTATTTTTGTTTATTTTAAAACTGCACAGGAATAACATAACAAATTTTGACACTTTCAAAGACAGTGATGGGATATTTCATATATGACAGCTCAAAAGAGATGTGAAATTTATAATCGGAATTTTTATGACATTTCAGTAGGGCTGCATATAACCAATTAGTTTTCTATGACTTTGCTTTTAAAAAATTCCTAATTTTGATGCATATAAAAGAGAAATTCATATAAGCAAAATGCTTATAAGCGAAAAAATTCTGGCTATTTTAAATGACAAAGTCAAATATCTCAAGTTCAAATGCATATAAGCGGGATATGCTTATAAACATAGTGCATATAAGCGATAATTACTGTGTACCGTCTGGTCCCGGAGATTTGTATCCCGAGAACGAGTTTATAGACCATACGATTCCGTCCGACGTTATTAAGTCGTGTGGAACTTGTAGCGGGGTTGTCCTGTGCCCTCGTATTGTAGCAGTGCTACGAGCTTCGGTACAACCAGGAAAATGCGCCTTTAAAAGCACCTCGAGGGATTCCTGACTGCTCTCCGTCCACTGGCCATTGTCTTTGCGTAGCTGGCTCTGAATGGAGGGCTGCTTTGAGAGTAGCTTCCTGAGCCTTGCTGTGTCCGCAGTTTTTTCAATGTTTGAGCAGAAGTTCTTCCACGAGTGTCTTTTTGCTCTGCGTACGTTTGTTTTAAAAAGTTTGAGCCTACATTTGTATTCCCCCCAAATTTCCTCTTGGTCAGCTATTTTAGCTAGTTTAAAGAAATCTTTTACGTCGCGTCTTTGCTCTGTAAGATTCGGACTCCACCATGGTGGTCTGATCTTACGATTTGTTCGCATGGGCTTACAAGAGGCATGATAGGAGAAGATGGGCCGAGAGAATCTTAAGGGACCTTTCAATGCCCTCTTCCGTATTAATTTGTTTAGTAGCTGGTAATTTGGTCTCAATGATGCTTCTGAAGCGGTTCCAGTTAGTGTTTCTGGGGCTTCTAAAGATCTTTTGAGCTGGAGTGTAGTTAAAGCTTATACTAAAGTTAATATAATTATGGTCAGAGAAGGAGGGCTGTGCTAGCACCCTCCAATTTGTGACCAGAATGTTGTTGTCGAAGGATATTGTTAGGTCTAACACGTTCGACGAGGTGGGGCCTACATACGTGGGTTCCTCGCCGATGTTAGCTACGCTAAGTTTATATTGTAGAATAAAGTTAAGTAGGGACTCACCTCGATCGTTGATGTCTGGGCTGCCCCATACTGGGTGGTGTGCATTGGCATCTGATCCGAGGACAACTGATTGCTACCATTCTTTGTAGCTCGTCTGGTGGTGCGTCGACGTTAAGGCCGCCTATTAAAAAGAGAATTAATTTGGACTTCCAGCAACATATATATATTCATATGTATATAGAAAAACAAATTTTCACATTTGGATCCACGAGTTATACTTCGTATTTATTGATATCTCATTTAATAGATCACATTTAAACCTTTTAAAAAGTAAACATATTTTGTACATTTTATTTCACATTAAAAAAATTTGGTCGTTACCATACTTGAAATGGTAATTTTTTTTCAACTTTGAACCCCTATAACTTCGAAACTACTTGAGAGAAATTTTTCAGAAATGGACTTGGAAGGCTTTAAAACAGTGTAGGGCAGCTTTGCACACTTGAGATTGTGTTTGTGCAGTAAAATATTTATTAATCTCACCTACAGAACGTTCAAAGCTTCAGTGTTCAAGCGAATGTCAAGCAGATAAGATCTGCGCTTGCGTGTTCCTTGAATATATTATATTATATCTGTGTCGATAAGCATTATGAACACACAAAATCTAGAACTTCTAGCATGACCTTAGCTAAAGATATGACGCAAAAACAAGAGAACCTTTCATATAACTTATATGGCGATTTAAAACTTTGAAGCAAGATTTCTGGAAACTTTGAAATAAGACTTAAGCTGTTATTGCGCATCGACACAGATATAACGTAAGATTACATTGTATAAAATTGTATGTATGCAAAATTTTTTAGAAGTATGCATGAAAAATTTTTTATTTTTAAAAAAAAACGGCATGGCGCGGCAACAAAGAGGTAAAATTAAAAAATTATGCATAACAAAGCATTATGATAATTTGCATGGCCAATATAAGGTAATTGTGGGGCATGCAATGGAGAAATTAATTAAATATTGAAAAGCGGCATGTCCACATATCATATCATATAGTGATCAGTTCCAAATACGTATAATGCAATCTTACGCTGTCAATTTAGCCTTGGCTAAATTAAGCAAACAAAAAAACATATTTATTTTTTACTATTAGCAGGCCTTTTTACATTTCCGTCTACTTATCTGTATCTCACATTATCCGTCTGTCGGTCTGTTTCCTTTTGACATTCTGTCCACTACTTATTAATTTAATTTTGCAATACAAATCCGAGCAAAAAAATATTCCACAACGCCTAGTAAAATTTCTGCAAAAAGCGCTTTAGCACTATTTTGTTTTCAGTGTGAGCTTTAAAGCGCTCATTAATACATACTCAAGAAGAGAAAGTATAGGTGTGCAAAGCTGCCCGACACTGCTTTAAAACATATGATTAAAAATGTTAAAATTCGAGTTTTCACTATTCTTCAATTGTTCCTTTATTTCATAAGAACTTGTTCCACAATGAAGTAAAGCCCCAACTTTGGGTCCTTATTTATTTTCGGTTGGGGCTTTATTTCGTCGAATTGGGGCTTTATTTCGTAGGGTGTTATTTCATAATGAAATAAAGCCCCATATTTGGGGCCTTATTTCATTTTTGTTTTGGGGCCTTCTTTCATCAGTTAGAAATATACGTTACCTGAGGTACCGTATATGAGTTTGAATGACAATAAGATTAGAGACACTTTTTTTTGGCCATAAGTATTTGAAGTGTGACGCTGATTAATGATTTTTTTTTAGAATTCGTGCAACCGTTCAAAAGAGTACATCGTAGGTAAAAATTTTTGCAAAAAAAGTGGAAAGACTCGATATTCAAACCAAAAAGGATCCAACTTGTGGTTATTGCAGTCTTCAATTTGAACTGCAATTAGTAGTGTAGTTATGTTTTAAACGTGTAAAAAAACGTAACTTTTAATTAAGCAAGCCCACGAGATTTTGGATTTAAAATAGCTGTGTTTTATGAATGCGGTGTTTATACATTAAATTCGGTCCCATGGTTGGTAACGCATTTGAAATAAATCTGTCTTTTAGGTAAATTAATACCCATTTTGAGGGTTCAATACCCCTCTCTGTAACGTGGAAAATGTTTGAGAAACGTGGTAAAAATGTTGAGCTGAATAGCGAAAAATAAATTGCTTAAAGAAATGTTTTGTTTTTCATATCAATGAATGTATATGTAATATGTAAAAGTAAACATTTTCTTATCTTTTAGCATGACAGAATTATCCAGGTAGCATTAGCAACTGCTTATTTTCTCTTCAAAGGAAAACATGGCCTGTCAAAAAAACTGTTTGTAAAAGAAAGCGAAAATTAAAGCAAGTGTCAAAAACTAACATTATAAAGCATGTGTCGAAAAAAATCAAATAAGAATTTTTGTGCGTTTAAATAAGCAAATAAACATTTTAAATCATGAAAGTTGTAAAAAAATCGTGTTGATTTTTAAGAATTTAAAACAGAAATATCGTGTTTTTTTATTTTGAATACTCAAGAAATCTATAATTATTAAATTAACAATTCATTAAATTGGTTACCCCCAACTTAAGAACAACATTTAACATGGTAAATAAAACACCATCACAATTATATGCAGATGAAATCAACAATCTTTTGAAAAAGTGGAATAATTCCATAGGTGGAAGAAAAGCGGATAAAATACTAAAAATGGAATCATGTATATTTGAGCACTATCAGTGTGATGATGTTGCAGATTATGGTTTCTCTTCTAAGCTGACCAACTTGGTGCCGAATTCACATTCTTCATTTCTTCCTGATCTAACAACATTGGTTCAACATATGCAGACTTTTATGGAAAGTATAGAAACACATTTTACACCAACACATCCTCATATTCTTCAAATTTAAATTATATCAGGCCACAAAATCCTGATTTATGGTTTATAACCGCTGAACAAAAATTTCAAAATTTTTCAATTTCTTCAGATGACATAAATTAGTCAAAATTAATAGATTCACTAGAAGTATCCTTAATCAGTAACGTTTCAAGCATCATTCGTAATCCACCATCACATCATAAATATGAGAGTTTAAATGAAAAATTGTCAATTTATGATGAAACTCAAGAATCTAAAATAAATCGACTTTTAGAAGAACATAACTTAAGTGATCAAAAACCAAGTCAAATTATTAATGAAATGAAAAATTTATGCGGTGTTAAAAAAGCTGCTGACGATATTCTTTTTCATTGTGGTACAAAAAGCTCTCAAGAGATTGCGAACAAAATCTAAGAGGCTTAAGTAGGATAACACCTTTAACAAAACTGCTTGAAGTGGCTGATGGAATGCTAGATTGTCAAAAATGTGAAGTTTTAAAACTGCGACTTCTAGTCATTAATCAAATATAATGAAGTATCAAATATAAAAAGCAGTAGTCAGTACTCATGCAAGTACATTAATTTTATTTTTAATTTATTTTCTTTTATATCGCCCTCGGAGGCGCTAAACAATACGGTAGCAATTTTTAAACCAAATGTTAACCCGACCCCCTTATCTGCCTTACACGCGATAATATACACTAGAATAAAAAGGAAAATTGAGCTCAATTTTTTTTATGTCTGTGTTGAAGTGTTTTGCGGTGCGCTATGAGTGACCGAAAATAAGGTCCCAAGAAAAGGGGTAGGGATTAAATAGTTTATCTTCGAAAAATACAAATAATGAAATATATATCTTTACTAAACAATAGATTTGATTTAAGTTCATAGATATATATAGAAATAAGCAAAGAATTTAATGAAGAGAAGTTTGAATTAAAACCAAAGGAAAAGAAAATAAAAGATGTACAATTTTGCTTGTTTGTGGAAAATGTGTGAGTAACACACTGGAAGGTTAGCTGGAATGTGGACGTGAGCGGGCAGAGGTCTTTGCTTATTTTGGGGCAGCACCAGAATCAGGGCTTGGAGTTGTCACGGTCGAGCACAAATGGTAGCATACCCAGCCACGGGTCGATTTCATCACCTACTGGGTACAATAATTAAGAGCAGCGAAAAAAAAAAAAAAAAAATTTAAATTTGCGTGGGTATTAAAGGGCTCGTTTAAATATATCACATTAGATTTATTCAAATATACCTGCTGTTGGTGAAAACGCTCTCTAGGTATAGGAAAAATTGGTTGGCTACCATTCAAAGGGAGGGTCGCCCAGGTCAGCGTTGTCACCTAGCTGACCAGACACACACAGAAGGGCTTTAGATTTACCCGGTTGACAAGATTGAGTACGCTTTTGTTTGATTATTTGTTTTTTGTTTACAAGCGGTACAAATGTTGATATTTATTTTTACCGCCGCCAGCTGTACACCACTAGGCAAAGATCCCCCAAGCCGCGAGCTTTAGCCGAGCCATGCCGCAATTGTACCGTGAATCCGAAGTGGTGCAGCGAGAATGCAAAGAACACCGGCACCCTGTGTTCAGTGAAGGTGGTCGCGACAGATGCTTTAGTTAATGCTACTCTCTTAGCCCATCCATCTAACAATTCAGCACTTTCTTTATTTTTCGATGCTTCACATGCCTGTACTGGCGCGGTTTTATAACAAGCAGTAGACGATAGTGAATTTCAACAACTGCTAGCTTTTTTCTCAAAAAAACTGACTCTGCCACAATCAAAGTATAGTGCTTACCATAGAGAGTTGCTGGCTATTTAAGGAAGCATTTAACATTTTCGTTACATGGTTGAAGGTTGACATTTGACAATTCTCACAGATCACAAGACTCTTATTTATTCCTTTACTAAAAGCATTGATTTGTGTACTCGAAGATAATTCCGGCATCTAGATTTTAGAAACTAATTTTCAGCTACAATATGTCATATTGTTAGAAAAAACAATTAAGTTGCTGATACATTATCAATAATTAATTCCCCTTAGCTCCCCTCAATATGAATGGTGTGGATCCTGTGAAATCAGCCACTCTTGACGTTCTGGGCATATCGATTCAATCTGATCTTCGTTGGAATGATCATATTTTCGATGTGTCGAAAGAAGCGGGTAAGTGCCTTAGGTTTTTTAAAACGGTGCAAAAAATATTTCACTGCAGCTGATCTTCGCATTATCTACACCTCATATATTAGACCGAAAATGGAGTACTATTCGCACATTTAGGCAGGTGCTTCAAGATCTTATTTGGAGCTTCTGGATTGAATTCAACGTCGCACAGTGAGCTATTTGCAGGGTCTAGCCGGTAAAAAATCAAAATGAATTTTATGTGTTTTAATGATTCAGACATAATAAGAATTGTCCAATTAGATAAAAAAAAGTAGCCATGGGTGTTTTGAACCGTCCACTAGCCATAATTTTGTAGGTCAAAGATGAAGTTTCAAAAACTATTTTTTTCAATTGCATGCGCATTAAAGACATCTTATTCAAATTATTCTCATTTTTAGAACAAACGCTGCTCTAGAATTGTGGGTGGAACATATTTTGCTTAAAAAGATATGCTCGTTTTAATAAAAATAACAACAATTATCATATCTTTAGAGAAGTGCCTATAAAGTTGTCTCAAATTAGAGGTTTTCTCGATGAAAATTAGCATAATATTTGATATAAGTTGGACCATCTCATTGGTGACATAAAGAGACATAAACTTGAAACTTCGCTAAAACACTCTTTTCGTTGTATTCTCTTATATCGTGAATGATTTATACTTCGCACGACTTCGCATCAATGTAATATTTCAAGTCAAAGGGCAAACTACCATAATTTTAAGCATTTTTGGAATTTGGCGGCCGTTTTGGTACAAAGAAGGTCGTATTGACCTATTTTTTGAAGTCCCCATAAAATTTCCAACATTTTGATAGATGCACGCCACAAAAGCCAAAATTAGCTATTCACAATATAAGCAAGATGCATACATAAAGTGGTCGCAGTAGAGCTGCCTTGTACTTTATTTGTGTTATTTGTTCAATATGTATGTATTGCGTTTTGCATTGGAAACCAACAACAAAAATACTGTTATTTCTGAATATGAGTAAATGTGAAAAGTAAAGCAAAAAAACAAGAACGTGCACTTAGAGAAGCAAATAATAAGCATTCAGTTGTGAAATTAAATTAAAGAAATAATAATATTAAATAATTGGAAAATGGATCAAAGAAAAATAACATTTTCGAACTCTGAGGTGTTTGAAATGTGGATAGCCGCTTCTAAAAATGAACGTTCTCATAAATTATGTTCGACAATATTTGATAAAATAAATATTTCTGACGCTGATAATAAAGAAAAGAAAAAGGTTAGAAACAAAATTTCTGCGCTTTGTTCGAATATTGAAAAAATGTAGGTTGCAGCAGGTACTCGTAAGGAGAGGTGAGAAAAGCTTATCTAAAATATGTTTATCAGCTTCAAACGGATCAACTTTTTTAGATTTTTGAAAAAGAATGATTCATGGCTTCAAAAGGTTACTGTTGTGGAATTTTATTGCGGCAAAAGCTCTAATGTTGATATGTTGGATGAACAACCGTCGACAAAACATCTAAAATATGTTTATCAGCTTCAAACGGATCAACTTTTTTAGATTTTTGAAAAAGAATGATTCATGGCTTCAAAAGGTTACTGTTGTGGAATTTTATTGCGGCAAAAGCTCTAATGTTGATATGTTGGATGAACAACCGTCGACATCTAAACGTGGAAGACCTATCAAAATTTTGATGCCTGTGAGGATCGTGCAAAGCGATACAAAGTGCGAGATTTGCTAGAGTCACGCTCTGCTTCAGAATTGTGCTACGCAGCGCAAATGTCAAAGCGGACAAGTGGTTTTCGTGCAGTAGCAAACATAATTCAAAGTGTTTCTGAGAAGCCAGAAAATGCTTTGATGCTCAAAAACATTGAAAAGGGAAATTTACAACGTATGTACACTGGTGAAGAGGCTCTTGCCGTATACATCGATGCAAAACTTTCTCAAAGCAGTTATTTGATTTTGCGTAAGCAAGCGCTCGCTGCAGGCCATTCTTTGTATCCTTCCAAGTATGTGTTGAGAAAAGCTAAACAGGAATGCTTTGCGCCAGAAACCTCTATTTATGTCGACAAAACTTGTGCTTACCTCAATGTGCAATATATTGTTCACCTTACAACAAGTAGGCTTCTAAAAGCTCAAGAATCAGTTTTAACAAGTACGAAGTTGGACTCATTAACTCTTATTTGTAAATGGGGAGGAGATGGAAGTTCTAACCACAGTAATTATAAACAAAAGTTTAAAGCAGAAGGTTGCTCAGATTCGTCTTTATTTGTCTTATTCTTTGTACCGATACAACTACGAGCAACAGACAATCCAACCAATGTTTTATGGCAAAATTCTAGCCCTTCGTCCACCCGTCTTTGCCGACCCCTGAAATTATTGTTTGCAAAAGAAACAGAGGAAATGTCGGTCCAGGAATTTGAAGTCATACGCAATCAAATAGAAAAATTGCAGAATCTGGATTGTTTTGTATTTTCCCAAAAAGTAACAATAAAATTTGAATTTCTTTTAACAATGATTGATGGGAAAATGGCCAACTATTTAACTAGTCACAAATCCACGCAATCTTGTTACATTTGTGGTGCTAAGCCCAGTGAAATGAATAACGTCAACATTGTCAAAGAACCAAATTCAGCATTTTATTCATATGGGCTGGCCACCCTTCATGCGTGGATAAAGACATTAGAGTGCATGCTGCATATTGCGTACCGGCTAGAATTGAAAAAGTACATGATTCGACAACCTGCAGATAAAGAGGCTGTAGCGAATCGAAAAAAGATATTCAAATGCGTTTCAAAAATGAGATGGGCCTGATTATTGATGGTGTAAAACCGGGATATGGCACGACAAATGATGGAAATACTGCCAGAAGGTTTATTATAAATTATTCAAAGAGTGCTGAAATAACTGGACTAGACGAAGAAGTCATTAAAAATTTTTATATTATTTTAAGTGTCTTGCCATCAGGATTTGAAATTAATCTGCATGAGTTTCAAGGATTCATCCTAGAAACTAGAGACAAATATTTAAAATTTTACGACTGGTACCCTATGCCTGTTAGCGTGCACAAGATATTATGCCATGCGATCGATGTTATAAAAAATTTCATTGTACCCATCGGTCAGTTATCTGAAGAAGCTCAGGAAGCTCGCAACAAGGATTGTAGGCGATACAGGTTGGCGCCCACACGCAAATCTTCAAGAATCAATACAAACAGAGATTTGCTTAACATGTTGTTGATAACATCAGATCCTCTGATCAATTCTTATCGACAAAAACCCTTCAAAAACTTTTCATCGCTCCCACCGGAAGTCGTTAGCTTTTTAGTTGAGCGTAGTTTTGATGCCCATAAAGATTTAAGTTTTGAGCTTGCAGGAACAAGTGAAACGGAAGAAACAGAAAATTTTAGCGAATCTGATTCTGATGAATAGTATAGTAGAAGTTTGGTTTAACTCATAAATGTATGAATCATTTATTATGAAATTGAATGGGCAGGCCTATTTTAATTTTAAGTCCTTATTTTTTGTTGACATTGAATAATAAGAATTTAATAAAGTTTTTTTCAATTCTGTTTTTTCTATTGTGTTACAAAAGTTAATAAAGTTTTCTTTGATATGTTGGCTGTTCAAAAAGTTCTCGGCCGTCATAGTTGGGGGGTCCAAACAAAAGGTGTAGTGCTGACAGGCAGGATTTCTCTGATTCTTCTGAAGCAATTTAGATGAAACCAAGTGCAATCGACGCAGAATTGTCACCGTACTCGTGTGAACCTTGAAAAAATGTTGAGATTTTTTTTAACAAAATGGCGTCCATTTAAAAAAAATATGCCCTAAGGCTCTCAAGGACCTCTCGGGAGGTTTTATCGGTCCTTGATCCTGTCAAAATTTTTCATGGACCCATTTTACACCAAATCCATCTATTTTAAATCTTAAAATAATTTTTGCCGGCTAACTTGTATGGGGTGCGTCGTGCGATATATTTGATAGGGGATGAAAGTATTTTATCCTCTCTGAACTCTCTTGGGCATCGACGCAGTGTTGGTTGCCTAAGCCTTCTGTTTAGGTATTGTATTACCATGGAAAGTGTTTAAGGCAGATACATGGCCTGACGCCACCAGCTCGTGTGTTTCCCAGGTCCACTCGGGAAGCTGTTCTAGTCCACCCCTTTACTATTGCTTCGATGTCCAACAGAACCTCGCATTACCGAGATAATTCGTTTTTTAGTCGCACGGTAAGGTTGTGGAATAGTCTCCCTGCGGGCGTGGCTTCCGGCAGTTTTGAGCTGTGCAAGTTTAAAACAAATCTTCACCAACACTATTCCATCTATCCATCCTCCAACTAACTATCACCCATCTTCCGAATCAACACAATGCTTATGCATTTATAGGGGCATCCCCTGAGCGTTGGTTAAGTCTAACAAAAAAAAATTAGTTCAAATTACCGTCAAGTTATTATAAAAGCCCAAAGTCGTTTGTTGGCCAACGGCCTTTTTGGTGCACAGTGTTATTGAAGTCAAAATTTGTCCGCCGATTAATTGCACAAGTTTGCTCTGATTCTTCTAAATTATCCTTTAATAATCGCAAAAAACGGAACATAGTGCTATGTTAAAATTGCCGTAAGTAAAAGTGACTTTAGCAGCTGCGGACAAAACATGTCTGACATTTTCAATAAACAACTTGATTAGAAAAATTTCTCTTATCCAAATTTTGCTAAAATTATCAAAATTTTTACAGATAAGTAAAGAGCTCAATATCTTGGTGCGACAGAAAGTGATAAAAAGTACTAACATTGTTAAGATTATCGCTTATCGAAAAGAGTTCAAGCTCTCGTTCAAAATATGTTTGTTGCAACACTTATCTAAAACTCGAGCACTAATCAAACTTATCCAACTTAATTGGATTAGTTATCAGAATAAGGTTTAGTGCAACATAAATTTATCAATTTGCCAATATTTTTGATAACTAATAAGTAATAAGTTGTTGGTGCAATAGGACCCAGGTCTGCCCACCCCATCACAATCTATGATTGTTCCATGGTTATTGCCTGACCATATTTTGCAATAACCCCAATCTCTTACTTAAGAATTCATTTAATATAATGCCACTGTCATGCCCTAAGACCTTCCTCTCCCTTTTAATTTTATAAAAAAATTATCTTTTAATTTTAAAATTATAATTATATTCAAAATTCACAAATTTCAATTTAATTCAACATGAGTTGAATTGGTTGAGTTGAGTTGAGTTGGAATGAGTTGGTCCGAATAATAGAGCCAAAATGCTGCCCTTGTAGTTGTGCTGGATGTATGATTTCGACGCTTACAGAGCTGCTGCAGCACTTAAAGCCGATGCAATCCAGGTTCAGCAACTCTTTAATGGTGCACAAAATTGTTGATGATGAAGTCAGTAGATGCTACGATGCATTCAATTCTTTTAATTGTGCGCAAGCACAATAACCAGCGGAAATATCACAAATTAAATAATAATAATCTTCTTTAATAAAAATTTATTACCCCCCTATTATGGATTTCCATACGATACACGATAGACGCTTGCAAGCGTATCGTAAAAATCAAGCTTTCGTATTATCGTTTTCATACGCCCGATAGATCTACTATTGTGAATGACAGTGATATTTGTTTACATTTTACTGTGAATTCAAGAAAAAACAATTGAAATTCTCAAACTGAAGTCACTTCAATATTTTGAAAGTTCAAAAATAAAATATATAAACACGTTACCGACGACATCCACGGCGTTCAATATAAGTGGAGAAAGCGATGAGACATGTATAGATGCTGTGGAAAGAAGGAAGTTGAGGGATGCTTATAATCTCGCGATAAAGAAACTGTAAAGGAACTTTATATTCATCCCAAGACTTCAAAAGCAAACGAGAACGAAGTTGGAGCTCCTATGCCAGGAACAGTCATTGATATTCGTTTTAAGGAAGGTGACAAAGTCGAAAAGGGACAGCCGCTTGTGGTTCTATCTGCCATGAAGATGGAAATGGTCTTGCAGTCGCCAAAAGCAGACATTGTCAAGAAACTCGAAATAACCAACGGAATGACATTGGAAGGTGGCGATTTGCTCATGACGGTTAAGTTTGACGGAATAAGTTTGTTGAGGTTATTTCAACATTTCAATTTTACTATGTCGTTATCAATAAATCGGTAAATGTATAATCTGCGTTTTCTTCCATTAAAGTGGCAAGACCTCCCAGTTGAACTTTTGAGATCGCAACTCTTGGCCTGAAATATCACTTTATTCTGATCAAAACCTTTTAAAAAGTCATTTTTTTATCTTTAATATTTAAATATTTTGAAAAAGATTAAAATTTTATATAAAATTTCAACTATCGGACAAGAATATTCAGCCGCTTGCAAGCGTATGAAATTGAACAGCTGATCTGATACGTATCGTTTCGTAATACCATTTTTTTCAGATATACGATAAACGCTAACTGTCGGATTTAATACGACAAACGAAAGTTCGTAATACCGCTCAACAGAATGCAAGCGTTTATCGTATATCGTATGAATTCGTAATAGGGGGGTTAATTTTGAAAATTTTTCAAATTAAAATTTTTTTTAATTGAAAATTTTAACCCTCTCAAAATTTTTTTTCTTTTCTTAACAAAATTTCCGAGGTTTGCTTAAGCTTAAAATATTTTTTTATTTCCTTCAGCACATGATACAATGACCAGGTATTATTAATAGTGACTGCGATGCCAAGCTGTGGGCATAAGATGTCAAAAACAAGTGATGTACACCGAAACAAAAATAACAAGGGATTTTTTTTTTAAAGCAAGAATTTTGGCGTCATACTGTTCTCATTATGTTCAAAATGCTTTTTATACACTAAACTTATTTATTGTAAAAACTTCGATTTTACATCAAATTGGGATCATTTCAAGGACAACAATTTTATATCACAAAAAAATCTTCAAACGTAAAGTTTTCACAGTCCAAAAAGAGCTATATCTTCAAGAGATATGCATGGATTTTCAAGATTTATACTTCGTTGAATAGATACTTGCCTTTCTTTTGATTCTCATTAATATTACTTTTGTTGGAAAATTTAAAAAATCACATGTTTTTGAGGCCATTTTTTCTAACTTTGGACCCATATAATTTCTGAACGACTTGAGAGTGGCCCTCAATTTTTTCACTACTACCTTTTTTAGCTCCAAATACACATTTTGAAAAAAATAAAAAATACAACTTTTGCTAAAGGTTAAATGTTCCGAAAATTGTGCCGTTTTAAAAATTATTATTTCCCTTTTAAGAAAAATCCCTTTTTTAATTAAGAAAAACAACATCGTTAAATGTCATGACCTCATTTTGACAATATATGCCCACGCTGAACAGCTGTTTCAGCTCGATTAATACTACCTCCAACTCATTCTATCATGCTTCAGCACAGAACATAAAGTTTATTTTCAAAACAAATGAATTTTCCACCCGTAACAAAGTGTTTCAGCAGAAGAGGTTCTTAAATATCAAGAATCTAATAATGAACTGAAAAGTTTAATATTACGTTCAGAAGTGCTCAATTTAATTAAAATAGCTATCCTAAATTCTTCTATAACCATCTATTGTGATCATTCACATGGAAAAAGAAGGCCTTACATACCAAAACCTTTACGTAGAAGAATTTTTGGAAAGTTTTCATGGACTTCTTGGATAAGAAAATACGTTTTTGGTCCAACAGCTACCAATAAAGCCACAAATCTGAATTCATAAACACGTTCGGTCTCCTGTTGGCGATTTTTATAATCCTAATGAACGTTTTGAGCATGTTAATATTGACATTGTTGGTCCACTACCATCTTCTAACGGATTTATATATTAACTTACTTGCATTGGCCGTTATACAAGATGGCCTGAAGTTTTATTTTTGGTAGATATTAAAGCAGAAACTATAGCAAAAACTTTTTATAAAAACTGGATTTGCAGATTTGACGTTCCACTGAAAGTGACTACTGAGGTAAACAATTTGAATGTAAACTATTCAATGCATTAGCGAAATTTCTTGGGATAAATCATTTACGCACAACTCCTTATTGTCCATGTCCAAATGGAATGATCGAACGGTTTCAGAGAACATTTAAGACTGTTATTAAATGTCATGAAAATAGCAAATAGACTGATGCTTTCCAACAATTCCACTTGAAGTGCAGAACTTGTAAATATATGGTACTGCCTTACGTTTACCTGGTAAATTTTTTATTATCCAACCACTAAATCTTCTTATTCGGAATTTATAAAAAAATAGGAGATAAATTCAAAACAATAAAACCATCATTTGGCACTCATCATTTGATTTATAAATCATTTATTTTAAAAGGTTTACAAGATTTCACACATGTTTTCGTGAGAGTTTATCGAGTAAAATAATCACTTGAACAATCATATAGTGGACCGTTTCAAGTTCATGAAAAATTTGATAAAATTTTTGATGTGCTGATAAATAATAAAAAGAAAAATAATTCGATTGATATGTTAAAACCAGCTTTTATCGAAATTATTAAAAAATTTGTTAAAAAAGTTCGTTTTGCCGTTGTATAACTTTTACAAAAAGGGGTATTGTTTGTGCGGACACCCCACATTGAAAACACTTTGCTAAGTCTATAAAAAATAATTTATTGCTTTGAAATTTAGGTTTTGTTATTTGTGACACAATTTGAAAACATAATAGGGATATTCACACTGACTTGGATATGGGTAGATTGAGTACTTTTGGTTATTGCGAGCACACTAAATTGCAATTGAGTACTTTGTAGAATAGTTTTGGGCAGTGCTGCATGTTTGTTTGATCTCCCCGGCATATGTAGCTGACGAGAGATGAGTGACAGCTGGCAGAGTGTTGCCACCAAATCATTTTTTGTCATTTTATGTGCGAAAAATTTAGTCCATTAATTGGGAGTAAAAAAAGTGATTTTATATACGAGTTATTTTTAACGTGAACTCATTTACTAATAATCCAGGTGAAAATGTTTTACTAACGAATTGTCGATAGTAGCAATACGAACTAAATTACAAAATTTTAGTCCAATACAACCGAATTTGTCTGAAATATAGCGTTTTTATTAACTTGTGGGCGGAAATAGGGGCGTTTGGCAATATTTTTTGTGTATTATTTGAGATATTAGCCTTGACAACAAATATTGTAAATTTGATGCACTAAGGTCAACTATAGCCTATTTTTGCAAAAGGTGGTAACACATGGATAAAGTATTCAATTTGGCGAGAAAACAATCTATCAAACAAGTCAGGGGGTCAGCAAAATGTACGGCATTTGCCAATCTACCCAACTACCCAACTATCCAATTTTCTTATCTTTAAGAATTTCAAACAGAGATATCGCATTTTCTTATTTTAAATCTATACTATTATGTAAAAATAAAACTTAAAAAAAGTTAGCATGTTTGTGGCTGCCGGTAAACTCAAGAACCGCTGAACGGATTCATGTGAAATTTTCAATATTCGAATCAGAATTGATCATAAATGGTTCATGTATACTCAACATTTTAATATATATAATAGTGAAGAAGTTATTGACTGAGAAACTGGATTAACGTCGGAGGTGACATGAATCTACGATCAATGGTTTTGTCGTAACATTGACATTTTAATAAAAAATTAAATAATTTTCTTTTAAGCAGTTCGTCTGTTGATTGACTTTAATACTGTCACTGCTTGCAGCTTTGGTTGCGTGTATTTTTATAACGACAACAACAGCTGTTCGTTGTGATGAAAAGAGAACAACGTGTGCAGTTTTTAATGCATTAACAAATCACGAAATAAAGCAATTATTGAGCAAAAGAATAAGTGAAACATTTTTATTGTAACATTTTGTTTGGCAAATTAAATTTTAAGACGAATTTTAAACGAAAAAATTTTAAATGGAGTTTTTACAATTCATTACTGTGGTTTAACGATTTCATATTGTTTTAATGTAATTCTTTTAAAATAAAATTTGTTGGTATAAATATGTCCAAAAAACGTTTGTTGCAGCATTTATTTATTTATTTAAAAAACCCTGATACACAAGGTACAACAAGTAAAGTTTTCTTATATATAAAAAATTTTTCAGATACATATTTCGATATTCTTTCACAATACTAATACACTTTAGCTATTTTTATTTTTTCTTTATAAAATACTTAAAATTTTTCTTTATAAAATTACTTTAAGAAAATAAAATAAAAATATAAAAAGATTTAGCAAATAAAATATAGGAGGGTTGCCTTAGGTTTATGATTGTTTTTACAAATATTTCATAAGCAAAACCTCAGTATATATACAAATACTTATACCAAAAAGTTGTAAATAGGAACCTATTTTGGCAATCTTATCGTATTCTCTTTGTGTATTGCCAATAGAAAATTTAAATTTCCATACAAATTTCATGTCCAAATTTTAAAATATTTTTAACTTATTTGAATACTGAACCTATTACATTCTCTTTTTTACATAACGAAAAGTGGGTGAACTTGCATAAAGCTGGATGACTAAAAGAAGGAAATTATATAACTTTTAAAAATCATAATAAATGTAATCAAGTTATAAGCAAAATAAATAGAATTTATTGTGTATTGTATGTGTGTGTGTTTATATTAAATGTGTGTACCAGAGATTTGCATGAGACCATTCGTCAGTTTTTGCCACTCGAGTAACAATCGTCGTCAGCCGTAATCGCACACAAGAAAAAAATGCATCTATACCACTCGAGTTCGTAAACAACGATTGCTGCAAAGCACACTTTGTCACGATTGCGAATTGATGCAAAGGCAGCCTCCAGACCACGAGATCATTCGGATGCTTCGCTTAAAGCTCGAGTGTCAGCTGCTGCATGAATTTTTGTTGTTTCCATACTTCTCTGACCTTCTCTAGCAGCGCGTTCTTCTTTGTGCTGTTTGTTCCTTTTAGTTTATTGTTTTCTTTTATCTACTGTGGAGCAATCAGTATTGCCAGTAGCAAGTTTTATGACAGTAAATTTTTAAAGTAAGCTGAGCTAAAATTTGCATGAAAGTTAATCTTGAAAGCGACGTTAATTAGTAAACAACCTATTATTGAAAGTTTGTCGGTAAAATAACAACAATATTTTCTTTTCAATGAACATTCTTTATCCCTTCAAGACAAGCGTTACCAAAGCTCCAACACATTTAAAAAATGTTTGATGAAAACCAACACAAACTTGTCATTAATTTGTTTTTTTTTTATAAATGTGAGAAAGCGCAGGTTGAGCAAATGTCACGAGCTGAGCTAAGTTGTGTAAGTTAGAAAGAGATCCTTCTGAAAACTGTTGTAAAGAAGCGACGTGTGCTGCAAAGTTTTATAAAACAATTTTATAGAAAAAGCCCAGAAAAATGAGTATTCAACAAAAATGTATGGAGTTTTTTAAAACGAACAGGTATTTATTAATAAAACAAATTCTGTACAACTGTTAACTTGTCTAAGAATGGCTAAAATTTTAGGTTATGTTGTGTAGTCGAACTGATAAAAACACTTCAGTCTTTAATTTTGATTCATTTAATTAAATACCTCTAATTTCGGGTGTAAGAACTGCGAAATTTCTACAAGAACTTGGTGCCAGAATATGTTTAGAAAAGTCCAAGAAAAGCGTAGAATATGATTTGATCAAAATTATAGATGTCTGTGATATTTATCAAAAGCGGCGAATATGAACAATTTAAAATTATGTTACATTTAAATTAAAATCGGTTATGTTTAATAGTAGATACAGTAAAACTGAAAACAACAATTAGTTTAATATATAAAAGAGTTTGCTTAATCCTTGATTAATAACCTTAAAAAACATCCGTAAATGAAACTCACAATTATAAGGACTCAAGTGTATAAATCTTAAAAATTTTTAAATTCGAATTTAGTTAAACCTTTTTTTAGTTATAAAAAGTTTTTTATTAATACCATTCACTAATTCTATGCTAAGAATAATTTTGATTGTAGTGCTACTAGGTGTAATCCACGCTACTTGTGAATCACACGTACACGTTAGTTTAGTCAGATTTTTCACTCATCATCCTAAAACTAATAGCAACTTTATTCTGCAAACTTACTTAAGTTTCTTACAGCAAAACATGTTTAGTAATATTTCATTTTTAAGGTTTTTTTTTTCTTAATTTTTTTTATGTAATGGTTTGCGTTTTTTATGTCACTTATGTCAGTTTTTAGGTCATCAAAGTACGAGCCTTGGCTATTAATATATTTTTTCTATGATATGCAACTGTTTTATTGTTTCTATAATAAAAATATTTTTTGGTACATAATAAGAAATAATGAAACAACATTTTAGATACAATATAAATATCTTGTAAAAAAAATTATATTAAATATTTTATAAGAATATTTAATAAAATATTCGTTTCATTCGCCACATAGCTTATTATATTTTATTATATATTTTATTTTTGTGCGATGAATATTAAAGGCTGAAGGTTAAGTTTTTTGTGTCAGTTCCTCAAAATAATGCTTGGTTGCAAAAGCATTTATGAAGATTCCTCAAATATTTCGATTCAAGTGATAGCCATTCGTGTGATGGAATGGTTTGAAATAGCCTCTAAAAATAACGTTTTTTGTCAAAATATTGGTTGGTGTAATAGTTTTAAGAAATAAACTGCCAGAAATTATATGACGGAAAAAACTCTTCCTATCTGCATCAACAATTGAAATATATGCAATCAGATAAAAGATAATGCTTTTTTTCATACATATTTTTGATATATTTTATTTCAGAATATTAATACAAAACTTACTTGATCTAAAGCTCTCAATTTAATTCATGTGATTTATACAAAACTTTGAAAATTAAAATATCTTCATAAGTTGTATTTTGTTTTTTAATTTCTTACAATATTTTTCAGTATGTGCTTATTTTATAATTAATATTTTAGTTTTAATATATATCAATACACGGAATTCTGACCAGGAATCAATCAATCAATTGCAGCCACTCAAAACCTTCCCAACGATATCTTGAAAGTGAAAACAGCATTTGAAATAATTATGTTTTAATAAGTAATTTAATAATAAGTAAAAAAAATAATTAATAAGTAATTAAATAATTAATAAATACACGGAAAACAACATTTTCATTAATCTGAATGCAAAAATAGCATGTTTGTTGATGCTGATTGCAAGAATTTTTTCATAACTATTATTTCTGACCATTTATATTTTTTAAACTACCACACCAGCCAATATTATTACAAAAAACTTGATTTTTAGAGGTGATTTTAAGCCATTCCAGCTCACGGATGGCTATCTCTACAGCCGAAATATTTTGGGAATCATCTATACTATTAAATAAAATTCCTGACTACCTTTTATATGACATAGCATTGTTTTGCGAAAAATCGTCCAGTTTTGCGCAAAAATCGTTAAACTGTTTATGTCTTTTTTTTTGCACTATGATTTTTTGGGCAAATTTATTTATACCAAAATGTTGTTGTTATATTTAATGTCTCAAAAATAATTTACATGAAAAAAAACCCAATATCTCTTTCCAATCAAAGGTTATGGCTTCAAACAAAAATTTTTTTATACCATTGGCTATATTAATAAAAGTAATTTTCACATTAATCGTTTTCAATTCCTGCTATCCACCTCGCAGTCGAATTAGCATAGAAGTTGATTGTCGACATATTTTTTCGGAAACTTTTGCGATAATAACTCTAATTAAAATCTTATTTTATAATATTGCAATTTTTGTGTCTGGTAACAACATATGCGCAGAATAAAAAAATGCAACACTGCAACTAATATTTTTCCTTTGTGCGAATGAGCATAAAAGCATGGATTTTCCTTGCTTTTGGCGATTGTTCCTCATGTCTTACCTTGTTTGACATTCTTGTGTCGCAGACGTTCGTAATCGCTAGCGCTCACACTCTAAGCATTCGTATCAACAGCGATTGGTACATGCATTTGCGCATTAATTTAAATGCAGGAAGCACATTCGGTGCTCGTTTATTGACGAGACAATCGAAACTCCATTTGAATGCACTCAAGCTGTTCTCTGGTGTGTACAATTATTCAAAAATGGCACCCTCAAATTTTAAGCCAACTCTTCCGACATTTTCAGAAGATTTATTTAAAGACAAGAAAACCCTTACCAAGCTTTATTTTTTTAAATAAAAAAACTACTGAAATGTAGATACGACAAAAGACATTTTGACAAAAAAAAAAAGAAATCATGCCAAGTACTTTTGTATTATATGTTTCTACATACTTAAAAATTTGTATACAATTTTTGCACCGATCGGTGTTTCAGGGAGTCTTACACCGTTCGGTGTTAAAAAACACCGTGTCAAAGTGTTCGAATTTAACATCCGAAAGGGAATATTTTTTAACACCGAACGGTGTAAAAAAGTAAATATCAGATATGATGTTTGTTTTGCAATCTGTTAGGTGTTTATTTATAATACGCAAAATTATTTTTGTTTTTAACACCGAACGGTGTAATTTTTAACTATTCGAAAGGATGTATTTAACAATTTTATTAAATTGTCATTAAATTTATTAATTGTCAAATGAAATAAGCCCCAAATATAATTTGATTAGAGCTTATTTCATTGGGCTTTATTTCATAATGAAATAAGACCCAAACAAAAAATTAAATATTTCCCAAAATTTATGAGATATTCTCCGAAAAATGGGAGTTATTTCATATCTAATGTATGGACATTTTTTTGGGACTTATTTCATTTTTTTGGGGCTAATTTCGTGTTGCTAAAAATTACATTTTAATCTTTAAACAAGATTTTAAAAATTAAATTGAATAATAAAAATTGAAAAATTTCAATTTTTAATTTGTTTATCAATGAGAATGTGATTTCAATATTGCTCTTCTTCTTTGCCCTTCTTATTTCACACCGATCGGATAAGTTCAAGTATTCACACCGAATAAGAGGTGTAAATTAACACCGTTCGGTGTAAAAAATGTAAATATCCGCTCACCGGTGTGTATTTATTTTTGAAATTTTTTAGTATGTAGTTTTTTCCATATACTGGAAAAATTGAAAAGGTTTTGAATTCGAGTCAATGCGTACAATTTCCTGTCATCAAACTTTTTTCTATCGTTGTGAACCGAAGGATTTAAACGCCTCGAGCTACTTAGGTTTGAGTTGGATCTGCATTCATGTTGTGATATTCGTTGTATTCTTCATTAATTATAGTCCTGAGTTATGGTCTTGCCTTAGCCAATTCAAGTTTATTAAAATCATCAAAAATTCCCACAATACTAACTAATTTATTATTAACTTTACCTTCTATTAATTTGTTTTTATTAGCAAGACCAAGCTAATACAGAATATGTCTCCTGCGATTATTTAAAAATCATTTATTCATAGCAAAGAAAAGCTTAATCAAGCTTTATTTTTTAAATAATAAAAAACTATTGAAATGCAGATGTGTCATGTGCAAATAAAAAAGATTATTTTTGTTTTATATGTACTGAAAAAATGTAGAACGTTTTTGAATCCGAGTAAACGCGAACATTTTCTAAACGTTAAACTTTTTTTCGATTGCTGTAAACCCAAGGACTTATGCGCCACGAGTTACTTAGCTGTGAGTTGGATTTACATTTAATTTTTGGTATTCGTTGCATTCTTTATTAATAATAGGCCAGTGCTGTGGTCCTGCCTTAACCAATTCAAGTTTATTAAAATCTTCTTCACAATTTCTCACCATATTATTAATTGTGGGTTATCTTAAGAATAGATAGTCAGGATTCTAGGACCGAGACAAATACCGAAAAAGTATCCAATGCGAACCTTTACAAGGAAATCAAGCGCGCTAAGGTTTTACATTTTTGGGGTCATGTTTTTTATAGTTTTGGTTATTGCAGCCTTCATTACACTATTATTTAATGAGAATGGAATCACAACAATACCTGAAATTTTTCAAAAACAATTAAAACTTTTATGTACGTTGCTCACTATTACAAAAAAAAATTTTTTTTTCCGAGCAAAGCAGCGAGCAAAGCCGCGGAGGGTTGCTAGTCTATACTATTATATTGGGGGTTGGAATTAATTTTAAAGGTTTTTTTTTCGGTTTTTGAGCATTTATTTAGAAACAACGGTACAATGTATATTATTCAAAGTATTGTCCATCGTTAGCTACAACATTTTCCCATCTTTCTGGCAGCATATGGATTCCGCGCCGAAAGAACGATTCGTCTTTTGAGGCAATCCACGAATCGACCCATTTTTTGGTATCCTCGTAAGAAGTGAAGCGCTGCTCAGCCAAGCCATGCGTCATCGATCTCAATAGGTGGTAGTCGGAAGGGGCTATGTCTGGGCTATAAGGCGGGTGGGGTAGCACATCCCAATTCAGCGCCTCCAACGTTTCCTTGACGGTTCTTGCAACATGTGGCCGTGCATTGTCATGTTGAAAAACCACTTTGTCGTGTATTTTGGCATATTCCGGCCGTTTAACCTTTAATGCTCGGCTCAATTGCATCAATTGTTGTTGGTAGCGTTCCCCAGTGATGGTTTCGTTAGGTTTTAGCAGCTCATAGTACACGACACCCTTCTGATCCCACCAAATACACAGCATAAGCTTGGCGCCATGAATATTCGGCTTGGCCCTCGATGTAAATGCATGGCCGGGTGGTCCCCACGATTTTTTTCGCTTAAGATTATCGTAATGAATCCACTTTTCATCGCCAGTGACAATACGATGCAAAAAACTCTTCCTTTTATGCCGTTGAAGCAGTTGTTCGCACATGCAAAATCGCCGTTCAACGTCTCTCGGCTTCAACTGGTACGGCACCCAATTTCCTTGCTTTTGAATCATTCCCATGGCCTTCAAGCGTTTGCCGACCGTTGATAAGTCGACTCCCAATGATTCTGACAATTCTTGAAGGGTTTGACACGGGTCTGCATCGAGCAAAGCCTCCAATTCCTCATCTTCAAACTTTTTCGGCTGGCCCGGACGCTCTTTGTCTTCCGTATCAAAATCACCACTTTTAAACCGACGGAACCAGTACTCACAAGTAGAAATCGATGGAGCATAGTCCCCGTAAGCCTCAGTAAGCGTGCGTTGTGCTTCAACCGCTTTTTTCTTCAAATGGAAGCACAAAAGTAAACCTTCCCGCAAATTGCGTTTTGTTGGAACGAAAGTCGACATGTTCACAGAGAAAAAAATATATGTTGTTTACACTTCAGTGGAATGACACATACTGAAAAATGAAGCTTAGACAATGTGCTTTGAAATGAATATAGTCACAGGTGTGCCCGATGCGATCTATTGATAGTTACGCCATCTCTTTGAAAACCTTTAAAACTCGTTCCAACCCCCAATATAAAAGGAGACTCACGAATTTGATCCAGAATAAGCTCGGTAACCGCTGAACCGATTTTGATAATTCTTTTTTTATTCGATTCCTATGATAATATAGATTGTTATAGCTTACCAAGTTTTTCGAAAAATGTATTCTTTAATTATTGCAAAATCACGCATTTTATTCGATGCCTACATTCAACCAGCAGCACAATATAACAGCAAACAAAGCTTTTCTCTCTTTGTCGAGAGAGCTTCTCTCAATATAACACGACAGCCATGCTGCGTAGTTAAGCTGAATTCACTGATAACCTTCAGAATGTTTTTGTGTGATTTAAAATAATGTTAATCAAGTTGAGAACGTGTAGAAATTTTTCTCTCTTAGCTAAAGCTTCATATGAAAAAAATTTTCAAACATGCTGAAGGTGATCAGTTAATCCAGCTTTACTTTTAGGGAGATTCTTGCTTTTATACAGTGTTAATTAATTCTTTTTGCTAATGTCTTGAAGGGAGTTGCCAGAATTTAGATATCAGCATTAATTATGTTTTGCAGCCTTGCCAGCCACCTTTTCCCCTTTTGAGATTGTGTTAGCCTATCTGTACGAATATATAAAAGCGTTGTGGCACTGCACGGATGTTTGACAATCACGCAAGAACCATTGAACAGATTAACACGATATAGGTATCAAACGTTTGTTATTCCAACTTTACAATAATATGCTATGTTAGATTTGCCACGTCTACTTTTCATGCCCACTTTTTGCAAAAAATGCTATATATCAGACGATTTTGGTCGTATGAGACTAGAAATTGGTAATCTATGTTGTATGGTTACTTTCGCTAACTTTACTAAAAATGGGCATGACCCACTTTAGTTAAGTCCACTTTTCGGGGAATAAGCTTGGAGTAAAGCAAAGCTCAATAGGCTTAAGCTCAATTGAGCTGAAATTCTGGTATTCTATTGTTTCGAGTATGAGATGGTTTAAGTGAAAAAATTTTGCCACACCCCCATTACCGCCCTAAAATATTATACTTCGAACGGTTTTGGTTGCATTAGACTAAAATTTGTTAATTTAGTTCAAACGGCTACTTTCGGCAAACTGTACTAAAAATGGCGAATATATAAGTTTCTTTTTCGAACAGCATGAAAATTCGTATATAGCAGTAAGATGGTCTGCGGCAGGACAACGTCTGCCGGGCAATACTATACATCAATAAGAATGCTGTATATATTAGATTCTCATCGTCATGCATTGATGTTTCAAACGTCTAGCATGTGTTTTGTTCGAAGGTCAATTTAAACTTTTACAAATTCACAAAACGATCATAAAAAATTCATTGAATTGGGTCAGGACAAATTCTACCATAACTTTAACGTTAACTATGAACATATAGATAAGGAAATAGATTAAAACATAGATTTATGTATATAACTTTGGAATAGTTTGAAATATTTGAAATATTTTTCATAGAATTATTTTTTAAGCTATATTTGAAAATGTTTTTCACATAAATTAGTTTTTAAGCTGTAACACATTGCAAAAATATAACAACATTTTAAGCAAATTAGTTTTCATCAAAAAATCATAGTGGGTAGGTGTCTCTTGATTTTTAATGATAGAAACAGTTTGTGTCAAAATAGAACAATTTTTGCAGGTAAATTATGTTATATGAAAGAATAAGGAAAATGAAAATTAAAAAAAATATGTACAACAAAAAAAACTCTTGGCCTATTGTTTAGTACAAGTTGGATATTTTAGAGGTTTTTTGAAAACAATACAAAACATTGCATTAGTGAGGTAACGGTAAAGCTTTTCTCATTTCCCCAATTTACTTAATTGAACTTTCAAACAAAGAAAATTGGATGAAAATCGATTTGAAAATGGCGTAAATGTTTGCTTGCTAAGTCAAAACATGAAATGTCGATCGTTTTTTTCTCATTCTGAGGCTTATGAGTTATACTGAGAAAATCTATAGTTTTGAGATATCGCAAGAATTTTAATGTCATAATAACAGGTTTCTTTAAAACATATCTAATATCCGTTCAAAATATTTCCGAAAATAAATAAAAATTACCGTTAATTTTATTAATCAACGATTGTTTCATACAAGAATGGATTGTTATGCATTGAGAAAGTCTATAGTTTTTGAGATATCGCCAAAAGTTTGATGTCATTATAACGGTTTTTTTTTTAAATTTAAGAAGAATTGTTGTTTGGCCGAAGCCCAATAACAACAATTAAAAACTGAAGAAGGCCGATTAACAACAACAATTAAAGAAGAATATATTTATTTTCAGAAAATATGTATAAAATTACATTTTTGAATACAAATTTTAAAAATTTTTTACACAAATTTTTTTATAACGCTGTTATGCAGGACTTTTTCAATAGTAAAAAAAAAGAAAGTCAGGTAAATTTATGTCATCATAACAATTACCATTAAAATAAGTTATTCAAATTAAATAAAGTCATTTCTTAATATATATACCATTTTTTCATAATTAAACAAAACGAACATAATAATTTTTATATTTTGAATTTGTTTTAATACAACTAAATACTTTCATTTTAAGATTTAAAATTTTTACATGGGATTTAATATTTTTATCGCAGGCGAAGCAGCGGGTATTTGCTATTATTTTATAAATCTATAATTGAAGCATAGCCGCGAATAACATTGCAAAAGCCACTTTTTGCAAAACCGATTTTATTGCAGATTACCGTTAACATGACTCTCTTACATTGCGTTAACACCAAACCAGTCAAAAATATGCACCTTAAAATAAATAAATAAACTGACTTTTTCAGCCCTTGGAAGGACTTTGACCTAGCTTCTATTGATCAATTATGTTGTGCGTGTTATTAAATGTTTTATCACAAATGACCGAGAACTGATGATGGAACAAATGACTCCGAACGGCTTATGTTCTCAAGAAGCTTTACATTGCAATTTTTACTCTCTGAGGTTTTCCATTGTCTGCAGAGAGGTGACGACCCAACAGAAAAATTGATTCAATTGAAAAATCTTTCTATCTGAGCTGGAATTGAACCTGGGATACCCCGGTTCTTTAGCTTAGGGGCCACGCACTCTATCCACTGGGCTACGGCCGCCATTATTTCAGACATGTTTGGATGAAATATAACTAGCCTACAAATTTCGATTGCGGTAAGCCCATTACCATTCCTATATGTACTTTCAACGCCGGTTCCAAATCTGTACTCAGTTTAAAATTTCTTTTTTTCATGTAAAAATACACTCATTCAACAGTTTTTTCTAAATTCTAACTTTGGATGATAACAGTTCCGCTAAAATAAAAGATACAAATATGTTGATATTTCGTTGGATAATCTCAAAATTTTAACTCCGCTACCGCACATGACACGATAGTGGTTAATATATTGATTGAAAGGTTGATATTTTTTCTTAAATACAAAATATTAACTTTTATTTTGCGGTGACTAGTTCAGACTCTAAACCAATAATGCTAAACATCTGCCAAACAAGTAAACCCTGTATCTTGAAAAATGTACAATGTAGGAGGAAACTGAGTACAGATTTGGAACCGGCGTTGAAAGTACATATAGGAATAATAATAAATTTACTGCATCCGAAATTTTTAGGCTAGTTATATTTATCCAAACATGTCTGAAAATAAAAGCGCTGCTATTTTTATGAACACAGCTGTACAAACATACATACAAACATGCATACAAACATATATACATACATACATACTACCGCAAGGGAGGATTTTGATTTATACAATCCTTCGGGACTTACGAACCCGCGGACCCTAGTTACAAAAAATCCAGAAGCGTATGACCCATATTGGGCGGCTTTCTGGTCTGCGTCTGTACCGTAGCGGTCGGCGGTATCAAAACCTAGGCGCTGATTTGGAAAGCGGTGTCGTATAAGGACTCAATTCTGAAGCAGACCTTGTCCTTCCGGGAAGATAAGTCATCGCAGTCGACAGACCGAAGGCGTCGCCGTCTAGGGATCATTTCCCGAAGTGAGCCTTTTCTTTCCGGAAGGAGAAGTTATTGCGGCCGGCAGACCAAATGCGTCGTCGTCTAGGGACTAATTCCCGAAGCGGACCCTTTTCTTCCAAGGTTTAAAGTGATCGCAGTCGGTAGACCAAATGCTTCGCCTTTTAGGGATCATTTCCCGCAGCGAGCCTTTTCCTTTCGTGAAAATTAGAGGTCGCAGGCAACAGATTAAATACGTCACCGCCTAGGGACTAAGCCCAGAAGCGAACCCCTTTCCTTTCAGCCTGAGGACAACCCAAAAACATACATACCCGCAGGGAGGTTCTGTGTCCCTCAGGACCTTGGGGCATAACGAACCCGCGCGGAAATCGAGGCGCGTCTGACTCACATTGGGCGGCTTCCTGGTATGCGTCTAAAAGGATTGGGTGGATATCCCTGAAAACAAAATAACTTACTTGGAATGTCGGAGAATAACAAAATTACTCCAGGTGGCAACCACAATAGTGGAAATCCACCCGTGGACACTACCACGGCAGGGGCACGGATTCTGGAGGCCCTAACCAAGATTTCATCCCCTAACACTGCTGCAACGGTGGCGCACTCGGCCGGTGCACCAGTTAAAGCTAGGAGCAACAAAAAAACTGAGAGCCCTTTTATATTGAGCTCAAAGATCCAGCGTTCGCCTATTAAAGGCACTCCCGGAGGCAATGACCCTGATGCAACTGAAAGAGAGTAAAGATAATTTACCCTCGGAAGGAACACCAAGCCCCAGAGTTGACGATCCTGTCAGTTCTAGCACGGACAAACTGAAGCTTTACATTGATGGTCTGGCAAAATACGTCAAGAGTAGAACAAACGTTCACCACGAGATAAAAAGGCTTATTAATCTCTCTAAACTCGCGTACTCTGACCTCGCGAGAGAAATAAAGGAAGTAGGATCTAAAGAGCTAAATGCTAACTTGGGGGATCCACAACCACTCAGTCAGACACCTCGCGCCAATAAGGATTGCCAAACAGATCCATTGTTCTCGAAGGCGTCGAAGGCAACCTCAAAAAGGGCAAACGAGCAAAGCTCTCGAGCTACGCCGCCAAAAAAGAAGAGAGTACAGCAGTCAGCGGTCCAATAAGCCCTGGACCAAGGCGATCAGCAAGGCAAGAAAACGGAAGAAACGGAAAAAACCACCACCAAAGCTAGTAAGACCGGACGCAATCGTGGTGGCAAAAGTAGGCCAGCTTTCATACAGTGACATCATCCTGAAGATGAAGCAGGGAAATTCACTCGACGCGTTCGGAGAAAATGTATCTAGTGTAATACGCACAGAGAAGGAAGAGGTGTTGATCCAACTGAAGCGTTCAACCACCTAGACGACCCAATAGTTGAAAGAGAAGTTCGACTCGGTGTTCGCCGGTTACACCGAGACAAATGCGCTCTCGGAAGAAACCCTAATAGAGATAAAGGATCTCGACGAGGTGACGACATCCGAAGAGGTGTGAAGCGCGATCCAGAGGTTGCTTGGCGACACCATTGTGGCTAATGTTAAGTCACTTCGCAAAGCGTACGCCGGCACCAAAACAGCAGTCGTAGGCCTACCGGCTCCACAGGCAAAAAAACTGATAGAAATCAGTGAAATCAAAGTTGGCTGGGTAATTTGCAGAGCCCGCGAGAAGGTAGCTCTAATCAGGTGCTTCAGATGCCTTGACTTTGGGAACACCGCAAGAAGCAAAAGAACAGACCGGAGTAGGTGCTGTATGAAATGCGGTAGAGATGGCCATAAGGAAAAGATTGCAAAGCTAAAGAAGGCCAAGACTACAACCACCGCACCGGAAGTCTGAAATGCTAGTCCGTTCAAGGAGCCAACCAACGGAGACGCAGATGAGAGTACTGCAGTTGAACCTCAACAACTGTGGCGCAGCACAGGACCTCCTAGGGCAAACCGTCAGAGACCAGGCCATCGACCTGGGTATATTGAGTGAACCTTACGCCGAAAAAACCGTGGGAGCATGGGCCTCGGACATTACTGAGAAAGCCGCCCTATGGTCTTGTGGAAGGGCTCCCTGCTATCTAAGGCTTCATACACGTGCAAACGGTTTCGTCCGCGCGGAGTAGATGGCATACATGTCGTGAGTTGCTACCTAGCATCAAGTCTGTCGACCCAGGAATACACGGAGATTCTTGACATGATAGTCAGCGAAACGAGAGGCCTGAAACCACTCCTTATCGCTGGTGACTTTAACGCGTGGGCAGTTGACTGGGGAAGTCAAAACACAAACCAACGTGGCTTTATTCTCCTTGAAGCGTTTGTGCTACTAGACGTAGTGCTGCTCAATAATGGATCCCAAGCAACATTCAGCTGTGCAGGCGGAAGCTCCTTCATCGACCTGACTTTCGCCAGCAGCGAGTTAAGTAGGCAAGCAGAGTGGCGTGTTAGCAATCTGTACACGCACAGCGACCTCCAAGCTATCATTTATAAGCTCGATGGTCGACCGCGTAGCCGAAACAGCATAAATACGGGAAATAAATATTCGTACAGAGTCGAAACACTAGACGAAGACATTTATGCAAGAAAGTAGTTATGGCCAATATGCATATGCATCTGTCTGGCACGCCAAATGATATGGCAAGGCAGACCCTGGATTGCGATGCAGCGATGATCTCGAGGTGGTCTAGCAAGCGCAAGCAAGACCCGGTCTGCTGGTGGACGGCGGAAATTGCTGAAGCACGCAGGAAATGCCTCTAAGCAAGAAGGATGTACTACCGTGCAAGAGGTTCATATAGCTTCAACGAACTCCGCGAAACCTATCGAATGCTCAAGAGAGGCCAGAGAAAAGCAATCCGTACGAGTAAGCGCCAATGTTTCCTACAGCTATGTGTTGAGGCAGAAACCAATCCATGGGGTACTGCATACAGATAAGTTATGAAAAAACTGAAGTCGTTCAGGCAACCAGCACCTACGGACCCGCAGGTACTAAGTGTTATAGTTAGAACACCCTTTCCACAGCAGCCAGCGGCCCAGCCAGTCGAGGAACACATCGAGCTACGGGACCATATTGGCTGTAACCATAGAGAAGATTGTTAACGTAGTAAAAAACATAAAAAACGACAAGGCACTAGGTCCTGATGGTATTCCGAACCACCCACTGTAGATTGCGATTATGTCGCAGCCGCATCAGTTCGCCCAGCTTTTCAACGCGTACCTTCTAGAGAACATTTTGCCAACTCAGTGGAAAACCCAGAAGTTAGTGCTCATACCGAAAGGTAGTGGCTCCACGGACGCTCCCTCAGACTACAGGCCGATTTGCCTACTCGACACAGTAGGCAAAGTCCTTGAGCGAAGTGGTGTGCAACCACCTGGAAAACGCGATCCAAGCCGGAGAAGAACTTTCCGCTCGACAATTTGGGTTTCGAAAGGCCCAATCAACGACGGACGCTATTAAGCTAGTTACGAGCACCGCGCAGGAAGCAATTGAGGGAGTGAGGGAAGCAAAGCAGTACTGTTTGGTGGCAATACTCGACGTAAAGAACGCTTTCAACTCAGCTAACTGGAGTCAGATTATGACAGCCCTCAGTTACTTTGAAGTACCACGATACCTCACGAAGATCGTGTCACACTATTTCAGTGAAAAAGTCCTCCTCTACGACACAGATAAAGGCACGAAGACGTACAAAGTCTCCGGTGGAGTCCCACAGGGGTCGGTTCTTGGCCCCCTGCTATGGAACGTCATGTACGATGGGGTTCTCAGGCTTGAGGTGCCAGCAGACGTCAAGATTGTTGGCTTTGCCGACGACCTTGTAGTTGTGGCGACAGCAAAACACCGTGAAGAAGTTGAGGCCCTCAGTAGTGTAACTATCGCTATGATTTGCGATTGGCTGCGAAGAGCGGGACTTAGTCTAGCTGAACATAAGACTGAGATGGTACTTATTAGTAGTCGGAAAAAACTAGAAACCGCCAGCATCAGTATTCGTGGAACAGTAATTGAATCGAAGCAGTTCATTGAATATCTCGTTGTAATGATCGATTCCAGACTCTCATTTAAACAACATATGCAGTACGCACACAGGAAAGCATTCGAAGCATGTCTGGCGCTATCAAGAATAATTCCGAACACAAGAGGTCCCAAACAAGCACGACGAACACTACTCCTAAACGTAATGCGATCTACTATGATGTATGGTCCACAGCGATGAAAACTTAGTCCTACCGACACGGAGTAGAGTCAGTTTACAGACTTGGCGCTCTCAGGGTCTGCTGCAGCTTCAGAATGGTATCCGGAGATGCAGCACTGGTTCTAGCTAGCGCGATCCCTATTGACCTTCTCGTGGAAGAAGCGCTACTCACAGCTGGTAGCATGGGTAGCTGGTAGCACAACAGCTAATAAAAAAACTCGCTAGAGAGAGAAGCTTGCTAAAATGGCAAGACCGCTGGGATAGTTCAGAGAAGGGTCGGTGGACGTACCAGCTCATCCCTAGCCTAACCGAGTGGTATGGCAGAAGCCACGGCTCAGTGAACTTCTTCCTTACACAGATACTGAGCGGACATGGTTGCTTCAGGGCATACCTCCACAAGTATAAACACTCGAGCGATCCTTACTGACTAATTGCTCAGGAAACACGCTGCAAGACGCGGCGCACGTTCTTTTTGTGTGCCCCATATTCCATAACGCCAGACTTGAGGCTTCGGCCTGTCTCGGCGAAACGTCAACACAGCAAAATATGGTTTCTATTATGCTAAAGAGCGAAGAGAACTGGTCGATGGTTAGCACCCTGGCTAGAAAAATAACCGAAGAGCTGCGAAGAGTTGAGCGCGCGCAAGACAGATGAGGAAAAGGTTGTTGACCCGACGACCATTCCACAGTAGATCCCGGCAGTAGCCAAACGGTTTCCAGCCTAGTGCTGTTCCCAAGCCCCTCGAAGTTATGCTTTACGGCAGTCCCACGGGGTTCTCCAGGGTCGAAGATTCAATGCGGAAGTTATGATACCGCGAGGTATCATGTAGGCTTAGTGCGTAAAAATCGTACACTACCACTTGCACGGTGGGGCCTTTTGAAGGTTCTCCCTTCGCGAATAAAATAAAAAAAAACATATATACATATATACTAGAGCGTATCGAATTAAAATTTTTTCGAATTTAATATTCTAAGAGGTCTCAAAAGTTGCATTGGGTGGTCAGGATCTCCCAAAAAATATTTTAGAAAAAAATAAGGATCTCTTCCTCTTCTGCAATGACAAAGTTGTATTATGAGAAAAACAGTAAAAAATCTCGATCTCAAAATGCTTTAATTTTAGCAAGAAAAACTACATATGTGTTAAAGCAAAAGTATATGTACACTTTAACTAACAGTATTTTGGCAAAAACGATGCTACTCTTGGTTTTTACCCAAAATATTCTGTGTGAAGGATATTCGAACCTAAATATACACGCAAGATAGCACAGAAGTTTTAATTGTTTTCTGACTGTCTAAATTTTGGTGATATTGATTACAGTTGTAAAGTTTTCCTTAAATATGGCGAACTAATAATTATTATATTTTTCGCATTTGCATTTCCTTGTTTTGAAGAAATGTATACTTCAATGCAATTTTTTAACTTTTTCAAAAAAATTAATATAATGTTTTATATCTCGAGCACCAGAAGTGGTGCCGAATATTATTTTCTCAATTCGGACTCTGCAAATAGTTTTGAACGAAACCCTGTCTAAAAATATCTTTTTTAAATCAGCAGGAAAAGGCCACGATTTTTTTTTTCCTATTTTGATATTAAAAAAAAGTTACTTCAAGCATGAAATGTAACAATTTTGTTTATATCTCTTTTATGGTTATTATGTCATTAAAACACTTCAAAACAACAATTGTTAAGTCAATTGAGATCCATCGAATGGCGAACTCAGAAACTCAAAATTTTATTATAAAATTTTTGTAAATGCTGAGTTGAGGGTGTTTTAACGAAATAATAAAATTCATGCTAGGTCGGAAAATTTTTTAAAAAATCGAAATACCCCGTAGTTTTGAAGATATAGGATTTTTATTTATTTGTGGGCGGTGAAAGGAGGTGTGGCACCATTTTTTATTGAACCATCCTCTACTTGAAGGAAATCAACTGCCAAAATTTTAGCTGAATCAGCCCCGTAGTTTTGGAGATATTGTAATGTTGAACGCGCGACTTGTACTTATACGCGGCTTACGCATTTTACGCGATTTAATGGTTTTATGTGGTTTTTAAAATAATTCGCGTTTATCATTTTTGCCAGCGCTTAAGAGCGCTACTGGCCAGTTTAAAAAAAAGATTACTTAGCGCCGTCACCAAAGGTGCCTTCAGGCGCTTTAGAATAATACAAATAAGGAGCAATGTTAGAAGCTCAAGACTTAATGATTTTATTTTAAGATTTTGTTTGGCTTATACAGCATATTAATAGTATTATTTTAGACTTAAAATAAGTAAAAAATTAAATATATGTCTAACTTAATATAATCTTAAATAAGTAGAACATTAGTTAATGTAGTCATCAGTGTAGTTATGTAAGCATAAAGTGCACTGCCCTTATTGTTGTGCAATAGTAAGAATGTAAATAATAATGTAAATAATAGTTATGTGTTTGTTTTGTTTGTTTTCTAGCATAAATGTGTTTAGGCTACGTTTATAGAAACGTTTAGTTTGTATAATGGATCATTATGTGTTAAATGTTTATAAATAATAAGTGCATGAAAAAAATGTGTTTAAGTTGCAGTTATAGCAATGTTTAGATTGAAGTGCACTACACCCCCATCCTTAAGATAAAATTATTTGATTTAAAAAATAATTTTTAAAATTCTACAATGCAAATGTTTTTTTTTTTGGTTTTTTTTATATTTTATACAATTCAAATATTTCAATAAATTTCAAATTGGTAATTATATAATTTAAATATTTTAATTTTTATATTTTAATAGATTTCAATTTATTTATAACTGGTAGTTACAATTAAAATATGTTTGTTTATATTTTCATTTTGTTATATTAATAAATTTCAATATATTTAATACAATATATTATTTCAATTAAATTTATTTTTTCAATAAATTATTGTGGTATTCTTTCAATTTTCCATTTACATCTATTATTGTATTTGGTATGTCTATATATCTTTCGTTCGCTTCTCCTTAGCTATGTTTATCAATTCATGTGCCTTTTTTAAAGAATATGCTAATCTAATTTTTAATTCTTGCGCATAATTTTCAGTGTTATTAGTTTTAAATGTTTCCAATTGTCCATTTGGTAGGTTTGCCAATTTGCCAAAAATGAGTTCAAAAGGACTATAGTTCGTTTCGATATAAAGTGTCGTATTGTACGCAAACGTGAAGTATGGGATACAATGGTCCCATTCGTCATCTTTGCAAATATTAAGTAAAAATGCGTTTCTCACTCTGTGGTTCCTCTCTATAGAACCAAGAGTTTCGTGTGATGTAGTGTACTAAATACTTTTTTTATGTTCAATTGGCTGCATATTTGCGACAATAACTCAATAGAAAACTCTGTACCCCTATCCGACTTTATTTTTTTAATATACCCATAAATCAAAACTAAGTTTTCTATTAAAGTTTTGGCTACTGTTTTGGCGTTTTTCGTCTCCATAGGACATGCTATAACATATTTTGTTAATTCGCACTGCATGGTCAGTATATACTGGCAGTTATTTGTTAATCGTAGAGGACCTACAGTATCTATTGAGACTACTTCAAAACTAGTTTCTTGTGTGACTGTCACAGTCAGTTGTTCTTTTGTATGTCTGGTTTGTTTGTTAATTTTACATATTTCGCAATTATTTATACAATTTTTAATCATTCTACACATGTTGTACCTAATATGTACATCAGCTTTATTTTTAAAATCGTTTTTCTAATTCCCATATGACCTCCATGGGTCGAATTATGATGTTCTTCAATTATTCTGTAATGGTTTTCTATCACCATTATACTTTTTGGTTCTCTAAAAATAAGTATTTTTACTTTGTTTTCACTAATTGTTTTTCATGGCCATGTTTTTAAATATACTTACTTACTTAGTTGGCGCTACAACCGTATGTCGGTCTTGGCCTCATCTAAGAATTTGCGCCAGCCATTTCTGTCTTTCGCTTGCTGGCGCCAGTTGGAAATTCCAAGCTTCGTCAGGTTATCCTCTACTTGGTCTTTCCAACGAAGATGCGGTCGTCCTCTTCTGCGCTGACCGCCGCTGGGTACCGAATCGAATGTTTTCTTCACTGGAGCATCGTCTTTCATGCGCTGAACATGACCAAGCCAGCGAAGCCGCTCGATTTTAATGCGCTTGACTATGTCGATGTCAGCGTACAGCTCATACAGTTCATCATTCCACCGTATTCGGAACTCGCCATTGACGCAGATTGGTCCGTAGATCTAACAAAGAATCTTTCTCTCGAATGCTCCTAAAGTCTTTTCATCTAAACGAGTAGGACGGGCATGATGAGCGATTTATAGAGCGTGATTTTCGTTCATCGAGAGAGAGCTCTGCTTCTCAACTGCCTACTGAGCCCTAAGTAACACCTGTTGGCAAGAGTTATTCTTCGTTTGATCTCAATGCTGATGTCGTTTGTTGAATTAATGCTGGATACCAGATAAACGAAGTTCTTCACAACCTCGAAGAAGGTATTGTCAACGGTAACGTGCGTTCCAAGACGCTGGGACTGTGCAGCATAGCACTCCTGTAGAATATTGTGCCACTACGTCTCAGATCAGCAGCTCGGATGATCTTTTCCATCATTATGTTGAAAAAGTCGCACGATACGGAATCACCTTGTCTGAAACCTCGTTTGGTAATAAATGGTGGGGAGAGATCCTTCCCGATTTTAACTGCACTGCTGGTGTTGCTCAGTGTCATCTTGCAAAGTCGTATTAGTTTTACAGGAATACCAAATTCAGACATGGTGGAGTACAGGTGCTTCCTTATTGGGCTGTCGAAGGCGGCTTTATAGTCAACAAAAAGATTGTGGGTGTCGACTTATTTTTCTTGAGTCTTCTCCAAGATTTGTCGTAGCGTGAAAATCTGGTCGATGGTGGACTTTCCAGGTCTGAAGCCACACTGTTAAGGTCCAATCAGTTCGTTTTCAATGGGCTTCAATCTTTCACATAAAACGCTCGAAAGGACCTTAAATGCGATATTAAGAAGGCTTATCCCACGGTAATTAGCACAGATAGTGGGATCGCCTTTCTTGTGGATTGGGCAGAGCACACTGAGATTCCAATTGTTCGAAATGCATTCTTCCGACCATATTCTGCATAGAAGCTCGTGAATGCATTTAAGTAGAGCTTCGCCTCCGTTTTTAAACAGCTCAGCAGGTAAGCCATCAGCTCCCGCGGCTTTGTTATTTTTAAGCCGAGCTATAGCTGTCTGAACTTCATCATAGTCGAGTAGCGGAACCTCGACGCTGTCATCCGAAATTGGGGTTACCGGAATATCATCTCTATTGGCGGGATTGTTGTCAGCGTCGCCATTTAGAAGCTTAGAGAAGTGTTCCCTCCATAACGTCAGTGTACTCTGGACATCTGTCACTAGATTCCCGTTTTCATCCTTACAGGAAGAGGCCCCGGTTTTAAAACCATCGGCAAGGCGTCTTATTTTTTCGATAAATTTTCGGGCCTCATTCCTGTCACCATACATCTCAATCTTCTCTTGCTCGCGCTTTTCTGCCTCTCTTTTTTTCCGCCTGAAAATACGTCTCTCTTCCCTCCTCTTTTCTTTGTATCGCTCCTTAGCAGCGCGCGTTGCAGGGTGGCTTTGTAGGCGGCGTCTTTCTTTGCAGTGGCATCGCGACACTCCTGGCCGTACCACTGGTTTCGGCGAGGGCGGTGATAGCCAATCACCTCTTCAGCAGCCACACGCATGGAGTTGGAAATGTGTGTCCACTGCTCGCATATATCATCGATTGGAGGAGTGCTTTGAAGCAGGAGTGAGAGTCGAGTGGCGAAAGCATCGGCTGTCTGTTTCGATTGCAGCTTGTCGACGTCTTGCTTTCTCTGTGTAGGGTTGCGTGTATTCTTAGCTGCGCACAGACGTGTACGGATCTTGGCTGCAACAAGATGGTAATCCGAGTCAATGTTTGCACCACGGATCGTGCGTACATCGAATACACTGGAAGAGTGCCTTCCGTCGATCAAAACGTGATCAATTTGATTTTTGGTTTTTTGATCAGGGGGCATCCAGGTGGCCTTATAAATATTGAGATGCTTAAATCTAGTGCTACTTATGACCATGTTTTAAATATATCATCCATAATATTCAATGCTGATTCTTCAACTCCTAGTCTTTGCATCTTCGAAATCAGTTTCTCCAAAGTCATCTGTGTGAACATCGGATTGTCACTGCATCGTACAAAAACCTGATTGTCTTCTATGTCTTTCTAAGTACCCTTAAAATCTTTTTCTGTTATAAATTTTAGTTTTCTTATTTAGTTTACGTCGGATAGTGAAGTGCATTCCCACACAAAAAAGTGATCAATCTTCCTGCCTGGAATACGTTCTAAATTGTTACTGGTTGCATTTTTTGTATGTTTATTTTTATCCATACTTCTTGTTATGGCTAGTAATTTTGTATTTTTGTTTTAAAAAACTGTTGGAATCATAGCTTTAAGCGAGTCGCTGTTTTTAATGATTCTAGACAATGCGTCTGCATTGGTATTAGTTTTGCCTGTTTTGTATTAATCTCAACCTAATGCGTGTAATTTTAGACGATGGGTTTTATGCAAAAAGAGAGCCTGTGGTCTGTGACAACTAAAAATCTGCGACCATAAAGATATGGCCTTAAAAAAATGTATCGCCCAGTGTATGGCCAAAGTTTCTATTTCTAAAATTCGTTTGTTTAAATCATGTTTTCCGAGTGATTTGCTCACGTAAGAAATCGGTAAATCTGATCCGATCTCACCTTGACACAATACTGCACCTAAGGCACCTAAGTATTGGGGGATTAAAAATTTAGATTTTAAAGTTTCGAATGCTTGATGACATACATCATTCCATTCAAATTGTGTATTTTTCTTCAGCATTGCAGGTTTTCGGCTATATCAGCAAATTTTGGTATAAAACGCCTATAATAATTGGCAAAGGGAACAAATCTCCTTACTTCATCCAAGTTGGTTGGGACTGGGTAGTTTCTTATTACTTTATTCTTTGCTGGGTCCGTTCTTATACCTTCGTTTGTTATCAAATGCCCAAGATAAACAATTTCAGGTTTTAAAAATGAACATTTATCTGGATTTAACTTCAGGTTAAATTTTCTCATCCTATTGAAAACTTTTGCCAAACTTTCATTATGATGCTGTAGGCTGCACCCAAATACAATTATATCATCCACGTACAAGAAAGCTTCTGCGTCTAACCTGGTCAATGCTATCGTCAACATACGTTGAAAGCTATTGGACGAAATTTTGAGTCCAAATGGTAAGCGGGTAAATTGAAAATGTCCGTTTCCTGTTGAAAATGAGGTAAGTGGTCGTGAGTCTTCGTCTAGGTCTATCTGGTGGAACGAGCTGGTCATGTCCAATGTCGAAAAGTACTTAGCTCTTCCTAGTCTGTCAAGTACGTCTTCAATTTTGGTAAGGGGAAATTTATTACTCACGATTTTTTCATTTAGTTTTCTAAAATCGACGAGTAGTCTCCATTTTTTTGTGTCGTCTGCTGATTTTTTTGGGACCACGAGTAGTAGGTAATTGTACGGACTAATTGAGTGTTCAATGATGCTGTCCTGTAACAGTTGGCAAATCCGTTCATTTATTTCAGTTATTTGTGTCTGTGGTAGTCGGTAATTTTTGATGTAAACGGGGGTCGAATCTGTTTGTATTTGTTGTTTATAAAATTTATTTACGCTTCAATGTTCTCCAGGGAGATGAAAAATATCTTGGTATTCTGCGATGATATCTATTATCGATTTTCCGACTTCTGATCCATTGCATCCAATATCCAAATTGGTTAAAAGTTTGTTCAGCGTATTTTTATCAAATTGTTTATTTTCTTTGCATTGAAAAATATTGTAATTATTTAATGGTTTAGTTTTCACTTTAAAATTTTTTATTTTTATTTCTTCATTGGTTGTATTCAACAACTTGACGTGCGCTGCTCCGTTCGCGGGTATAATATTATTTCCTAAAAATACTCCCTCACTTATTTCTTCATTAAGGATTATGCTATCTGCTTTGACTTTAATATCGATCGGGACTACCGCTTTTAATCGTGCAGGTACCGTAACATTATAAAAACCCTTTAAAATTATCGGTAATATTACTTTTTTTTCATATAAATAAATAAATAAATAAATAAGTATTACTTCTTTTTCATTAATCATAAATGTAACTATACATGTCTCGTAGTCTATTTTTGACATATGCCTCCTCATCATGTCTCGTCCTAGTATTCCATCTGTTGCTATAGGAAAATCCTTTTCAACTATTTGGAAATTATGTTCAAATTCTTCAATCTCAATATAAAATTTTAAATTTGATGTGCCAATTCATTCTATAGTTTCGTTCGTTATTCCTGTTATCTTTGCGATATATCTTGTGTTTAAATTGTTAGTATTTTCGACTTTGCAAACGGAAATATCAGCTCCCGTGTCTATAAGGAATTTAAAAGTTCTATTTGAATTTTTACATTTTAAAATGATATGATTAGATTACATTTTTTTAAAGTTGTAATATTAATTTTGGCCTGTACGGGTAACAGCTCCTGCTATCCGGCCATTGCTGTTTCCCTGCACATGGTAAATAAAATTATTATTATTATTCCTGCTAAAATTTCTGTTTGTGTTGTAATTGTATCGAAAACTATTGTTATTTTTGAAAGTTATTATTGTTTGGAAAGTTATTGTTTCTGTTAAAGCCTTGATTTTAATTTTTACTATTGATTCTAAAATTGTTGCTATTGTTATTATAATTATTAGTAATTGCTGTTTGAATAGTTATTTTGATAATTTCTCTGATTATTATTTTGCACGTTGTTGTGTCTAAAATTATTGTAATGTCTCTGTTCTCTAAAACTATAATTGTTTCTAGTTTGGAAAATATTATTTCCATTGGCCTTTAAATTTTCTTTTACCGCCATAAACCTCTCAACAGCTTCATCAAAAGTTTTAGGTGGTTTTGCCAGCAATATATTTCTTTATTCTGTATCAACACCTTTTAATAAAATATTGAGCGCCATGCTCTCATTTATTTTGTATACCGCATCTTTCGCGTCTTAGATTATCTGGACTTTTTATTTCATAAGAACTCAGCTGTTCTGAAAGTTCTACCATTTATTACCATTTTACCATTATCATTTTAAGTATTTTTCTCTGAATGCTGCTATTGGCATATTATTTTTTTTCAGTGAACTAAATTCATTTAATATTTGTTGTAAATTTTTTGGATTTTGGTACGATTTTTCCAATAAAGTTTTAAATTCCGCCAATGTAGAAGGCCGGTTTGAACGTCCAAGTATGCTGCGTACTTGGGTAGTTAATTTAAAATATACATATATTTAACAAAAATTTCTATATCATCATCCTTCACTAAGTCATGCAATAATTCTGCTTGTACAATAAAATCCTCTAATCCATTATAGTTTTTTTTAAAAAACTTGTAAGATTTACGTACCATATTAATGTCGAAATTTGACATTTTTGGCAAAATATTCTCTTCCTTCCAAATGTCTGATAAATCTAAATCTATAGAAACAATTTCTTTTAAACTTTTTGTATTTATATAATTTAATTATTAATTATTTTCAAAACTTCATAAAAAATATTGTTGAATTTTACTTTTAAAATTAGACAATCTTCATTGCCTTCAATATTCTCTATTTCAACTTTTATATTTTTAAAAAAATTCCACTTACTTTTTACGTATTCACTACTGTATTTTCTGTTTTCACTTTTCTTAAAGTTTAATATAAATTTTTCTAATATTAAAATGTTTTGTTCAATTGTTTCCATATAAATTTTTGCAAAAGATTAATTTATCTATATTTTAATTCATATGGAACACCCTGTGGTAGTAGCAACATATAGAACAAGTGTTACTATAAGAAAGTCGACAAAAGAAAATGAAGAACTAAAGGACGCTTTAGTTCTTGAATGGAATCTAAGCTAAATTTTGTTAAAGCAAATATAAAAGTAAGTTGAGTTTCATTAATTCAAAAGTTTTTATTGTGTTTAAAAATGTGCAATTATTGTTTACATAGTGCTTACAAATATATATTGCTAGTTTTTGTTGCAGCATGCAAAAGCGAAAAGAAAAGACAAACTAAAAAAAAATATGTGCAGTTTTTTCTGCAAGAATATATAAAGAGATATAAAAATGTGTGTATGTGAGTGTTGTTTTGATAATTTTTGTTTTTGTTCAAACTAGTTAAACTGATTAATGCTAAATAAATGTTGTTTTTTTTTTGTTCAAAATGCTGCCTCAAAATAATAAAATGAAAAATGAATTTAATTTTGTAAAAAAATTATTTGTTTTTTATTTACAGGTTATTTATGTTTTCCATGTTGTTTTATTTTTTTGATAATTCGAACTCAATAAAGGAATGCATAAGGAAAAATCTTGTTTAATGTTTTTTTTGCTGCATTGACTGCTTTTTGCGTATTGTTAATTTGTTTATTGTTGATTTTGTTGTTGTTGGTGTTGATGTTGTTGTTATTTTTGCTGCATCGGCTGCTTCTTTCATTTTTAAGCTGATTGTCGTCGGTACTTTTCAATGTAAATACGCGACGTTCGGAATTTCGGTGCGTTCACAACACCATTGCGTTTTGCCGTCGGCATAAAAAGTTTTTTTTCGGCACATTGATTCCTTGGTCCATGTTGTAGGATTGCCATGTCATGTTGGACGCGCGACTGGTTCTTATACGCGGCTAACGCGTTTTACGCGATTTAATGGTTTTACGTAGTTTTTAAAATAATTCGCGTTTATTATTTTTGCCAGCGCTTAAGAGCGCTACTGGCCAGTTTAAAAAAAGATTCCTTAGCGCCGTCACCCAAAGGTGCCTTCAGGCGCTTTAGAATAATAGAAATCATAGATGGGCACTTTGCAGTTCCAGTAAAATTGCAGTAAAAATAAATTTTTACTGATAATGAAATTCAATTTGCATTACCAGTAAAATTTTACTGATTACTGAAAAAAATTGCAGTAAAAATAAATTTTTACTGATTACTGGGAAAAAATTGCAGTACAAATAAATTTTTACTGATAATGAAATTCAATTTGCATTACCAGTAAATTTTTACTGATTTCTGGAAAAAATTGCAGTAAAAATAAATTTTTACTGATAATGAAATTTAATTTGCATCACCAGTAAATTTTTACTGATTACTGAAAAAATTTGCAGTAAAAATAAATTTTTACTGATTACTGAAAAAAATTGCAGTAAAAATAAATTTTTACTGATTACTGAAAAAAATTGCAGTAAAAATAAATTTTTACTGATTACTGAAAAAAATTGCAGTAAAAATAAATTTTTACTGATTACTGAAAAAATTGCAGTAAAAATTTATTTTTGCAATTTTGTTCAGTAATCAGTAAAAATTAATTTTTACTGCATTACTAAAAAAAATTGCAGTAAAAATAAATTTTTACTGATTACTGAAAATATTGCAGTAAAAATTTATTTTTGCAATTTTATTCAGTAAGCAGTAAAAATTTATTTTTGCTGCAATTTTTTTCAGTAATCAGTAAAAATTTATTTTTACTGCATTTTTTTTCAGTAATCAGTAAAAATTTATTTTTACTGCAATTTTTTCCAGTAATCAGTAAAAATTTACTGGTAATGCAAATTGAATTTCATTATCAGTAAAAATTTATTTGTACTGCAATTTTTTCCCAGTAATCAGTAAAAATTTATTTTTACTGCAATTTTCTCCAGTAATCAGTAAAAATTTACTGGTAATGCAAATTGAATTTCATTATCAGTAAAAGTTTACTGATTACTGCTTCTAGTAATGCAGTAAATATTTACTGCAGTGTGCCCATGTATGATAGAAATAAGGAGCAATGGTAAAAGCTTAAGACTTAATGATTTTATTTTAAAATTTTGTTAGGCTTTTACAGCAAAATAACAGTATTATTTTAGACTTAATATAAATACAAATTTAATATATATCTAACTTAATATAATCTTAAATAAGTAGAACATTAGTTTATGTAGTCATTAATGTTGTTATGTAAACATAAAGTGCACTGCCCTTATTGTTGTGCAAGCGAGTAAGAATTTAAATAATAGTTATGTGTTTGTTTTGTTTGTTTGCTAACATAAATGTGCTTAGGCTACGTTTATGGAAATGTTTAGTTTGTAGAATAGATCATTATGTGTTAAATGTTTATATATAATAAGTGCATGAAATAAATGTGTTTAAGTTGCAGTTATAGCAATGTTAAGATTGAAGTGCACTACAATATAGCATTTTTATGGATTTGTGGGCGGTAAAAGGGGGAGTGGCAAAAAATGTTCCTTAATTATCCTCTACTCGAAGGAAATTTACTGCCAAAATTTCAGCTGAATCAGCCTTGTAGCTTTAGAGATATAGCATTTTTATTGATTTTTGGGCGGTAAAAAGGGGTTTGGCAAAATTGTTTATCATAATATTGCATTGTCACTGGATGATGCTATATGCTAAATTTCAGCTTAATCGGATACAAAAAAATTGTCAAAAAATGGTTTGCAACAGAGACCTGCAGCGATGAACTGCAACTGCTTTTACACGCAGTACATACTTGGTTTTTGTATGACTTCAATATCATTAATACCATGCAACATATTCTACGCCATCGAGCTCACTTACAACATCAAGCATGTTGCATTAGCCAATTGTACCAAAGTCAAACACTGTGTGATGTGTGCTTCGACTTTAGTGGAAAGTATAGATGTTTGCATAAAATAATTAAGTGTATAAACCACAGCGCACGAACGGCAATCGTTATAATTATGCATTATTTTGAGCTACTGCCTCGTGTACCATTGCAGGTTGATTTCAACTTCGGCTAAGCAGTGATACAAAAGTAAGCTTACGAACGATGAAATCAGCGCGTACACTGCATTTTTACTCAAGTGTTTGTAGATTACATCAGTATGAATAGAGTAAATAGTTTTTATACTTATTTCGAAAATGATGTCAAACTTTAAAATTTAAGATAGAGTTGCCACCTATACAGTACGACCTCGCTCAACGCAACCCTCGCTACACGCAACTCCTCGATAATCTCAACACCCAAATTGTACGCAAAGTATAAATTGCAACAAAGTGCAGACCAAAATTTCCCAATTTTTAAAAAAATAAATTGAATAAAATGAAATTATGTTTCTGAACAAAAATTTTTCGATTCACTTTAATTTGAATGTGTAGAAAATGCATATTTTTTTGGAAATAGGTCTATTGGCCAATATAAAATTTTTCCTCTGTTTTTGCAATAACCTCAGATTTCGCAATTGGCTTGAATTTAATTGGTTGCGTTGAGCGAGGTCGTACTGTATTTTTTTTTATTTTTGCGAATTCTTGTAATTTTGAAATTCTGACAACGGATTTGATTCTGAATATAATGTCACAGTCTTAAAATTTAAGATGGAGGTTAGGGTTGTCACCTAAATTTTTACCACAGTATTGCCACCTAATAATATGTATTTTTAAGAGTTTTAAACATCATTTATCAGTGTTAAGGGGCCGCTGATTTCGAATCTAAAGTTAGAATTTTAAAATTCAAGATGGTGGATAGGGTTGCCACCTTAATTTTTTGTAGTTTTATGAATTCGGGGCTGGCAAAAAAAAAATCGTACACCAAAAATGGGTCGCTGAATCCGAATCCATTGTCCGAATTTCAAAATTATAAAATTTTGAAATAATAGGGTTGCCACCTAATAATATGTCTTTTCAAGAGTTTTAAACGTCATTTATCAGTTTTAAATTCTTGAAAAGACATATTATTAGGTGGCGACCCTATTATTTCAAAATTTTGAACAATTGAACAAAAGTTGTAGCTTTATTAAAGATCTGCATGCATACAAAATCTTACCAAAATCAGTGATTAAAGGTGTTTTATAGTAAAATGGCGTCTGATATAATTTCTTAAAAAACTAAATTTAATAAATATCTTTAAAAATTTACTAAACAAATTTTATTGCTCACTCAATTAAACTTTATAATTTATTTTAAAAAGGAAATCAGCTCAATTGAACCATTAGCTTATGAGCTACAAGCTTTTAAAAGTCACGCAAAGTAACTGCAATATTACTGCAATGTTACTGCAAATACTTTGTGTTCGGAGAACAAAATAAGCGCTGGTTTTTTTATGCAGGAGTTACGCTTTATGTCTTTGTTTTGTTGCTTGTAAATGACCATACTTACCATTGCATACCAGAAGTTGAAAAGACCCTGCGCTGGTTATCAAACCAACAACTCGAACATGCATTATTGTGGTCTTACGACACGCTCATACACAGTTGGCTTCAATGTTGCAAGTATGTTCGACACAACAATCGCAGCGCTTGCGTAGTGCGGTCAGACTGTCACTGTATTTGTTGAGGGTAGATTGCAAGTAGCGAAAATGCCATCGCTTGCAGATCACTGGTTTGCAAGTTTTGACGGACATACATACATACTTACATACATACATACGAACGAAGCAAGTTAAGTAAAATTGCTTCCAGTGGGTTCTATCGAGTGAGTCTTACAAAAAGTCTAGCTTAAAGTCAGCACAGTTTGCAACGGGAAAAATAGATCAACATAGCGTATGAGTAACATTAATTGCTTTGAAGCGTTGAAAGCAAGACATACATGTGTCTTGTAAAAGGTTTAAAAGACAATTTTAAACGATTTTTCATGTAAAGGGTGTCCCAACAAGAACGCAATTTTTAAATTTGGCGCCATACGAAGTGTCATTGTTTGACATTTGAACAATTGTTATTGTTTGCTAGGTACGAGGTTAGTAAAAATGGAGCGCTACACGAATGAACAACGCATTCTCATTGTGAAATTGTTTTACCAAAATGGTGAAAGTTTTGCGGCTACAGTTCGCAAATTGCGATCAATTTGGGGTCACAATAATGCTCCAAAAGAGTCAACTGTAAAGAGATTAATGGATAAATTTGCCGAAACTGGGTCTGTTAGTGATGTAAAGACAACAACGCGCCTTCGACCAGGTCGATCGACCGAAAATGTCGCAACTGTAAGTGATGATGTCGCTCAAACTCCATCCACCTCGATTCGACACCGAGCTCAGCAAATTGGTGTCTCCAAATCCACTATGCAGCGAATTTTGACAAAAGATTTGCATCTTCATGCATACAAAGTTCAATTGACTCAGGAACTGAAGCCAGCTGATGATGATGTCAGGCTAATGGACAGCGAAGGGAGTTCGTTAATTGGGTATTGGAGAGACAACATGAAAATGCTGATTTTGCTGCTAAAATCATCTTCAGTGACGAGGCCATTTTGCATCTTGATGGCTTCGTCAATAGGCATAATTGTCGCATTTGGGGTGAGGAAAATCCTTGATTGATTCACGAGAAGCAAATGCATCCTCAACGTGTCACTGTGTGGTGTGGTTTTTGGGCTGGAGGAATCATTGGACCTTTTTTTTATGAAAATGAGGCAGGTCAAGCGCAAACAGTCAATGGTGTTCGGTATCGTGAAATGATAACCAGTTTTTTCTTGCCTAGAATTGAAGAAATGAATGTGGAGGGCATGTGGTTCCAACAAGACGGCGCCACATGTCATACAGCCAGAGAAACAATTCAATTGCTGCATCAGTCATTTCCAGGTCGTGTTATTTCGTGTTTTGGAGATCAGAATTGGCCGCCTAGATCGTGCGATTTAACACCATTAGATTTTTTTTCTTTGGGGTTTTTTGAAGTCGATGGCTTACGCGAATAAGCCGACAACGACTCAAGCCTTAAAAGAGGAAATTGGACGCTGCATTAATGAAATACCGCAGCATTTATGCAAAACGGTCATTGAAAATTTCATTAAAAGATCGCGTGTATGCCAGCAAAGCCGCGGCGGCCATCTGCACGATATATTGTTCCATACATAACCTCATTCTGTCTACTTTACGATATAATAAAGTTTCACGATTTTTTTTTAAATATCTGTGTTTTATTTAAAATTAAAAAATTGCGCTCTTGTTGGGACACCCTTTATATTAGTCCAGAAAAGTTGTTGGCCAGAATAATTGGAATAACTTTGCTGAAGAAACAAAAATGAACTTCTTAATGGTTCGCGAGTTATCAACATGAAAATAAATGTATATCTTGTGTAATTTAAAAAAATATGTTGCCATGAGATTTCTCATATTAAAATTAAGTGAAAAATTATTAAAACATTTAAATAAAGAAATTATTAAATAAAGATTTCCGTGCCTCAAAGTGAAATAATCTATTTTCAAATTTCAATTTCAAATTTCTCAAATATTTTTTTTAATTTATTTTTTCTTTTTGCAATTTTTTCATGTTGTGTATTGTCATAACATAATTTTAATTTAAATTTCTATACATATTTCAAATTCAAATTTTAAAATATTTGTACTTTATGTTAATATCGAGACTATTATATAATTTTCTTATATAACGCAAAAGTAAGCATGTTTGAGTAAATCTGGATGACTTAAAAAAGTAACTCCCTTCCTAAAATAGTAGCACTAATCAAGTTATAAGCAAAATTATTAAAATATATCTTGAAGAACTTTGACCGATCTTCTTAGGACGATTTGTGTTGTGTGTATGTTATTGCGTGTAGAATAATGCAAAAACTAGACCTTAAAGTTTTATGCAGACTATAAGTATTCGGTCACTTCGTATTTTTAATAAAAAAGAACCCGTACTTTGAGCTGATTATTACAGCAGCTACAAACCTGCAAGTTTATTAATTTATTTCAGTTTTTTATAATAGTAAAATATTTCATATAAGAACATACACTTGTTTTTATTTAGTGGGTATTTAATACCAACAATTGAACAGTATAATTTGCAATGTTAAAGAATGATTTTGTTTTAATATAAAAAGCTACACGTTTTTTCTTGTGAGAACGAAAGATAAAAGGAAAGAATACAATGTCATTAAAGTTTACTATGCTTTCATTTACATAGGTGCATCAAAAATTATGGTGTACATAGATGTACTCAAAAAAATATATTGAGCAAAAGGTAAATTATTATACGAAAATTATGAAGTATATAAGTAAATGAATTTAAACCGTAACAATAAGGTTAATATCTATAATTATTAGTAGATTTGCATGGCTATATCTCCGCATAAAGATGACAGCCGTACAGAAAAACATTTTTAATATCACTTTTTTAGATCGAACAAACTGTAGTTCAATTTATTATTCCGTCAAAAGGATTATTAAAAAAAGGTACAGTTTCAATAGTATCGTAAGTATAGACGTGAGTTCCAATTTATACAGTAATAGAAGAAAATTTTGGTTTTTTTCATTTATATTTTTTAAAAGTATTTTAAAACATTTCATTTTCTAAATAAAAATTATTTAAAAACAAATTTGTTTTGTGTAAAAACATTTCCTTTGATATAGTGATGAATTCTTTGTTTTTGTTTATTTCTGTGTGTTTATTTCATTAAATGAAATTTGAAGTTATTTTTATTAAATGGAAATAAATATTTCGGAAAATTATGAAATCTTTATTTTTTCTTTAGTAAAGAGCAAATACTACCCCAACAACACTCAGCTCGTACGCCTGAATATATTTTAATATAAACACTTTCCACTTTTGTTTACATTAAGAATTCAATGTTTTTGATACAATAAAGCTTGTTGTATTCTTAAAGCTTGAAATTTCATTTCTTAGACCGCGTTCATAGTTTTTTTGCAGAGCTGAGAGGTTTTTTCGAGTCCGAGATCTCGAAAAGAACACGAGATCTCAGATCCAAAAATTTTTCTTAGTGACTTTTAATAAGAAAAACTTGAACAATTTTTCAGTGAAAATAATAAACATTAAAATAATCACTAAATATGAAAATTTCCATAAATTTCTTTATAAAAAATTGAATAAAAAAACGTAGGTTTTTTATATTAAAATTATGAACATTTGTTTTTATTTTAAATGCCGTAGTCTTAGCAGCTAACAATGAAAAAATACTTTTTATTAAAAAAATTATATTTTTTCAAATAAAAAAGTCGGACTCGTAAACGAACTTGAAACAAACACGAGATCTCGGATCCATACAAAATTATGCAAATAGACTTAGAATTTTTAAAAATAAATCAGTTAATTTTAGTTCACTGTTATTATATGTTTTAAGCCAAAAAAATTGTTAACTATAAAATAAAAAAGCTTATAAAAAATTTATAACAAAATAACATTTCGGACCTTCGTAAAAAAAAAAAAAAATAAAACAACCTATATATTAAAGCAGCACAACAAGAAATATTTTTTTTTGTCCCGTTTGAGGCTTAAACCCACGACCATAGGCTAGCTCTCATTCATAATGAAGCAATTTAAACGACGATTACTTAATAACTGCAATGGTCGAAAGGATAATCTCATATACTTACACTCACGAGGCCGAGGTTCAAATCTCCATATGGTGGTTATTTTTCTATTTAATTTAATGTTATTATTAATGTGTTTAAAATCTTAAAATGGATTTTTTTTTGCAAAAATAGTTGTTGGCAAATATCTTATGTTTTAGGCAGTTCAAGAAGGCTTCGATATTCGGACTCGTTTTCTCGGACTCGTTAATGAATCGTTTTCTCGGACTAGTTAATGAATCGTATTATTGGACTCGTTCACCAGTGGTGATTTTCTCCTGTTCGCGTATTCGAAAACGATAATCGTTAACGATTAAAATGTCCGAGAATGCGGATTCGTTTCGAATTCGTTTCAAACTCGTTTGGCTTATTGGGTACATACGTACCAGCTCTGTTGCTACATGTATCTGTATACACTATTTTACTAATCTTGCTGAAAATAAAGAAAACCAGTACGAAATGACAAAAACGAAAGCAACCGTTGTGTATGTACGTACATTTAACATACATATTAATAACAACAACAACAAAATCAGCACAACAACAAACGACACGATTGCAAACCAAACCCACTACCACAACAACAACCATAACAACAGTGTATCCTTTTCTCCCGCCAGTTAACTCTTTTGAAACTTCTGTAATAGACCCAAATATTGTTATGTGCTATCTTCGACAAGTAAAATCCTCTTTTACGACCGGCCCTGATGAAATTCCAAGCTGTATTTTAAAGCAATGTGCTACAAACCTGTGTACTCCTCTAGCAAACATTTTTAATATTTCCTTGCATAGTGGTTATTTTCCTATTATATGGAAGGATTCTTTTATTATACCCCTTCATAAATCTGGCTCCAAGATAGATGTTTCTAACTATCGAGGTATTTCAAAATTTATTGCAATCCCTAAGTTATTTGAGAAAATCATAACTGATCAATTAACCCACTCCGTGTCTTCCACCATTTCTGTCTCTCAACATGGTTTTCTGAAGGGTAGGTCCATTACAACAAACCTCTTAGAGTTTATTACGGGTGTTATAAATGGTTTTACTTTGGGACTGCAGACTGATGTTATTTATACGGACTTTAGCAAAGCCTTCGACAGTGTTAATCATTATCTTCTTTTGAAAAAACTCCACCTTATTGGGTTTCCTGTCACATTTTTAAATTGGATAAATTCGTATTTATCTAGACGTACTCAAAAGGTTTTATATAAGAATTCTCTTTCAAAAAGTATTTCGGTCACTTCTGACTTTCCTCAGGGCAGTCCTCTTGGACCGGTTTTGTTTTTACTATTCATTAATGATCTTCCTTCGGTAATAAAACACTGTAACGTCTTAATGTACGCTGACGACGTGAAACTTTTTCTTTGTTACAAATCACTCGGAGAACGACATCTTTTACAATCTGATCTAAATAAACTTGTGAACTGGTGTAGCTTAAATACATTAAATCTTAACCAAAAAAAATGTAAACAAATGACATTCTCGCGTAGATCTGCTTATAACATAAATAACACTAACTTAGAAATAGTTTACAGTTTTCTCGATCTTGGTGTTATTATGGATTCAAAACTTCGCTTCAATCTCCACGTTAATTTGGTGATAAATAAGACAAGAGGAGTCCTTGGTTTCATTTAAAGATGAGCTAAAGAATTCAGTGATCTCTTTACTACTAAATTATTATATACTTCTCTCGTAAGGCCAATTCTTGAATATGCGTCAGCTATATGGAACCCAAAACATAATGTCTACATCGATGCCATAGAATCTGTTCAAAAACAGTTTTTACTTTTTGCTTTACGTCATAATCGTTGGAATCCCAATATTATGCTTCCATCGTATGAAATACGCCTTAAGATTATTTTACTACCTTCCCTAAGAAGCAGAAGAATGATGCTTAATGTCATGTTTCTGTATAAATTACTTTGTGGCGGGATTAACTCGGAATATCTCATCTCAGCATTAAATTTTAACATTCTAAGGAGAGGTTCTTCATGAACCTTAACGATGTATGTGCAGTGTTTTCAATAATAACTTCAACATGATTAATTTTTCTTATTAGGTAGACGTCTTAAAATGGAAAATTATAATACACTTAAATAATCAAATCAATTTAACTTCATCCTATTATACCTAACGCAGTTTTATAACAATGTAATATCGGTAATTTGGATTGTTCTGTTTCTCCTTTTTGTCTCAATATTATGTTTTATAAAGTAAGCATCATCAAATATGAATCGTTTTAAAAACTTACTTCTTAATTATTCAATATTTTAATTTTAAATCAAATTGTGATTTACGTGGCTTCCTGATTTGGAATTAGACTGAACTCACACTATCACCTGGATTGGTGTGCCAGAGAATATCTCTTTTCCACACAAGTTTATGCCTGCGTTGGCCCAAATGCATATCCACCTAATTGGGATTTTGATTTGGCGGATATGAGATTTATCTCATTTCCACGTAGGTCCTTGGGTTGGAAAATGGCCGCAAACCAGTTAAAATGAGTATAGTGTTTTGGATTGTTTTTGAAATCAGGATTGTTTTTCGAGTACCTTAAATTGATAATCACTATCATTTAATTCGATGTTGCTTATTTATATAGAAATAAATATACTTATATACGCGTTTTATATATATTAAATTTTTAAATTCCGCTAAAAAGCCAATCAATGCGCTTAGTGGAAAATCCTAATTGCCAATAGGGGGTATGTTTTAGTACGTAGGTGCATTCTGTCTGACCCGGCTGATTCGGGCAGGATCTAGAATGTAAATCGTGCATGCGTATAGGTCGGGTATACGTATCTTTGGAAGATTCCATACCTCCGGGCGAATCAAAAAAAAAAAACAACCTAAGCAGATACTGAAGCAGCTTGTGTATAAGTTTTTTTCAAACGAATATATGGATTTGTTTCTTCTTAGATTTTGCTAGTTTGTAACTTTAGTAAAGAAGTGACAAGACCCAAAGTAAGATATTCATTTCATTCGTACTCAAACTGATATGTATTTTTGCATATATTTTTTCTTTCTACTATGAATATTAAATACTGTAGATATACCCTAAATTGTCAACTAAAATCCTTAGATGCGATTGAAAAAATTTTTAAAAATGACCCCATACAACTTGTGCTGTAAGACTTAATTCTACGTCAAAAAATTTATTCACAGAAAGGAAAAGCTTGACCAAGTTTCTCGACGCCAAACCTTTTTTCGATTGTTGTAAGACCATTCGATTTATGCGCCACGAGTTACATAGGTTTGAGTTGGGCCCTCATTTATATTTTAATATTCGTTTTATTCTTTATTAATGATAGGCAAGTGTAATGGTTTTGGCTTAACTAATGCAAGTTTATTAAAATCTTCTTCACAAACTCCATCAATATTATTAATTGTGGGCTATTTTTATTTGTATTCATTAGTAAATAAGAATATATAGTCCTAGGACTAGGAATATATAGTCCTAGGACCGAAACTGATACAGAACACGTATCCAATGCGAACCTTTGCAGGGCTATTAAGCGCTCTAAGGTTTTAAGTTTTCGGTTAAAAAATCATTTCAATGTAGACAATGATGATTTTCTAAGTAAACTGAGTAGGCCATAAGAGTTTTCAAAATTTTGAATTTTTCGCATATTCTCTGAATTGTCTTTAGTAGGTTACAAATATAAATATTTGTGATGACGGGACTTTCCTTATTGTGGTGAACAATTTTTGCCGCGACATTCATTTATGCGCAGTTGAGGTTTTTTCTAACTTGTTGAAATTTTTATATAAAAAAATAGAAAAATTAATATTTCAAGTTATTGAACTCCACAATTATGTTTTTTACATAATTTTAATTGATTTTATAGCCATGGGTTAAGCTGGAAGTTCATTCGATGCAGTTGCGTTTTGCGTCCCTTCTCGCTGGCGAATTTACGCTGGCGAATTTACGCAAGAAATTTATGATAGACTTCAATGATTGCGTTCGACGTTCAGAGAAAACAGGGCTACAATATTATTCTATATTTTCTATGTTTTTCAAATGAAATTTTAAATGTATTAACTCTGAAATAAATAAAATTTATGATTTATAATAACAAAGGCTTTTAAAAATAAGCATTAAAAAGCGATTTTAGTCAAATAACAACCCAGAGTTCCTTGGTTCGAGTCCGAGATCGGGCATGGTTCTTTTCACTTTCTTTGTTCTTTCCTATGTTTAGGAATTATAGAAAACTAAAAGTTCACAACTAAATTGTGGAAAATGTAGAATTAAAGGACAGGAACAACTAAGGCTGGAAATGCTTGGCGAGGTTAAAGCATAACACTAGCCTCGGTTAAAAGCAATTAAAATTGCCTTTCGCGTTTGTTTCGCCTAATCAATAATTCATGTATAGTTAAAATCAATTCCCCTAAATAATATATCACTTTCCTTTCAGGTCAAAGACCAAACCTTGTTTGTATGAGGCTCATGCATTGATTCTTTGATATTTAAAAAAAAAACATCAAAATTTTAATACATCAAAATTTTGTTTTAAAACGGCATTCATGAAAGTTACTAAAAGGGTGTGTGTCAAAAGGAAACTTTTCAGTCGTGGTAGGATAGAAAATATCAGGTTGAATAAAATTTGTGTGTGTTGAAATAAATTTGTCTCTTTTGCAGTGTCAAATGGACGATGAAGTTTTTACGATTGCAAATTTTGATGATTCACATTTCAGTCGTGTTTTAGCGCAAATATTTTATTTTATTTGCATTTTATCAATTTGCGACACATTTAATTCGAGAGCTTGTACTTGTAACATATTTCGTAAACTTGTAATATTGTAAACTTAAAAAACTTAAAAAATAACAAATTAATGAAAAAAATTAACGAAAGTGCTTGAGTTTGTGTGTGCGTGTGTGTGTGCCAACGGTCTCCAACATCAGCAAGTGCAGTAAAGTTAAATTGGCTTTCTTTGCTGGCGAGCGTCCTCCAAGTGCCACCACCAGCAAGTGCAGTGCAAAATTTGTTGCTAGCCAACATCCTCTAAGTGCCATCACCAGTAGCACAAGCAAGTGCTAAGTGCTTGCTAGCAGGCACACAGAAAATATAGCATGCAAAGTGCTGTATATTTTACGCCGCCAATTTGGTTCATCCCCTCTAACGCTGCGCAACCGCTGGGATCTTGTAATTCTCTTTGCGTTGTTGTTGTAAATTTGCTAAGTAGTTATTGTTGTACAGTAAGCTTTAATTTTTTGTGGATGTTTATTGTAGCTACACTACAGTCAGCATATGACATCGAACTAATTTAGAAAACAGTTTATACATATGAATTAAAGAGTATATATATTATATTGGTAAATCTATTTGTTTTTAGTAAAAGTGTTACCGTATCGGGAATACGTATATATATATATATATATATGTATATATATGCATGTATTTACATATACATAGTTCATATATATGAACAATTTAGCTCATTGAGGAAATTTAAAGAATATTTATGTATATTTATATAATAACAGTTACGTATTAAACCTGCAAAATAATTAATAATGGTTTTCACAACATTTCTTAAGCCCTGCTAACTTGCTAAACTTAACAAATTTGTCAACTCCTGTCAAAATTTTGTTTGAGAAAAGACTTAGCAGCTTGTTAGCAAGTTAATAAGCTCAGCACCGTGTTTTTGTTAAGCAGATACCATTTGTTAAGTCTGAAATGTCAAAGTTATTGAGTGTAGTGATGAATCGTTTTGTGAATGCGTTTTATCAAGTACCAAATTATTTTTGATTTGCAGCTTCAAAGTCTTAAAACTTCCCTTTTTTTAATAAAAAAACAAACATTTTGAAAAGATGTTAGTAGAGATTTAATACATTTCAAAGTTTCTGAGTGGCAAATGTATCAAAAGTGTTAACGCACTGTAATATAAAAATAAAAATACATTTTTGGTTACTGAGTATTGGTTACAAGTTATTTAAAGCACAGATCTATTGCTACATTGAAAGTTGTCAAATTAACATTTGCAAACAATTTTTGCAAAATATAAAAGAAAGTTATATTTCTATTTAATTAAGCTTTATTATTTATTTATTAGCCAAGTGCAAATAAACGCCATCGTTTGATTTTGTAATAATTCTGTTTTTTCAATTTTTAGCTGTAGAAGTCTTCCAGCTGATTTTGACATATCAGTTTAGCATTTGATTGTAAAATGTCTTAGCAGGTACGTTCACATCAACAGCTGCTAACTTTAACAATTTAGCAGTTTAGCAGGACTTAACAAATTTGAATGAATACCATTAATATTTTCAGTAGAAATTGAATAACTAAAGTCTGCTTATCCTAAGCATTCTATTTTTTAAAACTGTTTAGTTTTAATTTCTTATATGAATTATATATAATTTATAAGCTATAGATATTTCTTAATTTTAGAATATTCTATTTTTAATACACAACGCAATATAGATATGGTGAACATGTATATTGTGTTAGTGCTATGATATAAATAGATATAAATAAGCTTTAATTTTTTATATTAATTCAATAATGAAATAATTTAAATAAATTACTTTAATTATATGTATTTTTGATATGGTAACACTTTTGCTTAAAAGAAATAGTTTCAGTAATATATAAAAAATTTAATAAATTGTTTTAAGCTCTTAACAAAAATAATTCTAATTTCATATGCCGACTGTAGCTACACGATTAGAATTCACAACGTCTACAAAAAATTTCCGGCTAACTGCGCCAACAACACTTGCCAAGGAAATCTACAAACAAGGACGAACAGAGAAGAACAAGATCAGAGCGGAACTTTTAAAACTTTTTGATTTCATCCTACATGTAGGATGGGCTACAGTATGACCTTTCGCACATCCTACATGTCCGTCCGACCTGTCAAATCCATCCTACATGTAGGATAGTCCGAAACCCCTTATTAGCATGAAAATTCTTATATAGCAGTAAGGCGGTCCGTGGCAGGACAACGTCTTCCAGGGAATACTAATATTTTATATATATAGGTTTTCGCTTCGGTCGGCAGTCCTCTCACTACTATACTTTTTTTTTATTAACAAAAAGCAATAGTAGAGTAAAAACTAAGTTTCATTCAATATGAGTATAATCTATACTATTATATAAAAGGAGACTCACGAATTTGATCCAGAATAAGCTCGGTAACCGCTGAACCGATTTTGATAATTCTTTTTTTATTCGATTCCTATCATAATATACAGTGACACATATTCGTATAAACGCACTCTTAATTTTAAATTTGCTACCTTCTCTCTCTTTTATTAATGCATTATTCAAAACAAATTCAAACTCATATTGTTCACTAAACTAACGGAAATTTGTACTGAGTGCAAAAAGCTGTTTTCGTTGTTGTTGTTTTATATAAATCAGTTCAGTTTAAATATTTTTCTAAAAACAAGTACACATTCCTTTAAACGCACCTGAATAAGGAGGTCGAAAATATATTAGTGGTTTAAAGAAATAAGTATTTGCTTGTATTTAATTAACAATTGGTAAGTTTTATTTAATTTAAATGTAAAAATATTTTCTTAATGATATTTTTTTAAGATTTTATCAAAATGCCAAAGGGAAAATACCTCAATGACACAGAAAAAGTCCAAATCAACCTGTAACATAAAAAGGGTTATTCAAATCGGGAAATTGAGCGGAGACTAGGACGATCAGAAGCTGTCGTCCGCTCTTTTTTAAAAAACCGGTGTTAATTATGGAGTAAAAAAATCCACGAAAGGCAATCGAAAACTGAGTATTCGCCAAGTTAATCAAATTAGGAAGGAAGCCACCACAAGTTTTTTGAACTCAACTCAAATAAAAGAAAAATTAGATCTTCCAGTGACAACGAGGCACATTGCACACATTTTACGTAACTCAGATAACGTTAAATGGAAAAAACCGGTGAGCAAGCCTGTGTTGAAGCCGCATCACAAAAAGGCGCGCTTAGACTTCGCCCAAAAACACATGCAATGGTCAACTGAGTGGGACAATGTTGTGTTTTCCGAAGAAAAAAAATTTAACTTAGATGGCCCAGACTCTTACAGCTGTTATTGGCATGATTTGCGAAACAATGACGTACGTATGTCAAAAAGAAACTTTGGTGGTGGCAGCGTTATGGTGTGGGCGGCATTTTCATCTAGAGGTAAAGCAAATATCTGCTTTGTGCCGCCCAAAATGAATTCTAAAAAATACACGGAATTGTTGGATGATGCTCTCATTTCATTTTTGGATGATAAAATGGATGAAGACAGTATTTTTCAACAGGATAATGCTGCCATTCACGTTTCTAAAGAGGCATTAAAGTGGTTTGAAGAGCACAACATCCCACTTATGAAATGGCCTGCATGCAGTCCCGATTTGAATCCGGTGCAGAATCTTTGGGGATGCATATCACGCAAAATCTATGGACAAAAAGCCCAAGGACACCTTTACAAAACCGTGCTAGAGCTCAAGTTGGCCATTAAGGAAGCTTGGGAAGATTTAGATCGTCAGTTGCTGGAAACTTTAGTGAAGTCGATGCCGAATCGTATATTTGAAGTTATAAATAAAAATGGTGGACCAATTAATTATTGAAAATTAAATAAATGCCCATTCCTATTGAAAATTAAGTTGATGCGTTTAAACGAATATGTACTTGTTTTAAGTAAAATATTTAAACTGAAATGATTTATATAAAACAACAACAACGAAAACAGGTTTTTGCACTCAGTACAAATTTCCGTTAGTTTAGTAAACAATATGAGTTGGAATTTGTTTTGAGTAATGCATTAATAAAAGAGAGAGAAGGTAGCAAATTTAAAATTAAGAGTGCGTTTATACGAATATGTGTCACTGTAGATTGTTATAGCTAACCAAGTTTTTCGAAAAATGTATTCTTTAATTATTGCAAAATCACGCATTTTATTCGATGCCTACATTCAACCAGCAGCACAATATAACAGCAAACAAAGCTTTTCTCTCTTTGTCGAGAGAGCTTCTCTCAATACAACACGACAGCCATGCTGCGTAGTTAAGCTGAATCAGAGACTATAAATACTTATAGACATTGCCTGTGAAAGCTCCGGTACGGAATGAAAAATTTGCACGTACAAGACAAGAGACCCGACGAGTAAATAACCTAGCGAGTAATCGCTTGCATGGATTTGTGTTGCTAGCACAACATGTATAAGTTGCTTAAAGTTTTGTTTATGTTGCTAGAATTTATAAAAGAACAGCAATGATGCAGAAAACCACTGCTTATACATATATTTTTTAGATTTCTGAGTAGAGCAGCCTGACTTTGTTTACATTTTTTTTGGCTTGATTTGTTGTTGCTGCATTGGACTTTTTTTGTTACGCTAGGATTTTGTTCACGTTTTGGAAGCATTTCGTTGATCGTCAGATATAAATCATATTTTTGAGATTTTGTCTATCTGAAGCAAAGACGTTTTAGATAAATCGCGATATCTTTTTTATTTCTGATCGGATTCAAATGCTCCAAAGAACAAAATTTTAGAAAATTTATCAATCTTCTAAATGACATTAAAATTAAATTTTAAAAAAATTAATTCAATTACTTGTTACCTATTTTAAACAGATTTAAAAATAAAACTCTAATCTGCTGCACAGAGTTAAATCCACTCATACCTTTAAATTGTATTTTTTAAAGAAAATGCCATCAATTTTGTTTTCTTGTTTTTATTTCTTTATAATTTAAATTGATATTCGGCTAATTTGTTAAAAAAAGTATATATTTATCTATTTGAAGCAAGGCGGTTTAGATAAATCGCTATATCTTTTTGTTTATAATCGGATTCAAATGCACCAAAGGACAACATTTTAGAAAATTGATCAATGTCTTAAATGACATCAAAACTAAATTATAACAAAATTAAACCAATTATTTATTAACTATTGTTACCTTTATCCTTTCAAACTACATCAAAATAAAGTTTTGCAAAAATTAATCGATTTATTTATTTACTATTTTTTAATAATAAGCAAATTTTAATAAGCGTCCGGTCACTAGAAACTGAAACAAAATAAAAAAAAAAATGTATGGTGACCGAAACAACATTAAAACTCATATCAAAGTGCATATGATATGCGTACTTGAGAGACAGAGACAAAAAATTCTCGCACAATCAAAAAATCACTGGTTATATCACGAATCGCTGCAAACGACATAAGACAAAAAATTAACAAAAGCTCAATCACTGATCACGGTTTTTTAATCGTATTTAATCACCACAGTTACCAGTGGTTTTTCAATCACGGTGACTAAATCACCGGTATCAAAATATCGCTCATCTCTACTCTAAACTGAATGCACCTCATATTGTTAAAAATAAGTGCACCTCATTTATCAATGTTTCCCCCCATGCTTTTGTAATTATTTTATTTTTGTATGGTATTTCCTTAAAACTTAAATACATTTGAAATAATTGAAATTTAAAAGCAAAGAAGAAATCTTAAAAAATTTCATTTATTTTGTAATTTTTAAATTTTCGAAGGAAAAGGAAAAAATTTAAAAATTTCATTTATTTAGCAAATTTTAAATTTATCACAAAAAACTTCAAAACTTATTTAATAATAATTCATGTTTAAGTCAGCAATATAACAAAAAAACTTAAAAGCATTTCTGTTGTTTTGGTTTTCATATATGTATTCCTTTTTCACTATTTAATACAAAAATAAGAGCTTACAATTTGTTAATAAGCCTACATCTTGTTTTAAAAAAAATAATATTTTTTTTGATAATATAAATTGCCGAATCGCAATTTAATAAAATGTAAAAAAAAATAAGTCTCCAATTGGAAGATGCTACAAAATAGGCAAAGCAACAAGAATAACACAAGGCAATTCGTGTAGCTGCCGATTGTCCTGCGTGGCAATAGAATACTACTTTTTCTTTTTTTCTTAACAACAAATTAGACAATAATTTAATTCTAAATAAATAAAACAAGAAAATAAAATGCATGGTCTTTTCTTAAAAAAAATGAATTAAAAGTTATTATTGGAGTTTTTGTTTTAAATCTATTTAAAATAGTTAAGTAATAATTGGATTAATTCTGTTAAAATTTAATTTTGATATTATTTGAATGGATAATGGTAAAAATAGTAAATAAAGAAATCGATTAATTTTTGCAAAACTTTATTTTGATGTAATTTGAAAGGATAAAGGTAAGAATAATTAATAAATAATTGGTTTAATTTTGTTATAATTCAGTTTTGATGTCATTTAAGACATTGATCAATTTTCTAAAATGTTGTCCTTTGGTGCATTTGAATCCGATTAGAAACAAAAAAGATATAGCGATTTATCTAAACCGCCTTGCTTCAAATAGATAAATATATACTTTTTTTGACAAATTAGCCGAATATCAATTTCAATTACAAAGAAATAAAAACAAGAAAACAAAATTGATGACATTTTCTTTAAAAAATACAATTTAAAGGTATGAGTGGATTTAACTCTGTGCAGCAGATTAGAGTTTTACTTTTAAATCTGTTTAAAATAGGTAATAAGTAATTGAATTCATTTTTTTTAAATTTAATTTTAATGTCATTTAGAAGATTGATAAATTTTCTAAAATTTTGTTCTTTGGAGCATTTGAATCCGATCAGAAATAAAAAAGATATAGCGATTTATCTAAAACGTCTTTGCTTTAGATAGACAAAATCGCAAAAATATGATTTATATCTGACGATCAACGAAATGCTTCCAAAACGTGAACAAAATCCTAGCGTAATAAAAAATGACCAATGCAGCAACAACAAATCAAGCCAAAAAAAATGTAAACAAAGTCAGGCTGCTCTACTCAGAAATCTTAAAAATATATGTATAAGCAGTGGTTTTCTGCATCATTGCTGTTCTTTTATAAATTCTAGCAACATAAACAAAACTTTAAGCAACTTATACATGTTGTGCTAGCAACACAAATCCATGCAAGCGTTTACTCGCTAGGTTATTTACTCGTCGGGTCTCTTGTCTTGTACGTGCAAATTTTTCATTCCGTACCGGAGCTTTCACAGGCAATGTCTATAAGTATTTATAGTCTCTGATACAGTGTTAATTAATTTTCTTTGTTAATGTTTTGAGGGGAGTTGCCAGAATTTAGATATCAGCATTAATTATGTTTTGCAGCCTTGCCAGCCAGCTTTTCCCCACTTGAGATTGTGTTAGTCTATCTGTACGAATATATAAAAGCGTTGTGGCACTGCACGGATGTTTGACAATCACGCAAGAACCATTGAACAGATTAACACGATATAGGTATCAAACGATTTGTTATTCCAACTTTACCATAATATGCTATGTTAGATTTGCCACGTCTACTTTTCATGCCCACTTTTTGCAAAAAATGCTATATTTCAGACGATTTTGGTCGTATGAGATTAGAAATTGGTAATCTATGTTGTATTTTACGCTAATTTTACTAAAAATGGGCATGACCCACTTTAGTTAAGTCCACTTTTCGGGGAATAAGCTTGGAGTAAAGCAAAGCTCAATAGGCTTAAGCTCAATTGAGCTGAAATTCTGGTATTCTATTGTTTCGAGTATGAGATGGTTTAAGTGAAAAAATTTTGCCACACCCCCATTACCGCCCTAAAATGTTATACTTCGAACGGTTTTGGTTGTATTAGACTAAAATTTGTTAATTTAGTTCATACGGCTACTTTCGGCAAACTGTACTAAAAATGGCGAATATATAAGTTTCTTTTTCGAACAGCATGAAAATTCGTATATAGCAGTAAGATGGTCTGCGGCAGGACAACGTCTGCCGGGCAATACTATACATCAATAAGAATGCTGTATGTATCAAATTCTGATCGTCATGCATTGATGTTTCAAACGTCTAGCATGTGTTTTGTTTGAAGGTCAATTTACACTTTTACAAATTCACAAAACGATCATAAAAAATTCATTGAATTGGGTCAGGACAAATTCTACTATAACTTTAACGTTAACTATGAACATATAGATAAGAAAATAGATTAAAACATAGATTTATGTATATAACTTTGGAATAGTTTGAAATATTTGAAATATTTTTCACAGAATTATTTTTAAGCTATATTTGAAAATGTTTTTCACATAAATTAGTTTTTAAGCTGTAACACATTGCAAAAATATAACAACATTTTAAGCAAATTAGTTTTCATCAAAAAATCATTGGGGGGGGGGGAAGGTGTCTCTATTTTTAATGATAGAAACAGTTTGTGTCAAAATAGAACAATTTTTGCAGGTAAATTATGTTATATGAAAGAATAAGGAAAATGAAAATTAAAAAAAATATGTACAACAAAAAAAAACTCTTGGCCTATTGTTTAGTACAAGTTGGATATTTTAGAGGTTTTTTGAAAACAATACAAAACATTGCATTAGTGAGGTAACGGTAAAGCTTTTCTCATTTCCCCAATTTACTTAATTGAACTTTTAAACAAAGAAAATTGGATAAAAATCGATTTGAAAATGGCGTAAATGTTTGCTTGGTAAGTCAAAACATGAAATGTCGATCGTTTTTTTCTCATTCTGAGGCTTATGAGTTATACTGAGAAAATCTATAGTTTTGAGATATCGCAAGAATTTTAATGTCATAATAACTGGTTTCTTTAGAACATATCTAATATCCGTTCAAAATATTTCCGAAAAGAAATAAAAATTACCGTTAATTTTATTAATCAACGATTTTTCATACAAGAATGGATTGTTATGCATTGAGAAAGTCTATAGTTTTTGAGATATCGCCAAAAGTTTGATGTCATTATAACGGTTTTTTTTTTTAAATTTAAGAAGAATTGTTGTTTGACCGAGGCCCAATAACAACAATTAATAACTGAAGAAGGCCGATTAACAACAACAATTAAAGAAGAATATATTTATTTTCAGAAAATATGTATATAATTACATTTTTGAATACAAATTTTAAAAATTTTTTAACCAAATTTTTTTATAACGCTGTTATGCAGGACTTTTTCAAAAGTAAAAAGAAAGAAAGCCAGGTAAATTTATGTTATCATAACAATTACTGTTAAAATAAATTATTCAAATTAAATGTAGTCATTTCTTAATATATATACCATTTTTTCATAATTAAACAAAACGAACACAATAATTTTTATATTTTGAATTTATTTTAATACAACTAAATACTTTCATTTCAAATTTTTACATGGTATTTAATATTTATATCGCAAGCGAAGCAACGGGTATTTGCTAGTATCAAATGTTTAGTGATTTAACTTAACTTAAGATACAATTAGGGTATTCACAAGGTGTACTGTTATGTCCTATTGTCATATTGTCCTAAAGTTTTTCAACTAAAATTTACAAGATAAATAAATGCAAATAAGAAACTGCTGTTTGATTGCGACACTTCAATAAACTTAGCATTCAGAGTTGTAATATATGAGTACTTTTTTATATGGAAGGCAACAATAAAATGCTTAAACTAGTGTAAAATCTTAGGACAATATGTCATTATGACATGATAGAACACCTTGTGAGTGCCCTTAATATATGTTTACTATCATTTTTTAAGAAGCAAATAAAATTTATACAACAGTTCATTAAATTAAAAACAGAATATATAATAAGAGATTGTGAATTTAAAAATAATTTTTCGATGTTTGGACAGAAAAAGAAAGAATGAAGAAACTTAGTTTGATGAAAAATAAGTAAGAATAGCTTGCCTAAAAACACCTCTCCCTGAGACCTCTCTCAGTCCATTTAGCAGTGCATTCCACACTGAAGTCTGATGGCGTTTATGAAAAACAAGCGCGAGGAGGTTAATGAAGTATATCTTGGAACTATAAGAACATTACTTCGTCTAGAAAAGCTAAATTTGAGTTTATCATATAAGTAGGAAGGTGTTTTTGTACAGATCAGCTTATGCAAATAAATAGAGTTTCTGCAATATTATAAGAAAGTATCTACGAGAAAAAGCTGTAGTCAGTCAACTATATTTTTATTGCATTTTTTACCAGACTACAGCGAAGCAAAAGAAGCAGTATATATGTTTGACCGGTACGTAAGTATGTTTGTATGTATGTATGTATGTTCATCTGTTCCACTCTCACTTCTAAACTAATTATCATAATTTGACAAATGAGGTATCGTTGGAAGCGTTTTGATCGGCTGCTGGTTAAAGGCCATGTGATGTCACATTAAATTTAAAAAGCAACCTCTAGAGGACATAAAATCATGAACAAAAAAATTTTTTAGTGACATAAACAAATGAGGTATCGAGGTTTTGGTTTTGATCGTTCGCTGAAGAAAAGTTATGTGACGTCTTATAAAGTCTAATATGGCGCCCTCAAGAGGACAGAAAATAAACTAAGCCCTTAACTTCTAAACTAATTATCAGAATTTAACAAATGAGGTATCGTTTGAAACGTTTTGATCGTCCGCTGGTTATAGGTTATGTGACATCAAATAAAAATTAATATGGCGCCCTCTAGAGGACAGAAAGTCAACCAAACCCTTAACTAGCTGAGCTATCGTTGGAAGCGTTTACATCGTCCGCTGGTTATAGGTTATGAGACATAACATTGAATTTAATATGGTGCCCTCTAGAGGAAAGAAAGTCAACTAAGCCCCTATCTTCTAAACTTCTTATCATAATTTGACAAATGAGGTATCGTTGGAAGCGTTTTCTGCTGATTATAGGTTTTGTGACGTCACTTTTAATTGAATGTGTCGCCTTCTAAAGGACGCAAAGTCATGAACTAAAAAATATTTTTAAGTGACATAATAAACATCTTTATAATTTGCTCATCAAACAATTGAATAGTAGTTAATACTTTCGATTGTATAAAGATTATATCCACAAAATTATTTAAATAAAAAGTAAGTTCAAAAAACTAAGACCCGACTAATAACAAGCACGCTCTAAAAAGTATGAAACAAGAAAATATTCTCACCTGAAATTGCTTTGTACAAACTATTCAATATTTTTTGTCTTTTAAATAAACAACTTACACATAATATATATTATTGTATAGATATTGTACAGCGTGAATCAAAGTAACTGTCGCACCTATATTAATACCAATTACACAAAAAGAAGCAACACTGGAAAACATATATTGTTTTTACGACTCTGGCATTAATTGTACACTTATTGCATGAACCGTTTCAAAAGGTTTGTCAATAATAATAATAATATTGCGAAAGGAAATAATTGCACAGATCCTTCGCTAGCACGCAAGTTGCAGTACCATATTTTCCGACGAAAAACTCTTGTTTTTGCAAGCAAGCCACAACTCGCAAAATGATAAAGTGTACGCAGTAAACCTCTGCACGAGTGCGCTTGAAATACATTTCAGAACACTGATTTGTGGAGCAAGCGTTGGTTATGTTCGGCTTTCATTAATTAGAACAAACGTCACCAGTGTTGCCATGAAAAATAATTTTACAGCGTAACTTTTGCACTATGCTCGTCGGATTTCTCGTCGTATTTGTGAAACTCTGAAAACAAGAACTAAGAAATTTTCAGTCGCATTTTACAACAAAGAAGACAAATAAAATATTGCATTTTATTAGACGTATGACGAATATTTAAGGTTTATTTATTTAAATAAAGCACATTTTTTCAAAAGTCAATTCAATAATCATTATAAATATAGAAAATATATTATAATAAATTACATTTTGAAAATATTTTTGAACACACAAACGAAGAGTAAAAATCAAATTAAATACATTTGCAACACAGTTTGGTTTAATGTAGATCTCTTAAATCGGTAAAAATGAAATACATAGAGTAGGGCGGGTCAATTTGTATGGACGAATTTTTTGGTGGTCTGGCTCAGCGAAATTCGTAAAATACATGTAATTTCAAGACTTTTTCTCCACTACAGCATATACAAATTCTGAAAAAAAGCTGTGCGGACTTTCGTAAATAGATTTTGTTCTCAATTATAAAATATGAATGTATGAATGTATGTGTATGAATCTATTTACGAAAGTCCGCACAGCTTTTTTTCAGAATTTGTATATGCTGTAGTGGAGAAAAAGTCTTGAAATTACATGTATTTTACGAATTTCGCTGAGCCAGAATTTGACCCGCCCTAACATAGAGCTATAATACATAATTTTTAAATTTTAGCTCTTTAAATGTAAAGTTTTTGCTACAAGTAAATTAACGAAAAAATGTTGTTGTTTTCAGCCACCAAAAACTACAAAAAAGTTACATTTTAGTGAAAAAAAATGTGTATAAAAAAATATAATTTTTTCGAAGTCATATATACATTGCTTTATTAAATTTGTTTATCAATTCTTTATCAATTTCAAGACTAAAAAAGGTAAAAGATATGCACATAATCTTTTGTATGCAGATTTCCTTCAATTGTGTCTAACTCTAATCTATTGCGAACTTTAGTTTTATTAATATTTATTTGACTGAAAGTTCGCTCAACGTTAGCTGAGGAATTCGGTAAGCTAAAGAATTCAAAAATAAATTTTCCCATTATTGGAAATGCAGAAGTACCATAGCATCTTTTTATTTTAAAGTTGCCATCAATTTTATTATACTAATTTTGTTCTTTTCATATATATATATATATATATGTAAAGGGTGTTTTTTACTGTTTTATTTGACCACCCATTTAACAGCTGATAATTGCTTTTTGTTTAGTTTGCTTTGACATTTTATTATGGATCGACTTACACCAGAGCAACGCTTGCAAATTGTGGAAATTTTTAATCAAAATAATAGTTCTGTTCGTCAAACTTATCGTGCACTTTGTCCATTTTATGGCGTACATAATCGTCCTTCAGAGCTGCTAATTCGAAGAACAAAAGATCGTTTTCGGAAAACATTTACTGTTACTGATAATGTGCATCCCGTGAGACGCCGAACAGTGCGCACTGAAGAATCTGTAGCCGCTGTACAGGAAAGCATTGAAGATGATTATAATCAATCAATTCGTCGCCGTTCTCAGCAACTGGGGTTGTGTCCTTCCACTTTATGGAAGATTTTACGAAAAGATCTAGGCTTAAAACCTTTCAAGATTCAACTTGTGCAGGAATTAAAGCCAAACGACCATCGTATGCGCCACCAATTCGGCGAATGTGCTGAAGCACAAATTGAAAAAAAATTTAGGAATTTCCATGGAATTTGGAGTGGGGATAATCCACAAGCTTTTCTCGAAACACCTTTGCATCCAAAGAAAATTACTGTTTGGTGCGCTTTATGGGCTGGCGGAGGCATTGGCCCATATGTCTTCAAAAACGATGATGGTCAGAATGTTACTGTCAATGGTGAACGGTATAGGAACATGATTCGAAGTTTTTTCATACCTCAATTAGCTGGCATTAATCTTGCTGATGTGTGGTTCCAACTGGACGGAGCCACATGCCACACAGAAGGCGCTACAATTGATTTACTCAAGGAAACTTTTGACGAAAAAATAATTTTACGAAATCGCCCAATTAATTGGCCCCCAAGATCGTGTGATTTAACCCCATTAGATTACTTTCTTTGGGGTTATGTAGTGTCACTTTTCTACGTCGATAATCCACAAACAATTGAACACCTGGAAATCAACATTCGAAGAGTTATCGGCGAGATACGGCCGCAAATGCTGCGAAAAGTTTGTAAAAATTGGTGTTCCAGATTGCGCCTTGTACGCGCCAGCCGTGGCGGCCACATGGCAAAAATCATATTTAAACATTAATGTCATAATTTATCCAATTTTTTATCCAATAAAGATCATTTCATTGATATTAAAAATATATAACTATGTTTTATTATAATTTAAACTTGTATCACTCTATAAAAAACACCCTTTATATAAAAATATATGCAAAATCGGACGTCGGATCTACTTTTTCTGAAATCGTAACATTTTGAAGAATTTTGGTCAAATATCGGAACGTCGGATTCAAGTATTAAAATCGTAACATATCCGATATATCGGACCATATGGCAACGCTGAACGTAACACTACAAAGAGCACTCGACGCGTGAGCAGAACAAAAACAAAAGAAAACCGAATCAATGTTATGCTTGTGTCGACAGAGAAGAGCGCAGCAGAACGAAATGACTTGAATGTTATGTGATAACAAAGTAAGAATTTGGAAAAATCGGTTGATTATTTGTATTTTTAAATGAAAAAAAGTAATTTTAAATTTGGACTATTACAGCTCCGCTAAAACAAAAGATACGAAATTTGTTGATATTTTGTTGAATAATATCAAAATTTTTGCTCCGCTACCTCACATGACATGATAGTGTTGATGTATGGGTTGAAAAGCTGATATGTTTTCTAAAATACAAAATTATATTTTTTATTTTATGGTGAGTAGTTAAGATTATAGATCAATAAAACTTAGCACGTGCCATAAACGTAAAACACCCTTAGGAGGAATCTAAGTACAGATTTGAAACCAGCGTTGAAAGTACATATAGGAATGATATTGGGTTTACCGGATACGAAATTTGTAGACTTGTACAGGGTCCGCCATATAACGTGTTTTTTTCAACTAGTGCTTATTTCGTGAATGGTAACACTTAGCTCATGTCTGATTTGGCAGATAATTAGTTTTATCCTTCCGCTGAACGAATATGGTTGTATATACGCTTGAACAATGCTAAGAAGTGGGCCTGCGATCGACTTACAGAAGATGCCGATTTTGCCAAAAAAATCGTCTTCTCAGATGAAGCTCATTTTGATCTTGGCGGGTATGTAAACAAGCAAAATTGTCGCATTTGGGGCACAGAAAACCCGCACGCATACATTGAAAAGCCACTGCATCCAAAACGGATCACTGTTTGGTGCGGATTTTGGTCCAGAGGCATAATTGGGCCATTTTTCTTCGAAAATGAGCAAGGAGTGGCCGTTTCAGTCAATGGCGATCGTTATCGGGCCATGTTAAACGAATTTTTGTCCACAAAAATTGAAGAGGAGGATATTGGCAACATTTGGTTTCAACAGGACGGCGCTACGTGCCACACAGCCGAAGCTACACTCGATGTTTTGCGCCCTGTTTTAGAAGATCGCATTATCAGCCGCAGAGCTGATGTCGTTTGGCCACCTCGGAGCTGCGATTGGACACCGTTGGACTATTATTTGTGGGGTGCCCTCAAAGATAAGTGTTACGCCGACAAGCCAGAGACAATTGACGCTTTAAAGGACAATATTCGTGAAGCCATTGGTGAAATACAGCTGCACACAATCAATAATGTGCTTAAAAATTGGACCGATCGTGTAGGCTACTGCATGGCCAGTCGAGGCAGCCATTTGAATAAAATTATTTTTCATTATTAACCGGAAGAATTGTACTTTCAAATAAAAATAAAAAATTTGAGAAAATATTCAGTAGTTTTTTTTTATAGAATTTTCAAAAAAAAAAGTTATATGGCGGACCCTGTATTATTTATCCAAACATATTTGAATATAAGTAGACTGCTATTTTTTCGCTCGCAGCTGTATGTATATAAAGGTGCCTCGAATTGTGTGGGGTAAAAAAATGAACCTTAGTCTCTTTTATAACAATTCTCAAAATATTTTAGCTGTTACGATAATCGCCAGTGAGCTAAACCATTTTGCAAAAACCTCCAAAATTTATGTTTTCCGTAAATATATTGGCTGGTGCAATAGTTTTTGCAAACTTAGAGTAAAAATTAAATGAAACAAATAATTGTACTTATATTTTAATTTTGAAAAAAAAATTCATCAAGACCCCCCTCCCATTGGTATATCCTGACTACGGCCCTGGCATAAAATACTGGGGATATTTTTCATGTACCTTAATTATTTCTAAAAAATTCGAGTTAAAATGATTAAAAACTACTCTCCAAAATCACATAAAATAATACTTAAATTTGCAAAATACAATATAATATGCATTTAAAACTCTAAAATATGCGCTAAAAAAAGGTAAAGTATGCAATAAAAAATATTTTTCTTATATTTTATTATCGGTTTAAAAAAAATATTGTATTTAAATAAAAAAAAAAAATTAATTTTTAAATACATGTAAAATTAATTTATCAAAAAAAAAATAAAGTGCATTTAAAAGTACCTAATAATTCTAAGTTATCTTTTTCCGTATGTCTTACTAAATTTTAATGGTTGCAAATCAAAAAAAGCAGAATATGCAAAAACCACATGAATTTATTGTATAAAAAATATGCGCAATTAATATGCAAAAATAAGCATTTTTCGTAAAATATGCAAAACCATGCATTTATTGCAAAATATTTAAAAAAATGCACTAACTATTAAATGCCAATTAGAAGGAATTTTAATGATTCGCAAAGATAACTTAACCATTTGCGCTTTAAGATGCCCAGTAAAAACTTGCATTTGCATGAAATTCCTAGCCCTTAATCACTTTGCCAATGCGTTAGGTGTGATCGATGCTTTTCCCGCTGCTATCAATCAATTTTGTTTTATAGAACGAATAACACCGTGTTCTGGTAAAGCAAGCTGCGAACAAGTTCTGCTTTGAAGCCGACTAGTGCTCTGCACTGCTCGGTTCTTGTCGCTTAATGAATTGGTTATGTTCTGCTTGACTTAACAGAGTTATGTTATGTTCTGAACTCGGGCGATGTTGGCTCTACTGTTGTAGAAAAAACGAGTGCATTTGTGCAGAGGTTTAGTACGCAGCTTGCATGGCAGAAATTTCTAAAGAAAAAAAAACCCCTGTTTTTTATTATGTTGATTTTATATGATTTAAATACAAATTCTAAATGTTTGATTGTTTAAATCAGAGGTGTCGTGGCAGTGAGCTAAATTACAAATTAAAAAAAATAAATTAGAGCTTCGATGGCGACGAAAAAGATTAAAAACAAAAACATGAGCACACTGAGCTAATGTCTCTTTAAAACAAAATTGCAAAAATAGGTTTTAAGCATCTGACGAGGCCCAAATGTTACACGCTGCCAGTACATCAAAAAATAAAATGATTCCAGACAAGTGATATTGAAAATGCTACAACAAAAAACTCGCCATGTGTGCGCAACGAGAAAACCAACAAAAAACACACAGCAGCAATAACATTGGCCGCATTCAGCGCAGACAACGGTTGGCAACTGTTGTGTGAAAATTTGCTGAATGGTACAAATTTTGTAGCGCTAACTAAAACTGATAAAGTAGCGAACGCCTTTCAATCGAGCGAACAAATTCTATGCTACATAAACACAACTGTTTGCTTAACTGTCAGATACTGTTACTGACGCTGTTAAATTAATAAACGCAGAAAGAACGCAGCAAATTTGAGTGAGAAACCTTTGCAATTGTATTATATTTACATAAAAATTAAATTGAATCTAACTTCTGACGTGTAGAGTAGCAACACATTCAGAGAAAAACATCGTGAACTAAGGTAGCGCTACCATTACAGCTCACAACAGTTGTCTGCGCTGAATGCGGCCATTGATAGCTAGCTTTCGACGCGAGTAGACAACAACAATGCCATGTACATAATTCCTCGAATTACAACACACTCGGAAATATTGGAGCTGTTGTAAGTGAGCTAAAAGAGCTATGGGATTTACAACTCTGGTTTAAATCATACTTGATTTTAATCTTTCCAAGGAAACAACAACAACAACAACGTTTTTTCAATATTAAAAGGAAAAAATCACTAGCTGATTTTATTGCAATTTCGGCCCTGCTAAAGGCTTCATCAGAAATCTTTGTGATACTCGTGCAAGCGCGCATTAGCGCACTGCACCACAGAGGCGATGAGATTTTAATTATCAATTTCTCAGTTTTTCTCCCATTTCATATTTTCACATTTGTTTGCATAAAGACTAAAGTAAAGTAAAAATACAACAACAAATGTGAAGATAATAATAATAATATTGCGAAAGGAAATAATTGCACAGATCCTTCGCTAGCACGCAAGTTGCAGTACCATATTTTCCGACGAAAAACTCTTGTTTTTGCAAGCAAGCCACAACTCGCAAAATGATAAAGTGTACGCAGTAAACCTCTGCACGAGTGCGCTTGAAATACATTTCAGAACACTGATTTGTGGAGCAAGCGTTGGTTATGTTCGGCTTTCATTAATTAGAACAAACGTCACCAGTGTTGCCATGAAAAATAATTTTACAGCGTAACTTTTGCACTATGCTCGTCGGATTTCTCGTCGTATTTGTGAAACTCTGAAAACAAGAACTAAGAAATTTTCAGTCGCATTTTACAACAAAGAAGACAAATAAAATATTGCATTTTATTAGACGTATGACGAATATTTAAGGTTTATTTATTTAAATAAAGCACATTTTTTCAAAAGTCAATTCAATAATCATTATAAATATAGAAAATATATTATAATAAATTACATTTTGAAAATATTTTTGAACACACAAACGAAGAGTAAAAATCAAATTAAATACATTTGCAACACAGTTTGGTTTAATGTAGATCTCTTAAATCGGTAAAAATGAAATACATAGAGTAGGGCGGGTCAATTTGTATGGACGAATTTTTTGGTGGTCTGGCTCAGCGAAATTCGTAAAATACATGTAATTTCAAGACTTTTTCTCCACTACAGCATATACAAATTCTGAAAAAAAGCTGTGCGGACTTTCGTAAATAGATTTTGTTCTCAATTATAAAATATGAATGTATGAATGTATGTGTATGAATCTATTTACGAAAGTCCGCACAGCTTTTTTTCAGAATTTGTATATGCTGTAGTGGAGAAAAAGTCTTGAAATTACATGTATTTTACGAATTTCGCTGAGCCAGAATTTGACCCGCCCTAACATAGAGCTATAATACATAATTTTTAAATTTTAGCTCTTTAAATGTAAAGTTTTTGCTACAAGTAAATTAACGAAAAAATGTTGTTGTTTTCAGCCACCAAAAACTACAAAAAAGTTACATTTTAGTGAAAAAAAATGTGTATAAAAAAATATAATTTTTTCGAAGTCATATATACATTGCTTTATTAAATTTGTTTATCAATTCTTTATCAATTTCAAGACTAAAAAAGGTAAAAGATATGCACATAATCTTTTGTATGCAGATTTCCTTCAATTGTGTCTAACTCTAATCTATTGCGAACTTTAGTTTTATTAATATTTATTTGACTGAAAGTTCGCTCAACGTTAGCTGAGGAATTCGGTAAGCTAAAGAATTCAAAAATAAATTTTCCCATTATTGGAAATGCAGAAGTACCATAGCATCTTTTTATTTTAAAGTTGCCATCAATTTTATTATACTAATTTTGTTCTTTTCATATATATATATATATATATGTAAAGGGTGTTTTTTACTATTTTATTTGACCACCCATTTAACAGCTGATAATTGCTTTTTGTTTAGTTTGCTTTGACATTTTATTATGGATCGACTTACACCAGAGCAACGCTTGCAAATTGTGGAAATTTTTAATCAAAATAATAGTTCTGTTCGTCAAACTTATCGTGCACTTTGTCCATTTTATGGCGTACATAATCGTCCTTCAGAGCTGCTAATTCGAAGAACAAAAGATCGTTTTCGGAAAACATTTACTGTTACTGATTATGTGCATCCCGTGAGACGCCGAACAGTGCGCACTGAAGAATCTGTAGCCGCTGTACAGGAAAGCATTGAAGATGATTATAATCAATCAATTCGTCGCCGTTCTCAGCAACTGGGGTTGTGTCCTTCCACTTTATGGAAGATTTTACGAAAAGATCTAGGCTTAAAACCTTTCAAGATTCAACTTGTGCAGGAATTAAAGCCAAACGACCATCGTATGCGCCACCAATTCGGCGAATGTGCTGAAGCACAAATTGAAAAAAAATTTAGGAATTTCCATGGAATTTGGAGTGGGGATAATCCACAAGCTTTTCTCGAAACACCTTTGCATCCAAAGAAAATTACTGTTTGGTGCGCTTTATGGGCTGGCGGAGGCATTGGCCCATATGTCTTCAAAAACGATGATGGTCAGAATGTTACTGTCAATGGTGAACGGTATAGGAACATGATTCGAAGTTTTTTCATACCTCAATTAGCTGGCATTAATCTTGCTGATGTGTGGTTCCAACTGGACGGAGCCACATGCCACACAGAAGGCGCTACAATTGATTTACTCAAGGAAACTTTTGACGAAAAAATAATTTTACGAAATCGCCCAATTAATTGGCCCCCAAGATCGTGTGATTTAACCCCATTAGATTACTTTCTTTGGGGTTATGTAGTGTCACTTTTCTACGTCGATAATCCACAAACAATTGAACACCTGGAAATCAACATTCGAAGAGTTATCGGCGAGATACGGCCGCAAATGCTGCGAAAAGTTTGTAAAAATTGGTGTTCCAGATTGCGCCTTGTACGCGCCAGCCGTGGCGGCCACATGGCAAAAATCATATTTAAACATTAATGTCATAATTTATCCAATTTTTTATCCAATAAAGATCATTTCATTGATATTAAAAATATATAACTATGTTTTATTATAATTTAAACTTGTATCACTCTATAAAAAACACCCTTTATATAAAAATATATGCAAAATCGGACGTCGGATCTACTTTTTCTGAAATCGTAACATTTTGAAGAATTTTGGTCAAATATCGGAACGTCGGATTCAAGTATTAAAATCGTAACATATCCGATATATCGGACCATATGGCAACGCTGAACGTAACACTACAAAGAGCACTCGACGCGTGAGCAGAACAAAAACAAAAGAAAACCGAATCAATGTTATGCTTGTGTCGACAGAGAAGAGCGCAGCAGAACGAAATGACTTGAATGTTATGTGATAACAAAGTAAGAATTTGGAAAAAACGGTTGATTATTTGTATTTTTAAATGAAAAAAAGTAATTTTAAATTTGGACTATTACAGTTCCGCTAAAACAAAAGATACGAAATTTGTTGATATTTTGTTGAATAATATCAAAATTTTTGCTCCGCTACCTCACATGACATGATAGTGTTGATGTATGGGTTGAAAAGCTGATATGTTTTCTAAAATACAAAATTATATTTTTTATTTTATGGTGAGTAGTTAAGATTATAGATCAATAAAACTTAGCACGTGCCATAAACGTAAAACACCCTTAGGAGGAATCTAAGTACAGATTTGAAACCAGCGTTGAAAGTACATATAGGAATGATATTGGGTTTACCGGATACGAAATTTGTAGACTTGTACAGGGTCCGCCATATAACGTGTTTTTTTCAACTAGTGCTTATTTCGTGAATGGTAACACTTAGCTCATGTCTGATTTGGCAGATAATTAGTTTTATCCTTCCGCTGAACGAATATGGTTGTATATACGCTTGAACAATGCTAAGAAGTGGGCCTGCGATCGACTTACAGAAGATGCCGATTTTGCCAAAAAAATCGTCTTCTCAGATGAAGCTCATTTTGATCTTGGCGGGTATGTAAACAAGCAAAATTGTCGCATTTGGGGCACAGAAAACCCGCACGCATACATTGAAAAGCCACTGCATCCAAAACGGATCACTGTTTGGTGCGGATTTTGGTCCAGAGGCATAATTGGGCCATTTTTCTTCGAAAATGAGCAAGGAGTGGCCGTTTCAGTCAATGGCGATCGTTATCGGGCCATGTTAAACGAATTTTTGTCCACAAAAATTGAAGAGGAGGATATTGGCAACATTTGGTTTCAACAGGACGGCGCTACGTGCCACACAGCCGAAGCTACACTCGATGTTTTGCGCCCTGTTTTAGAAGATCGCATTATCAGCCGCAGAGCTGATGTCGTTTGGCCACCTCGGAGCTGCGATTGGACACCGTTGGACTATTATTTGTGGGGTGCCCTCAAAGATAAGTGTTACGCCGACAAGCCAGAGACAATTGACGCTTTAAAGGACAATATTCGTGAAGCCATTGGTGAAATACAGCTGCACACAATCAATAATGTGCTTAAAAATTGGACCGATCGTGTAGGCTACTGCACGGCCAGTCGAGGCAGCCATTTGAATAAAATTATTTTTCATTATTAACCGGAAGAATTGTACTTTCAAATAAAAATAAAAAATTTGAGAAAATATTCAGTAGTTTTTTTTTTATAGAATTTTCAAAAAAAAAAGTTATATGGCGGACCCTGTATTATTTATCCAAACATATTTGAATATAAGTAGACTGCTATTTTTTCGCTCGCAGCTGTATGTATATAAAGGTGCCTCGAATTGTGTGGGGTAAAAAAATGAACCTTAGTCTCTTTTATAACAATTCTCAAAATATTTTAGCTGTTACGATAATCGCCAGTGAGCTAAACCATTTTGCAAAAACTTCCAAAATTTATGTTTTCCGTAAATATATTGGCTGGTGCAATAGTTTTTGCAAACTTAGAGTAAAAATTAAATGAAACAAATAATTGTACTTATATTTTAATTTTGAAAAAAAAATTCATCAAGACCCCCCTCCCATTGGTATATCCTGACTACGGCCCTGGCATAAAATACTGGGGATATTTTTCATGTACCTTAATTATTTCTAAAAAATTCGAGTTAAAATGATTAAAAACTACTCTCCAAAATCACATAAAATAATACTTAAATTTGCAAAATACAATATAATATGCATTTAAAACTCTAAAATATGCGCTAAAAAAAGGTAAAGTATGCAATAAAAAATATTTTTCTTATATTTTATTATCGGTTTAAAAAAAATATTGTATTTAAATAAAAAAAAACAATTAATTTTTAAATACATATAAAATTAATTTATCAAAAAAAAAATAAAGTGCATTTAAAAGTACCTAATAATTCTAAGTTATCTTTTTCCGTATGTCTTACTAAATTTTAATGGTTGCAAATCAAAAAAAGCAGAATATGCAAAAACCACATGAATTTATTGTATAAAAAATATGCGCAATTAATATGCAAAAATAAGCATTTTTCGTAAAATATGCAAAACCATGCATTTATTGCAAAATATTTAAAAAAATGCACTAACTATTAAATGCCAATTAGAAGGAATTTTAATGATTCGCAAAGATAACTTAACCATTTGCGCTTTAAGATGCCCAGTAAAAACTTGCATTTGCATGAAATTCCTAGCCCTTAATCACTTTGCCAATGCGTTAGGTGTGATCGATGCTTTTCCCGCTGCTATCAATCAATTTTGTTTTATAGAACGAATAATACCGTGTTCTGGTAAAGCAAGCTGCGAACAAGTTCTGCTTTGAAGCCGACTAGTGCTCTGCACTGCTCGGTTCTTGTCGCTTAATGAATTGGTTATGTTCTGCTTGACTTAACAGAGTTATGTTATGTTCTGAACTCGGGCGATGTTGGCTCTACTGTTGTAGAAAAAACGAGTGCATTTGTGCAGAGGTTTAGTACGCAGCTTGCATGGCAGAAATTTCTAAAGAAAAAAAAACCCCTGTTTTTTATTATGTTGATTTTATATGATTTAAATACAAATTCTAAATGTTTGATTGTTTAAATCAGAGGTGTCGTGGCAGTGAGCTAAATTACAAATTAAAAAAAAATAAATTAGAGCTTCGATGGCGACGAAAAAGATTAAAAACAAAAACATGAGCACACTGAGCTAATGTCTCTTTAAAACAAAATTGCAAAAATAGGTTTTAAGCATCTGACGAGGCCCAAATGTTACACGCTGCCAGTACATCAAAAAATAAAATGATTCCAGACAAGTGATATTGAAAATGCTACAACAAAAAACTCGCCATGTGTGCGCAACGAGAAAACCAACAAAAAACACACAGCAGCAATAACATTGGCCGCATTCAGCGCAGACAACGGTTGGCAACTGTTGTGTGAAAATTTGCTGAATGGTACAAATTTTGTAGCGCTAACTAAAACTGATAAAGTAGCGAACGCCTTTCAATCGAGCGAACAAATTCTATGCTACATAAACACAACTGTTTGCTTAACTGTCAGATACTGTTACTGACGCTGTTAAATTAATAAACGCAGAAAGAACGCAGCCAATTTGAGTGAGAAACCTTTGCAATTGTATTATATTTACATAAAAATTAAATTGAATCTAACTTCTGACGTGTAGAGTAGCAACACATTCAGAGAAAAACATCGTGAACTAAGGTAGCGCTACCATTACAGCTCACAACAGTTGTCTGCGCTGAATGCGGCCATTGATAGCTAGCTTTCGACGCGAGTAGACAACAACAATGCCATGTACATAATTCCTCGAATTACAACACACTCGGAAATATTGGAGCTGTTGTAAGTGAGCTAAAAGAGCTATGGGATTTACAACTCTGGTTTAAATCATACTTGATTTTAATCTTTCCAAGGAAACAACAACAACAACAACGTTTTTTCAATATTAAAAGGAAAAAATCACTAGCTGATTTTATTGCAATTTCGGCCCTGCTAAAGGCTTCATCAGAAATCTTTGTGATACTCGTGCAAGCGCGCATTAGCGCACTGCACCACAGAGGCGATGAGATTTTAATTATCAATTTCTCAGTTTTTCTCCCATTTCATATTTTCACATTTGTTTGCATAAAGACTAAAGTAAAGTAAAAATACAACAACAAATGTGAAGACATGAAATGGATGAAAAACTGAGAAATTGACACTTAAAATCTCATCGCATCTGTAGTGCAGTGCGCTAGAAAGGGCATAAAAGGCAAAAATCGTTTAAAGGTGGTGCAGAGCAAATTAGCCATGTTTTATTTCTGTTGAAGAAATGCCCTTCGTCATCCCCTGATCAAACCCCCTGGACTTTTCTATTTGGGGTATATTGCTGAGCAAATTAACGAACATAATCACATGACAACGGTAGATAAACTTAAGCGATGATCAATGAAAATATCAGATGATATACCTGAAAACCAGATGCATGCCGCAAGCTCGCTCGTCTTTCAAAAAGTGTTTAAATTTAAAAAAAAAATTAATGTTGAAAGATTCGAATTTAATGATGAAGAGTAATAAAGAATGCTTAAAATTAAAAATAAAATTTTTTGTTTAATAAAGTTTACGCAGTGCTTTTGATTTATGGCATAAAACAAGTGCGACAGTTACTTTGATTCCTGCTGTATATAGTACGAATTTTTAGTGATATTCAAAAGATATCCGTAGTCGTTGCAGGAGTCCGAAGGCCTTCAAAAGTCTTAGGTTTTAAAATGCCTTCCACACTCCTTGCAAACACCGTTGTATTGCTTGTATAAAATGGGAACATTTGTCAGGCCTTCCGCTCTCCTTGCTCAAAAGAGACCTGCCAGAAGCGCTCTTTCGAGAAGTCACGTTAGAAGGAAAAGCAATATAAATATCAACTTCAAATAAAAAACGGCTTACAACTTCAGATTTGAACCATGGTTCTCTCATGCGGCGGTCTAACATCTTATCCACCCATCTACCGTGGTTGTTAAGAACTATCTGCTTATTTTGCATCAATACACATGAAAGTAAGCTTTCGGGAGCCCGGGTTCGAGACATAACTCGGACAAAAAAATTATTTTTTTGTTGTTTTTTTTAAATCTACATTTTTATAAAAACTGTTCTGTATAAAACAAAATTTTTTTGAAATTTTTTTTTTACATTTTTTCATATAAAATAATATGAAAAGAATCAGAACCTTCAAAAGGTAGGCCTTACAGAAGTACTCATCAGTGCAGTTATCATTGAAGGTGTATTGACGTCAATAATAACAGTGGTAGCATGCCTTCTTTTGCGAAACACTCGCTAAAATGCCCACTGGGCTACTCTAACAAAACAATACATTCTAACAGTAGTAAGCGATCAAAAGTTTAAGGACAAAGAACATTATATGTACATCTAGAGGGCGACATATGACAATATATATGAGGTGGCATACTACCACGTATATCTTCTGAACATCACTATAAATTAGTACTATATACAATAAATATATTATGTATGTGTAAGTTGTTTATTTAATAGACAAAAATTTTGAATAGTTTGTACATAACAATTTCAGAAGAGAAATTGTTGAGAATATTTTCTTGTTTCATACTTTTTAGGGCGTACTTTTTAGTAGTCGGGTTTTAGTTTTTTTAACTTACTTTTTTATCAATTAAGTTTGAAACTTTATTTCGGACAAGCGATTTTAATACACAGATAACTTAAAAAAATCATATTTGTATATGAAAGAATGCCGAGAGGTAAAAACCCAAATATAACTTAGTTATTGCACCATTCATTCCTTCACCTGCGCTTCGTTATGGATTTATGCTAATGCGACACAAGGCGGCAAGTTACAGTTTCATTTTCATAAATGATCTTAGCATCGGAACACACAGACACATACGTCTACCTGCAGCCACAATGATGTAAACGACAAAACCTCATTAATGACTATGTTTTAATGGATTGCAGTGTCAATGAGCCGACTCAGGGGCGCACTTGAGTTTTATTAGCCCTCAGAGTCTACCTGAAGTTCAGCTGATCAGCCACTGACTGGAGCATATGAAAATTTGACGTTTAATGAAGAAATTTAATTACTTCATAACTGTATTCTATGGAAGCATTTTGCATTCGGAGACAAAGCGATCGTTGATACCGCGGACCACTAATTGCAGGATTCATGTCTGCGGAATTTAGTTAATAAACGCATATTTTTGTCTGGTGAACGGGCTGACTAGGATGACTACCGTACGTGTCGGAGACAGTGATGATTACGCTAATTGACTTAGCTTAATCTACGAAAATTTGTGAATGTTGATGGCTGGTTCACCTTTTGTATAAAATAGAAGAGCAGTTGAACGATCACCATCAGTCACGTTCAAACTTTATAAGTTAACACATCCTGAGAAATACTTTACAAATACCTACTCGTACTTAGACAAAATGCATTCAACAATTTTGATTTGTTTTATTATTTGGATTCAATTGACGTGTGGATTATACATTAAGAATACTGCTCAACAAAGTAGGAATACAAGCAACAAGCCCGCTAAAAGCAATGTCGTGAGCACCGAAAGTCAGTGGAATACCTTCAAGCAGAAGTTGGGATTAACAGACGTAAAAGGTATAGCCCAAGAAGCACGCTCCGCATATTTTTTAATAACCGATTTTGCTCGAATCACATTGAAGTGAACAATAGCTCTGATACCATTCCATTTTATTAACCAAATTCTTTTACATGCTTACAGTTGAATTACTTAAACAACAGAAGGACCAACCGGCTACTGTAGAATTACTCAATCGTTTTATCAAAGAAGCCCCTAGTTATACAACAGGTTCTACAGAGGATGAAAAGAAGCCAAATACCATTTTGAAACTATATCATGCACTGCTGAAAAAGCACAAAATCTCAAAAAGCACCTTGAGAACATCATTGAAGTTAGTTCTCGGTGATCATTCAAAGAAAAATTTAAGACGACCATGCCGTAAGATTGCTCTCAATATGGTATCCGATATGCCTTCGGAAAAGATCGACGATTTGCTGAAAATGTTCAGCACACAACATGGCATCGATGACTCCAACTCGGAAGCTGAGAATAACGATGACTACAACGAAATCAGCCTACCATCATTGTCGCCTTCACCGATAAATAACGATTACCTGTACGAAAACTTGTATGAAGATGAGGAGGATTTGGGTGTTCCAGCTCGGACTCGCCATAACTCTGAGTACGGTTCTTTTCAGGATCTAATTTTGCAAGCCAGTCGCAATCAATGGCAAAGAGAGATTGAAGAGACTAAATTGCACAACCAAGACAATGAACGTTATGTTTGAGTACAAAGTGTTGCTAAATTTTGGATTTCTTACCTCCAATACTAGCGGCTAATATATCTGCTGTTGCCGAGTGACTGTTGCATCAGTTGTTATTAGGGCGTTGATCGCTACATATTCAGGACATGCGCTGGCTTATCGGAGTTTTTGAACGAATGTAAAAAGAATCTGATACTGAATTAAATCATAAAACTGTGGAAATAAGTATTTTGACGTATTATCTCCAATATTCACCGATAGAAGAGTTACTCAGCCAAAATTTCCTGATCTACAGATTAATTCTTAAGTTTATTTATATTATTTTTAAGGCCGTTTTGTTAAAATAAAGTAACGATAAACCGAAAAGTTATTTTTAATATTAAGTGTTGTGCAAATAATGTCCAGTTTTGCATAATGATTTGTAAACAAAATCTTTCATAAATTCTTATTTGGATTAAGTATCATTGTTGTTAGTGTGAAGGGCATAAATTTCCTTTGATGTGATTTTTATTACACAAAGTATAATATTGATAAAAGCTGAAAAAAGGATACACTAGGAAGCAAGAGTCAGACTATAAAAAATATCAAATGAACTAAGGTATATTAAAACTAATTTAAGAACAAGAATTTCTAAATTGACAGCGCCATTTTCCAAAACTATCTTAATGCCAACATTATATATCAGACATTTTTTAACACTTTGTGATGGCCAAGAGAACCTTAGTTAAATTCCACCATCTGACGCAAAATGTTTTTTTTTTAATTTAAATTAATATTTATATCGGCCGTTATAAACACACAATAGCTTCATTCCCGTGGTCGTTGATCTAGAGAGCGGCTCTATTTTATTCACAAAACAAAAACAAAAATTAGAACAAGCTCGATTTCTGGCTCTTTTCCTGATCTTAAAATGCTGCAAAGTTTTAAGCATGAAAACGAATATAGCTGGCAAATCTAAATAACTATTAGTTTTCTTATTTTGACGTTTCATCGCTCAATGGGCATTTATGTATTGCTGTTTTCTTTTGTTATTGTTCTTCAAACAGCTGTTTCAAGACAGTGATGCTAAGTTGTTATAAAGTTAAACTAAAGTTGTTCCTCTGAGATTTCATATGATCTAGTGCCAAGGGAATGAAGCTAATGGCTAACCTTAGAATGAAAAAATTCAGAGCCGTTCATTTGAAATAAGTCATTCAAAAGTGTTTACATTGGTTTTTTTTCGAAATTATCTTATTTCGTTTAACAACTTGATGTTTATAGTTTCTTTTTTGTATTTGGTGTTTGACGTATTCCTTTGTTTTTTATGTTTTCGGTGTTTTTTATCCATTCTCTTTTGAATGCGTTCGAAATAGTTTGTAATAAGTTTAAGGAACGTATTCAATCTCATTCATTTGTTTCAAATGAGCCGAATAGCAATGGAGAATTTGTATGGGAATGACCTGAAATGAGTCATTTGGCCCAATGTAGACGTAGTATAAAGCACATACGACCAATACTCGATATTTAAGAATATTAAATATCACGCACAACACAGCTGATCATGAATAAGCTCGGTCAAAGTTCTTTCAAAGCCTGAAATGGCCAATTCCTTTTTTTGTCGTTTCATTATTTTACTAATCGTTAAGTAAGTGAAGGTTTAATACTGCGCCACCTCTGGTATTTTCCTCATACTAGGAACTATATTAGTAACAGTTTTTTGAAGCTTACTCCTTTAAAACGAGTTTATATATAGCTGTAATCATTGAATAATTTTGTGTCAACAAGGAATAACAGCTGAATTGTAATTTCGAGAAATTTTGCTTTAAAGTTTTCGATCTCCGTATAAGTTCTATAAAATACAGTTTGCTTTTTGTGTGATAATTTTGGCGGATTTTGTGTATGTACAGAACAACCCAGTGGCTAATCCATTCAGGCCTCTTGAAAAAAGGCATGTATTAACTGCTTCATTTGGAGTCAACACACCTCACAACATCACTGGATCGATGAAGGCTTCTAGAAGGCCTGCCTGTTAAAAGGAAGGTAAGAAGTTTTCGTTATTTCTCTGTGATGAGTATGTGAGTTGAAAGTGCTGTGTTTTTGTTTATTGATCATACGGTTTAAATGTTTTTACAGAACAAACAAACTGAAGTATATACTAAAATATAGGAAGGTTTTTTATTTTCAATACGCTTAAAAGGTTTATTGATTTATTGTATACTATAGACTTTAAAAAAAATGTCAATGCTTAAAAAGGACTCTGCTTTTATTAAATAATTGAGTTGAACTAGCTATTCCAGAAAAAATAATTAATAAAGCGTCGTTAAAGAGGAACAATGCAGTATATAATAACAAATAACTTTGTTATTATATTTTTTCCTTGGATTTTTCCGCTAATAGCTGCCTTCGAAAGTATTTTAGACAAAAATAAAGGTTAATCCCTATAACAAATATTTAAAGACACACTATATGGCAGAATCAAAATATTGTGTGATTTTAGTAATATATCTTTACATCAACTCATAGCGGAAAGATAATATTTCCAATAATATCTCTCATATGAAAAAAAAAAATAATGTTATCTATTATTTTATAACCGATATACTGTTAAATCTTATAAACACCTATATATATAATAATATTTATTCGGTTTTTAGTTTATCTGTTTACCCCTATACAATTTTCTCTTAATAAAACTCCTGAAAGTATTCCCCTATAATTTAATAGCCACTAATTATTAGATCCTAGAAATTATCTTTTAGGAATTTTTTTTAGATTTAATATTTTGCATGAATAATTTATTTTAAAAAAATTAATAAGAAACAACCCCTCAAAAATGTAATTTAGGGCAATTTATTTATGTAAAAATAATATTTATATAAATTTATTTTTTAATCTAAATTATTATCCCATTATTACAACTTCCAAAATATTTCTTCTTTATCCAAAGGAGATAGTTTTGAGAAGTTGAATTTAATATATTAAATAAATGAATTTACCCCTAATTAATATTTTAACATAAACAAATATTAATAAGCCATATTTAAGCGCTTTTAAATATTACTGGCATTTCTTCTCTTAACGGCTACGTTCTGTGGAGAGACACAATGCCAAATTGGAATACCTTGAAGACATTCAAACGCAGACTATATCTTAAAAAACTTGGATGTGATCTTGTTCAGGAATGAATTCTACGGAGGGAAAGAATGACAAGAACTCAATCGTCTGTAGATGTTGTCTGATAAACAAGAAGTCTAGCAACCTCCTACTTCTGAAAATTCTGTAAATAAAAAAAGAGCTATATGTTAATTGTAAAATGCATTTTTAAAATAGCGCTTTTAGTAGGGCTTTTTAGCAATGTGAGTGCGGAAGTACTGACAAATTTTTCCATTCCATACAAACAATAAAACGGTGTTAGCAAGGAGTGTAATAGGTCTATTAAATTTTAACCATGGAAGGACATGCTTATTTTTTATACGTAAAAGTCATGCTTCGTCGAATCGACTCATTCGAATCGACGCCATTTTTTAAAAAGGCCCTACGGACTACCTTTATGTCATAATGTTTCAAAATCACTTGTTTTTGATTATTAAGCTTATGTAGAATAAATTAAAACAAGAGTTTATTTAATATATATTTTTTAATAAAAATAATAATTTTTCACAGATTGAGTTAATTTGGATTATTTTACAAAAGGTACATTTAATAAAACAAAATAAATATAATTAAAGGCACACATTTAACATGGAATTTGTTGTAATTTAAAAAATAATGTACTAAATTTTAATGAGATCATATTTTTATAGGGTTAAGAATATATTATGATTTGTTCATGGGACGGTTGGAAGGGGAACAAAGAGCACATATTTTCCTCTTCTTCTCAGAATTTAATTCTGGAGGGTTTCGATCATTCTGCAGCCACATACTATTGATGCTGTTTCGAATTCGTATCCTATTATATAATTAAACTTTATTAAGTGAAAAGTGTTAATTTTCATTAAGCCGGCACGATTGAAGGTCTTTTGATTTGCTTAGAACATGTTGTTCGTATAGATAATAAAGCATTAATGAAAGCCATATTTAGAAAACCATAGAATTGACATATTAGCTATCTGTTAGTGAACAGCACATAACGCTACACATGTGATCAAATGTATCGACGCCTCCTTAAGCAAGCGGTACATCGTATTCGTCCAAGATACTTTAATCCTCTGAAGAGCTTTATTCTTCAAAGCTTTCATTGAAAGGGTCCTCTTGACCAGGGTTGCCTCTTGTAAAAATATTTAGTTACCAAAATTTGATCAAAAAGTTACCAAAATTAAATAAAAATTAATTAAATACACAAACATTTTTTAAAGTAAAAAAATCAATAAAATTATAACACATTTATTCAACATTAAAATACTTAAAATTAATAAACAGAAATAGTGGTAAAATAAATTTAGTTAATATTTTTAAGTATTAAATTTTTCTTTTTTAAAATTTCTTATTTTTAATAACTAAAAACCACAAAATAAGTAAAATTCATAAACTCATATACTTATAAAAATGAGATTATATCTTTTTTATTTGAATTAAATAAAAAAAAAATAAAAATATATATAGAAAAAGTTCAACTTTTTTCTTGTTTAAAATTTATTTATTATATTAATATAAACACCGCAAATAAGTAATAAATTCTGGTAAAAGTAATTTTTTTGTCACAAAACAAAACAAAAAATTATAAATTAATGGTATAAAAATGAGATCCTTATCTTTTTTATTTGAAATAAGTAGGAACTAAAAAATATACAGCATTCATAGGCAATGAATATTGATTTTAAGAAAGTAAATGAATAAATACAAAGGTATGGCATTTAATGCTTTAAAAACATTATCGGTTTCCTCAAGTTAAAATTTTATTCAATTTTTAATAACTAAGAATCAGAAACTATACAGTTCGTTTGTTTTATAGGATATCAATTCTAACTACGGGCACCGATTTTAAATATAAAGAAACTTTTTCACCATCACCTCAAGTTAAGGAGTTATGAAAAAATACGATATACAGTTCTCTTTCCAATAACTGCTCATAAGTGTAATTATTCCAAAGTATTTAAAGCTTTTGCTGATATATTTTTACGTTTTAGAAAAACATATTGTGAAAGAAACGAAAATTTTATTAAATTTATTCAAAGCAATTTTAAGCGGCTGGAAAACCTTAATTTTTCAGTAAGTTACTTTAGAAATTTTTCCTATGAGTAATGTAATCAATTTTCATGTAATCAATTTTCGTTATATCAAAATATATCTGGAATTATCCACAATATCTAGAAAGGTCAAATGAATTCTTAAACTTCAAAGACAATGATTCAGACAATTCACGGTAGCAAATATGTTTATTATGAAAAAGTATTACAATTTATGATTTTCAAGGCCATTTACAAACCAAAAGATAAAAACGAATTTGTTTACAAAAATGGTTAGACCTAATCAGCCCTATTATGAATAACTTTTCAAGTGGAATCGAAAAAGAGAGTTTTCATTTTTAAGATAAACCTCAAGAACATTCAGGGAAATTAAAAAGGAAAAAAACATTCAGCAAAAAATAACTTAAAAATGTCCAAAATGTTCTAGAGCTTTATCTTAATAATTAAAACTCCTTTTTCCGATTCCGCGTGAAAAATTAAGAGCTGAATATTTCCTAATGAATGCTGTCAAATACGATCGAAATCGGCTGATGCAGTTTAAAGATATTATTCTGTTTGTACATATCAGGTTTTTACATTTTTGCCTATAACTCCTAAGCTAGAGCTGATCTCGAAAAAAAATCTCAATTTTAAATCTAAAAATCTTCTTCTGGTGACCGCATATAATTAGGCTTGTCTCTCATTTCGCAGAGTTCCTTTGAAGTCATTATGCTATTTATTGTATTAAAACCCAACTTATTTCGTGGCTTCGTTTTATAAGAGACTTCTTTGTTAACGTTAAATTTCAAGATTGAAATATTTTGACATATTCTTTTGACATGATTCGCAAGATTTTCAGATGATGCGTTCGGAAAACTTAGAGAAATGTTCAATACAAAACATTAAGGTCATGCTGCACTAAAAAATGTTTAATGTAATATTAAATACAATTTTTTATATAAATCTTGCAAACAAACTGATTATTTTGAATTTTTTGGAAAAACTAAAGGAAAAAAGTTACCAAAACAATAAAAAAATTACCCAATTACCAAGTCAAAAATTTTCTACCAAATTTGGTACTTAATTACCAAACTGGTAACCCTGCTCTTGACCAGTCTCCTCATTGTTGTTGTAGGGCTCATCGTCCTAGTCGTTGTCCAGATTATTTTAAGAGTCCTCTGTACCTAATCTATCGTTGTTGCAATCCAATTCATCGACGAATTCTTTGCTGTCGTCACAAATCGACAGAAATTTATTTATTTCCTAAACTTTTATTAATTTTTTGCTGCACAATTTCCATTTTAACTGTACAAATCTGATATTATTACAGAAAATATGACAAATTTTCATATAAAAAGAATAACATAAAAAATGCAAAAGTGACACAAAAAACATGCTTCGTTGTTTCGACGACGCCAATTCTTTATACTACAAATGAAAACAAAACAAACAAAAACAAGAAAGAAAAACGATAAAATGTGACCATGCATCGTCGATTCGACGAAGCATGTCCTTCCAGGCTTAACAAAGCCCTGCTTGAAGGCCTGCAGAAAGAGCACATATTTCAGGAATAGTGAACGAAGTGCAATAATCAGGGCTTATGAAGAAAGTACTTTAAGAATGTATTTTTAAAAAAGGGCTTTTTAGTGAAGCGAGTGCGGAAGTACTGACAAATTTCCCATTTCATACAAGCAATAAAACAGTGTTTGCAAGGAGTGTGGAAGGCCTATAAAAACCTAACGCAGGCCTGGTAGAAGGCCTACGGACTTCTGCAATTGCCCACTGGGTATATGCGAGGAACACATCTGCATCATTAGCTCAACTTTGACTTAACTCTACTTTAGCGGTAATTCCTTGTCGGCACAGAATTATAATATAGAGTCGACACCGCCAATATTGACCACTTCCCCGTTCTAACAGCGCTGCAATCGATTGGCAAATCAGCAAAGTTTAAAATCAGTTCGTGAACATGTAAATATAAGTCCCAAAATGATCACAAAATGATCCCAAATGTAAAATAAACAGAAAAAGTCCCATCTGTTTTCAAGGTTGCTGACTGCTACAATGTAGAGATGTTTTCGTTTATTTGTATTTATGCCGATTGATGTTTTGCATATCTATTAAAATGCAATACTTCTAGATTAATTCTTCTATTCAGCATTCTGTTATTAATAAGCTGCAAGAATACGAAAAATTAATAAAATAAGAATTATGTTCTAATTGATGTTTTTAGATATGTTTTATATTAATATCACATATTTAATATCATTTATAAGAACAAATAAGAAAGCGCTGAACATGATTTAATATATAAAATTTTTTAATTTTTTTTTTAACTCTTTAAAGAATTTATGAACCGCTACGGAACAGGTAAGCGAAATTTGTATTTCTGTTTACAAATATTTTTTAATATACTTAAAACTTTTTGCTAGAAGCAATGCATTTTAAATTTTTTTACAAAAAAGTTAATAATATTTTGAATCAACTCCGCAAAATGTTCTGTTGGTAAAGTAAGACCACTATTTCGAGTTCCTTCAAATTCACGAACTTCAATTAATTTTGAAATTTTTTAATAATTTTTGTGTTGATCACACATAAACATTTTGCATGCTACGTAGTCGTATTTTTTTCAAAATGTTTGGGCAATATATCCAGAAAAATAATTTGTTGCCATGTCATTAATATTTGGAGCAACTTGTGAGAGTTCTTCAGTGTCAGAATCTTCAAATTCACAAATATTCAATTCCTCGTCAAACTTCATATAGCATTTGCTGAAATCTTCGATATTGAAATCAGATGTATTCATATTAAAGAAAATAGAGAAGAGATTAATATATTTAGAATAAAACTAAGCTCAATTTTTCTACGATATAATACATATTCGTATGTATTTTATATATTTTTCTCATCTTTCATTACGTACCGGGGCTTTGTGTTTTTACAAAATAGACGTAAACTGTGAAATTTTCAGAAAAAAGTGATATTTAAACGTGCTTCATGCAACCTTTAAGTAGAAAATTTGATTTATATGGGGAAAAAGTGCTCTTTTTTTAAAAAAATTTCAACTACTAATTTTTGAGTGCAAACTCTAAAACATTGGTACGCGTCTCGTTTTTTATTTTACTTTTTGAAAAAATTTAATTTTTTTCGTTTTTTGTATTAAAAAAACGCAAAAATCCAAATTGAAAAAAAATTTTATTGAAATTTTGTGGCAATATTTTCTTAAACTATACCTAAAACAAATACAAAAAATTGTGCGACTAAGTTGAATACCCTAGCGGTTTAATAAATCGCAAAAATCCAAATTTGAAAAATTTTATTGAAATTTTGTGGAAATATTTTCTTAAAAAGTACCTGAAACATATACAAAAAATTGTGTGATTAAGTTGAATATCCTAGTCGTGAAATTTTTAGCTAGAAGTGTACCCTTTTGAAAAATTCAAGTCTTGGTATTTTTAGCTAAAAAATTACCAAAAATTTAAAAATCTAAGTATTGAAAAATTCCCCAAGAAATGGATAGTTGAGACAATTTGTGCAAAAGATTTAAAAAAAATATTTATTCAGAAAAAAAAAAATTGCAGCTGTTGAAACTTAACTGTTTTCAAAATCCTTAAAGTGCCCTTTTATGTCATATCGAACACAAAAAAAAAATCATAAAAATCGGGAAACATATCTTTCTCATTTGAAATAACTTCAATGATTCTAAAAAAAATATTTATGATTTATATTCGAAATAATTTGGAGTTCCAGGGTTGCCAATATACATATCAGTTATCAGCAACAGTGAAGATATGAGTACCAATATCAGCTGTAAACAATTAGCCGAGCAAGATCATTATTAAAAAACTTCAAAAATAATGTTTTTAGTAAATGAGTGTATGAAAATAACATAAAAAAATTATGATCCGCAACGGTGTAGGATGTTTATTGAAAGAAATTTTTCAGTGGTATAATTTCTAAACTACAACATCAGCCAATATATTAATTTAAAAAATTATTTTTTGGGTTTTTGTAAAATAATTACGATCACTGAAGGTTATCGTTGCAGTCAAAATATTTAAACAACCGTCATAAAATAGACCAAAATTAGTTTTTAGTAGTTTTTAGGGTTAGTTCTTACGCTTTAAGACAAAAACAATATTAGGAGGCAGTTCATCATCATTTTGGGTAATTTCTTCCAAGGCAATATTAGAATCATCAGGATAAATTCAATCTTAGATCATTGCTTGCATTTAAAATATTCTAAAATATGTCAGTGACAACAAAACTTACTCTCTACATCTGCCATATTTAATAGAATTGATGAATCGGAAGTTCCATATGACAAAGCATCGGGAGAAACAATATTATGAAAACTCATTTGCTTAAGATTTTTATGTAGAGTAAATAATGATGGATTTTGTTTATAGGATCCTTGGTCGTTTCTAACAACTGATATTGTATTTTCGAGGTAGATGAGATGTTATAAGATACTGTTGGTTTTCACTTTTTTTTATACTCTCACAGCTGAAGTAACCCAAGAATTGTTTGACAACATTGGCGTCGGAAGCGGGGGAAAGGGGGCAGTTGCCCCCTCACTTTTTTAGCTAGAAAAACAATTTAAAAGGAAAAGATATTCAAAATATCAGTTTTTTTACAACGATAATATTTTTGTATTATATATTTTCCTCTTCTTTCTCTCTTCTTCATGTTTCATGTGAAGAAATTTTGGTGAACTTTTTTTGCACCACCATTTGTACTGCCCCCATTTGTACTGCCCCCCATTTGTACTGCCCCCCATTTGTACTGCCCCCCCAGGTGAAATTCGCTTCCGACGCGCTTGTTTGACAAAGACAATTGAAACATACTTTTGTTTCTTTTTTGTCGCTTCCATGATGATATCCATGTAATTTACAATAATCCTTAATTATTTAAAATTTATCTAATTTACTGGCAAACCAAATGGAACCTTCTTTAAGAAATTTCTCTAAGCAATCATCACCTAATTTAACTACATTGACCTAAGCCCTGCGAAGGTTTGGTTTGTACTTTTATAAATCATTTAAAAATTATTTTATTTTGCTATTTATACCTTGATTTTTCAAAATGGTCCCTATTGATCAATTAAAATACTATTGTTTGGCTAGTAAGTTTATAATTTTCCCCACAAAAATTTTATTGATGAAATGTTATATATAAATAGACATGCTACTATTTTTAGATAAAGTTACCTATATTTTAGAAATTATCTGGTAAACTGGTTTACTTATAAAACTAATCTTTTTTTTATATTTTGTTGACTAAAGCGATGACGGTATGATAGACGAAGATTTCTTATTAACCACTAAGGGAAATATATAAAAAAACATTGAGCAGTATTTATTTTAATTTATGTGGCTTATCATATATTTACGCAAAGAATTTTTACTTTTAAATTTGTAGTGGCTTATCATGTTTTCCATATATGTAAGAAAATAGTTTGGAAGCTTGTAACTACAAATAACCTATGAATGCTGATGAAGTGCTTTGAGAAACCAGCGAGGCATATTTCCTTTTTTTATTTCTGTTTATAATCATGTTGTTTCTAAGAAAACGTTTTCTAAAATTTGTATGGCTTATCATATTTTTACAGATATAATTTTTACTTTAAAATTTGTAATACCTTATCGTTAGTGTCCAACCGAAACCGGAATTTTGGCCGAAACCGAATATTCGGCCATTTTATAATATTCGGCCGAAACCGAAACATAATAATATGAAAATTTAAGTTTTTACAAATAATTTTTTTTTATTAAAAGGAATCAAAAGTACTTTCATACACATAAGAAAAAAATTTAATGTAAAAAAGTATTATTTGAATATTAAAGCTTATAATAATTGTTGATTTACTATGATTTAAATACAAATTCTAAATGTTTGATAGATTAAATCATACTTGATTTGAAATACAAATTCTAGTTGTTTGATAGTTTAAAATCGTTTATTGAGCTTTAGCACGAGGCAAGGCCCGGGATGATTCCCGCCGGCATCACAAAGATTTCTGATGAAGCCTTTAGCAGGGCCGAAATTGCAATAAAATCAGCCAGCGATGTTTTCCTTTTCATATTGAAAATGTTGTTGGTGTTGTTGTTTCTTTTAAAAAAAAAAATTCGTTGAAGCAAATAATTGTTCTAACCTGACCTAAAGCTCAATAAACGATTTTGAACTATCAAACTACTAGAATTTGTATTTAAAATCAAGTATGATTTTAACTCTCAAACATTTAGAATTTGTGTTTAAATCTTAGTAAATCAACATAATAAATAACAAGGTCATATAGAAAACTTTAAGTTTATAATAATTAATTGAAGATTACTATAATAATAAATGAGATAATTTTTTATTTTATTTTTTATTTCAAAAGCATAGCATACTTTATATCTTCAGTACACACTCAAAATAGTATGCACCTACAATGTACATTTTTATAGAACTACAAAAAAAGTATTTTTGTTTTTTTTTTAAGGTTTAGTATTACAAAAGTATAAATATTTCGTTTTATTTATTTATAAATAATTCCTTTATTCCACAAACACAGAATTCGTTCGAAAGTTTAATTATCATGTTTTGGCTTCAGTACCTATAAAACTTTAATATTGATTGCAATAGAGGTGATAGAATCGAAAATGATAGCATCGAACACAATAAATTAACCAAAATATTTTGCGTTAACACAAGAAATCAAATTATAGACGAATTAATAATTTTTGTTTTCTACAATGCGTTGTAAAAATTTTTATAATTAAATTAAATTACTGATGCAAGAAGTTTTAAAAGTTTCGGCCTCAATATAGCCGAATAACCGAAACTGGCTGTAACTGAAACCGAAACAGAATATTTGGCCGGACACTACTTATCATGGCTTTGTAGTTCAGTAGTTTGCTGTGGAGGCATATAAAATCAAAACCTTTGAGAATTACCCTAAATCAGATAACTTATTCGATGTTTAAATTTTGATGCGTCAGGTTATGCAAAAACACCGATAGTTGGGTCCTATCTATAACTTAATACTAATCAAGAAAATCAAGAGTATATAGTAGTAAATATACTAAAAAAAGGAAGACCGCGTGAAAATAGAAGTTGTAACGAAGCTCCCGGTCTTCTGGGTCTATAGTTGAGGTAAGCTCGCCGGGATTCCAAGGTCCTTACAAAATTTATTAAAATTAAGAAGACGTGCAGGTATAGTTTGATTTATCTATTGAGGCTTTAATTCAATGATACATTGAGGCTATGATGATGGGAATAACGGGTGGCTCGGTGTTCCATAGGATCTTGGTTCTGATGTGGTTTTTGAGCTGGCCGTTGCAAGACGTAAAGTGTGGCGTTGTTCGTTAGCGACTGTCGTGGTTCGGGGTTTGTTCTCGTTGTCACTAATGTGTAAGTACTGTTCGGTAATATTCGTACTATATGTTCCTAGTCGGTGTCCGAACACCCCGATATAATTATAATAAGAGAACTATCACCACATCTTAGTTAGTATCCGAAGACCCCGTATAATTATATGAGTAAATATACAAACTATTACAAACTATTACTTCTGAGTTGGTATCCGAAGACCCCGTATAATTATAGCAGCAAATATAAAAACTATTACTTCTTAGTTGGTATCCGAAGACCCCGTATAATTATAGCAGCAAATATAAAAACTATTACTTCTTATTTGGTATCCGATTACTTCTTAGTTGGTATCCGAAGACCCCGTATAATTATAGCAGCAAATATAAAAACTATTACTTCTTAGTTGGTATCCGAAGAGCCCGTATAATTATATGAGTAAATATACAAACTATTACTTCTTAGTTGGTATCCGAAGACCCCGTATAATTATATAAAACAAAACTACCATTACGTCTTAATTGTTATTTAAGTTATACCGTCCTGTACGAGTTTCTATCCTTAGATGTCCACACTTTACTTACGCTTCCTTTCCTTGCCAGGCTCCTCTATGTCCGTCCTGATTCCTCTTCTCGATTGTCCTTCGATGTCTTTAGTACTTCTTAGTAACTAATTATAGGCATGTCCGCCTCGCTCGATAGGTACCCAGCAACTAACTATAGGCACGTCCGCCACGTTCGGTAGTCCAACTGCCACTCACTTTTCGTTGTCTTGCCACTTATAAGGTTGTGGCACTTGAGAGAAATGCACTCTTTTTCCGCCTTTTCTCGAACTGTCACTGTGCTTTTCCTTGTTCTCATGGTATAATTATTTAACAAGGTAGCCGTGACAGTTTTTTGGTGATTGGTAGTTGTCAAAAACAGCTAAAGAATGTTGTAGTTTGCTGCTGTTAACTAGCTATGTGCTTATTTTTAACTTATCTTTGGTTCATTAAATTTATTCGCGAAGTTGATTGAAATGGTTTTACTTTGTTGCGGTTGACTAGCTATGCTTATTTCGTCGCTTATTTTTTCACTTTTCTTTGATTAATTGCATAAACAGATAATTTTTACAACTACCCATCGCCGCTCGTGAGAAAAAAACCAGTCTACGCTACTACCTTGTCAGTAATTGTGCCATGCTTGTTCTAAGCATTCGTTTTCTTCATTTCTTTTCATCCATTCTGACAGTTCGACCGAGTTCGCTCTCAAGTGCCACAACCTTATAAATAAGCCCATGACAGAATTAGAGAAAGTATATGCATTTCGGAGAAGGAGACTGCCACAACTGTCAAAACGAAGTTGACAGCTCATAAAAAATCTGAAAACGATGAGAAGAATGCTATAAGAAAGCGAAAATAGGCAAGAATAGCAAAATGCTTGAGTTTGACAATTCTGGCTATGAGAAAAAGAGAGCAATCTGAAATGCATATACCTTTACTAGTTCTACCATGAATCTTGCCAGCCAGCCTCTGACTAAGCTGGTGGCTGTTCTTCTTCTTTTCTTTGCTTTCTTGACTTGCTGAGTTAATTTTTCTGTTGTTTTTCATGTTCACGTATTATATCGTCGCTCTCATTCTTACACTGTATTAGTGTTTGGATCTCGTTAGTGGGCTGCTGTGTTTATGCTCATGATTTGCTTGTTTGTTGCTCTTGTTCGGTTGTTGCTAGTTTTGTGTAGGATTCGTACTTTCGTTCGCTTCTGTCGTGGATCATTGATTATCAATGATTTCTTGTGTGTAATGCTCTGCTTGTGGATTGTATTATATTTTCTCTTAAGTTGCTTAACCGCTTGCTCTTTCTTGATGTCTGTTCGGTATTCATACTTCTATGGATTCTCAGCTTTGTCGCAGTGGCCGTTATTCCCATTAGTAAATACATATATTAAGTTAGATTTATTGTAATACAGGGTGCTTACTTATCATAACAATGTTTATATATTACAGTAGTTAAAAAGTTTGTAGTTATTTCTTTTACTTAACTTTTGAGATAAATACAATATTATTTCAAGGTGAATTAAGTGGTAAGTAGAAATTGTCTAGATATATATATATATAAGAAAGAATTAATTACGTTTTAGCAAAAAAATATGTCAATGTTAAATTCAGGTAAGTTTTCTCTTCTTTTGGGTAAGTAAATTAGGAATATAAAACTTATTTTAATTCAAATAATAAAATTAAATTCATGTCAGTAATAATCAAAACAATAAATATAAATTTTGGCTGCTTCGTTGCATCTTGTTTTGTCGCTGCAAAACTCGCTTCGGGTTTTGCCCGTCACAAAGTGAGAAAATCCAAAACGTGAAATCTTTATTACCCTATATTTCACCAATGAACCATTCCTTTTATAAAATACTAGCTGAAACCAGACGCTTTGCTGGCTCGCCGCCGTTTCCAAATATAATCTTGCTTGTGCAAATTGTGGTCAAATACTTAAAAATTTGTTAAAACTTCAAAAATTCTGACGGAACCAGCATTTAAAATTATGTTCGTTTTAATGTGTGACAAAAAAAAATTGCTACAAAAAAAGTCATCGATCATCCAGAATACGTCGTAAAGTAGCCCCATACAAAATGTGTGGGAAAATGAATTTTCTTCATATTTTTGAAGCGAAGCTTTTTACGTCTTCGTTTTGTGATTTGCTTGAGTGAATCTCAAAAACGACACTTTTTCCATACACCTTTTTCTTAGAATTGTTGTTGCTTTTTGCTTGCGTCTGTTACACCAGGAGAATATAAAATTAAAATATTTCTTTGTATGCCATGAGAATCGAATTCGTAAGCCTTCAATTGATAGTCCTATACACTACAAACTGATCGAATATTCTTTGTTGCGTTGGTTGGTTTATTCAATATTAACAGCTTTATTTTGGTAGGTTGGTTTATTCAATATTAACGAAAATGCACACCAACGACAGGCAAGACACGAGAAGCAATACTTTTTTCTATGCAAAATTATATTGCTTCTCGTGTCTTGCTTGTCGTTGGTGTTCATTTTCGTTATACAAAATAAAGCAGTAAGTATTAACTGAAGATATGTTGCACCAGTTAACAATCTTTAAACATAAAAGACAAGCATACTGTTCTGAACCTATATCGCTCAAACTGTCCCGAAAAATGTTCAGCCTGAAAGTATACACATCTTAATACATAAAAGTCATTGCCATTGATATAGTGCATTTATAACATGTCCTCCAAAATATTCAGCCTGAAGAGCATATACTTACAGATTATTTTATGCTATACACAGTATTGCTGTGTACAAGTGATGTACAATACTACATACAGAACATACTACATTAACAATATCAATTTAAGTAAGAGACATTTCTTTATTTTATTATAATTATAAATTCCATCATCTTTCTTCTCAATCTATAAACTACAATCTTTTAGTATTCTTATTATGTTTTTATCACTTCCTCTATCTTTCTACTTTGTTACTAAATTTTGTTTGTTGTTATTTGTAGAAAACTGGTTATTAAAAAGATTTATTATATATTATTTTTTTTGTTGGTTTTTCGGTATGTCTAATTCTTGTTCTCCCTGTCCTATTAATGTTGTGTTCTAATGTTAGTACCAGTGGCGTTAGTGAAAAAACCCTTGTGAGTATTCTAAGTAGAAGATGCTCTGGATTAAAAGTTGTGCACTTTAATGCACGCAGCTTAAATGTCAGCAAATTGGATTATGTAAATTATGTCTTTCAAGAATCGTTTGTCGATATTATTTGTGTATCTGAAACTTGGTTTTGTAATGATGTGTCTGATTCTGTATATAGTATTGAGAACTTTATTGTCTTTAGAAATGATAGAAAGGGCGGTGGGTTTGCAATCTATTGTCGCAAAAATCTAAAAGCTCAACTTATTAAAAAAATCTGTTAAGTGCAGTGTAGAGTTTATTAATATATGTGTTTATGCCAATTGCACCAAATTGTTCGTTTCGTGTGTCTACGACCCTAATAAATACAATAGCTTAGAACCATACTTTAGTGAAGTGTCTGACGTGTCAATCGACTATAACTACTTTGTTATATGTGGTGATTTTAATGTTAATTTACTGTGCAATGATAACCTCACCAAAAATTTGTGTGAAAATATATCGTCCATTGGTCTGTCCGTTGTTAATAGTGAAATGCCCACCAGGTTTTCTTTTAGTGATAATCCCAGTCTTTTGGATTATTTCATTGTTTCAGATATATCATCTGTTTTGCTGTTTGACCAAATTTATTTTTTGTCAGATCACGATTTAATTTTTTGTACTTTAAATGTTAATTTTGTGCGCACTGTGTCTCCGAACACGTACTTGTATCATGACTTTAAAAATATAAATCGTTTTGCTCTTTTACAAGATCTACTTACAGTTCAATGGAATGAAGTGTGGAACAGTGAAACTGTTGATGAAAAGTTAATTTTTTTCTCATTTATTATTAATAGGTTATTTTCCAATCATGTCCCCTCTCGTAGTGTCACCATAAAAAATGCCTCCTGCCTCAATAACCGAGTTAAAAACGCTATAAACAAGCGAAAAAATACCCCACAGTAATACTACACAGTTTGTGGAAAAAATACCCCACAGTTGAAAATTGGGAAAACTACCGATTAGCTAGAAACGAATCAACACGTATCTAAAGACACTCAAAAAATTGTATTTCTTCTCCAAACTTAAAACATCTCTTTCTTCAAAAGATTTGTGGAACAATGTCAAAAATCTTTGTATTTGTAGCAAAACAAAATCTGAATGTCGTATTGACCCTGATCTTCTTAATAATTTTTTCTTGTCTGGCACGCAGAACTCCGTTTATATAAATTTTTCAAATCCAACACAATATGTTGAACAAACGTTTGAGTTTTCTGCAGTAAGTGAAAGCGATGTAGAAAAATGCGTTTAAAAAATTAAGTCAAATGCAGTCGGAGCAGATGGAATTCATATTAAATTCATAAAATAAATCTTACCATTTATTCTCAGTCCACTGACACATATTATTAACCACTGTTTCACAACATCTTGCTTTCTAAGTTCTTGGAAAACTGCAATTGTTCTTCCTGTTCCCAAAAAAACAGCAGCGAATGAGCCCAATGATTTTAGGCCAATAAGCATTTTGTCGTCATTATCAAAAATTTGTGAATCTCTAATGGCTTATCAAATATCAAGCTACCTATTGCAAAATAAGCTGTTATCTCCACAGCAGTCAGGTTACCGCGCTGGACATAGTTGTTCTACTGCTATGATAAAGATTTTGGATGATATAAGAAACTCGTATGACAATGAATCAGTAACTCTGCTATGCTTACTCGATTTTTCAAAAGCGTTTGACACAGTTTATCACCATTTACTATGTTATAAGCTTAAATATAAGTATCCTTTTAGTGACAGCGCTGTGTTACTCCTGAACAACTATCTTTCCTATCGAGTACAGAAAGTTAAGGTCGGTGAAAATTTTTCAAGTCTTTCGTCTGTTTGCAGTGGGGTTCCCCAAGGATTGGTACTAGGTCCTCTTTTATTCTCCATTTTTACAAATGATATTTTCAGCGTTTGCAGGCATTCGTTCATGCATGCTTATGCTGATGATATTCAGATATATCTCTCACGTAGAACTGGTCTCATGGAAGACCTGGTATTCAGGCTTAATGAGGATCTAAAAAGTATAAGTCAGTGGGCTGTTAGCAATGGGCTTCAAGTTTATGCTGCGAAATCATTTGTATTACCCATCAGCAAAGATAATGTCTTCTTTGAAGATATACCGGACCTTATTTTAAAATACCAAAAGCTAAGTTTCGTCAGCAAAATCAAAAATCTAGGTTTTCATATTAATTCTACACTTACCTGCAGTGACCACATCTACAGTGTGGTTCAAAAAGTATATTATATTCTGCGTAATCTAAGAGTTTCAGCTGATTATACGCCAGTTGAATTGAAACATAAGCTTGTTCTTCAACTCATACTACCTATAATTACTTATGCAGAATGTGTTTATAGCAATTTGGACTCCCGATCTCAATTAAAATTAAACTAAGCATTTAACCAGGTTACACGATATGTTTATGGGCTGCGAAAATTTGATCATATATCTCAGTTTAAAAAATCTATTCTTGGAAGTGATATTATTAACTATCTCAATGCTAGAAATTGTATCTTTCTGCATAAAATAATAGTGTTTAAAACGCCTCCTTATTTGTTTGAAAAAATTCGATTTGGTCACTCAACAAGAAGTTTCATGCTGACCCCACCGAGTTTCAACTACCTCAACTCCACAAGATTATTTTTTATTAATGCCACTCGTCTTTGGAATTCCTTACCGAGCCATGTAAGAGCTTTAAAGGAAATAACAAGATTTAGACTTGCCGTATTTCAACATTTTGCTTCTAATTAACGATTAATAAATTCGCCAGTTTTCTTTAAATCTATACTTTCTTCTTGTCACTTTTTGTTTTTCTCACTTAATTACTTCAATTGTATACTCTATCTGGATTTCTCTATTTCTACTTAACATTAAGATTAATTTTATAATAAGTTTAATTGCTTAAATTAGGTTTAAGAAAATCTTTAATTTGTATAATCCTAAAAATATTGTTCCAACTTGTACATTAAAAGAACTAAGTTCTTATCGTACTATAAATAAATAAATAAATAAAAAATTATAAATATAGACTAATTCTAGAAAATCACAATTGCAATTATAAGGATTTCTCAGTATAAAATGTTGCCGAAAACTACTTGACAAAACTGTCAACACAGAAAAAGTTCTGAACAAGAAATATTTATATGATATTTTTTGAACTTTCCAACTTCATGTTAAAAAAAGGATTATAAAAACTGCTTTGTATGTTACTTTACAATTGCAAATCACTAAAATAACGCCTTTAGTTCTCCATTTGAAAATTCCCTTTAATTTGCACGACCAAGCAAAATGCTTTCCTTTTCCCTTTTAGCTCACAAGACGATTGAAAAATCCCTCAAAAATGGAAATTACTCCAATCTGGCATCACTGGCTGGCTATACACGAGCAGGCGAAATAGAACTGGGCGAAACTTATCACAAGGTACCAATTGTTTGAATGTTCACAGGCACTTAAACAATGCCTTTTTGATAAATATAATTTACGAATAATAAGCCATCCCAATATTTGTACAATACGATTAAGGACAACTATTGATGCAGTATTTGCTAGATATATCGATGATATGTAATATACGTTTGCTATTTTAGATATCAAAACCAACCATTTATTCCATTAATAAATTCCATAATAATAATTCAAAACATTTACAAAAATAACTAAAAACTATGCAACATGTAACCAAATAAAATAATAATGTAATGTAATAAAATGTACTGGTGTGAGTATAAACGTGTATTTTTTTAGTTGACATTTTGATATATAAAATTTTTGAATTTAAAGATTATTTTATTAAAAAACCATTAAATTATTAAGTCTATTAAAATGCGAAAAAGCTTCGCTTCACTCGTGTGTCCAACGACGCATATTTTTTTTTTTGTCTATATTGGTATCAATTGAAAGGTAATGCGGTTAGCAACATCTTATGCATCTAGCTTGGTGTTGTATACTTTATAGTTCGTAAATTACGACATTATACACTTTTTCTTTTCCAATGATCTGCATTGAACTGCTTTTGCAGCACAAGGAGAATGTTTGGAAAATGCAAATTTTTTCAGCAATGCAAACGTGAAACATTCTAAAATATAAACTTTATATTAAGCGTCACTCTTCATTCGCACCAAAGAAATTTACGCTGCAATGTGTACGCTTGTAAGATGCGAGTTGTGCGCATATTGCAAATCGTGATGCATTTTCGAACAGACCCTATTTCTGCTACTCTAAAATAAAAAAGGATAAAAGGATTATGCGACTCCAGTAGTGAAGGTGTTTAAAGACTCCTTCACCAAACCACTTAAATTAGCTAAGAATATAATTACCATACTAACAGCCCTATTCTAGAAAAGTAACAGTATTTTTTATATTACTATGTATTTGTTGTTTTCAAAACAAAATTTTAAGGTCAGAAAAAAATTTTTTTATTGAGATTGTCTCTATCTGAAAAGTAGGTGCAAATTTTTATGAAAATTTGTTATTTTTGAGCTTCAAATTTTTTCATCGAAATTTTTAAAATACTGGGAAACAATTCTTACTTTGCCAGAATAGGGCTGTAAACTAAGTAAATAAGAAACATCCTTCATAAAATAAAAATAGCACTGGTTAACATAAGCAACAATTCATTTATTTATGCTGACAGCACCAAGAAGGTATTAATATTAACGAATTCAGTTTTTAATGAAAATAAAGTGTAAATAATAAAAATAAAGCTTTTAGTTAAGCTGCAAAATAAAAATTGCGTTACACATCACAAAAAGTAACAACTTGACAAATTAAGGTATTTGTCAAGTTGTAAAGTATATGGGCGAAAAGAGAAACAGAGAACAGAGAATATAAAGTTTATGGGGGAGTTCCAAAATGTATTTTAACAAAGCATCATTGTGTTTTATTTTGAATTGGTTCGGAGATTATTTACCAAAACTGTGCAACTATACTATTTTTAAGAATATCAACAGAGTTACGCAGTTTTCGTAATTAAACTTAGCACCAATTCAAAATAAAACACACTGATTCTTTTTTAAAATGCATTTTGGAACGTTTTATGTATTAATGCACTATGTTAATGCAAAAGACTTATATTTGTTTTCACTATGTCATTTTTATGACTATACAAGAGTTAATCACCTTAAATATCACCTTAATACAACCCTAGAACATTTTCTGCGTAGATCTATTTAATAATTTAATTGTTTTTAATTTTCCAAGATTGGCAAAGTTAGAAAAAATGTCAACATGTTGTTATTTTCAATTTTATTGACAACAAAACTGACCACTGAAAATTACATAGTGAGCAAGCAAGCATTATATTGCATTTACATTGGGCCAAATGACTCATTTTAGCTCATTCAGTTAAATGAGAAACGAAATCGTCTCATTTCCCATACAAATTCTCAGTTGCAATTCATCTCATTTGAAAGAAATGCATGAGAGTGTGTATATTCTTCAAACTTCTAAAAAGCAATATTTAACGCATTTAATGGTGAATGGATAAAAAACCGAACACACTAAAAACAAAGAAAAACGTTTAACAACAAATAATTTTGTAAAAAACCCAGTAAAAACAAAACAAAGAACCGGTTGTCAAACGAAATCAAATACGATTGTCAAACGAAAAAATCAATGTAAGCACTTTTGAATGACTCATTTAAAATGAATAATTTCCCAGTGGGCATTTAAGCGAGTGCTCCGCAAAAGAAGGCATGCTAGCACTGCTATTATTGGCTTCAATACACCTTCAATGCTCGCTGTATTAATGAGTGCTTCTTTTGTAAGGTCTACATTTTGAAGGCTTGGAGTCTTTTTATATTATTTTATATGAAAAAATTTACAAAAAAATTCCAAAAAAATTTTTAAATAAACAGAACAGTTTTTAAAAAAATGTAGATTTAAAAAAACAAAAAAATTTTGGTCTGAGTTGGGTCTCGAACCCGGGCTCCCGAAAACTAACACATTATATATTATATTTATATGGAAAAACTATGGAAAAATATAAGTCTTTTCTTACATTTTTGTATGAAGACAATTTATAAAAAAATTAAAAAAAAATCCTATATACACAGAACAGTTTGTAAAAAATGTAGATATAAAAAAACCAAAAAAAAAAATTTTGTCCGAGTTGGGTCTCGAAGAAGGGCTCCCGAAAGCTTACTTTCATTTGGATTGATGCAAAATAAGCAACTGGTTCTCAACAACCACGGTAGATGAGTGGGTAAGATGTCGGACCGCCACATGAGAGGACCATGGTTCAAATCTGAAATTGATAGTCGTTTTCCATTTGGAGTTGATATTCATGTTGCTTTTCCTTCTAACGTGACTTCTCGAAAGAGCGCTTCTGGCAGGTCTCCTTTGAGCAAGCTGAGCGGAGGGCCTAACAAATTTTCCCATTTCATACAAGCAATACAACGGTGTTTGCAAGGAGTGTGGAAGGCCTTTTAAAACCTAACGCAGGCCTGCTAGAAGGCCTTCGGACTCCTGCAATTGTTCACTGGGTTGGCCCAATGTTAACGTAGTATAATGTTACTATTTGAATAAAAATACTTAGAAAAACCATTGGGACTCGTCCAGCGACTAAAGAAAAAGAAATTGGTCAAGGTGATTTCCAGTCAAGCGATTTCATCTTTTTGTCATAATTAGGCCTGCTTTTGAAAAAAGACGCTCGGATGGCACCGATGTGCCCAAAACAATTAGTGTCTTCCGTGCAACTTCATAGACATGAGGGTAGAGTTTTTTCACCGACTCCCACTCCCAGTATTGCATCAACAGACCGATTGCAGACAGGTCTATTGAGGTATTGCCGCAATTCAATTGGTGCGCCACCAGCTGTATCTTGATCTGCTGTCGTATGCACAAAAAAAATAGGGCTCCGGGCCATAAAAAACACTATCCCAGCAACGGTTTGACTTTGGCTCTGAATCTAGCTACTCACCAACATACACGAGATCTCGCTAAAAGTTTTTCATAAAATTTCAATTATACAGGGTCCGCCATCTAACGTTTTTTTCAACTAGTGCTTATTTCGTGAATGGTAACACTTAGCTCATGTCTGATTCGACGGATAAATAGTTTTATCCTTCCGCTGAACGAATATGGTTGTGTATACGCTTGAACAACGCTGGGAAATATTGCGGCATTACTTTGAAAATCATGGTTATGTTGCAGAATGTGTACGAAAATTGCGTACGGATTTTGGAAGAAAAGAAGCACCGTCAGCTCCGTATGTTCGTTATCTTGTAAAAAAAGTGAAAGAAACTGGCATCCTCATCGATAAACCAAAGCGTGAAAAGCCAAAAGTTGTGCGTACACTCGAGAATATTGATGCTGTGGCAGAAAGTGTGCGTGAAGCGCCATCAACATCAATTCACCGTCGTTCTCAACAATTGAACATTTCGGAGACATCATTGAGACGAATTTTGCATAAAGACCTTGGTATGACACCATACAAAGTCCAATTGGTTCAGGAGTTGAAGCCAACTGACCATCCAATGCGTTTTCGCTTCGCTAAGTGGGCCTGCGATCGACTTACAGAAGATGCCGATTTTGCCAAAAAAATCATCTTTTCAGATGAAGCTCATTTTGATCTTGGTGGGTATGTAAACAAGCAAAATTGTCGCATTTGGGGCACAGAAAACTCGCACGCATACATTGAAAAGCCGCTGCACCCAAAACGAGTCACTGTTTGGTGCGGATTTTGATCAAGAGGTATAATTGGGCCATTTTTCTTCGAAAATGAGCAAGGAGTGGTCGTTACAGTCAGTGCGGATCGTTATCGAGCCATGTTGAACGAATTTATGTTCCAATATCCTCTTTGAAGAGGAGGATATTGGCAACATTTGGTTTCAACAGGACGGCGCTACGTGCCACACAGCCGAAGCTACACTCGATGTTTTGCGCCCTGTTTTTGAAGATCGCATTATCAGCCGCAGAGCTGATGTCGTTTGGCCACCTCGGAGCTGCGATTTGACACCGTTGGACTATTATTTGTGGGGTGCCCTCAAAGATAAGTGTTATGCCGACAAGCCAGAGACAATTGACGCTTTAAAGGACAATATTCGTGAAGCCATTGGTGAATTACAGCTGCACACAATAACCGGAAAGATTGTACTTTCAAATAAAAAAAAAAATTGAGAAAATATCCAGTGGTTTTTTTTTATAGAATTTTCAAAAAAAAAAGTTTTTTGGCGGACCCTTTATATGATTTTCCGCTTGGACATTTGAAAATTTAATAAAAAAAAAACCCGAATGATTATTTTATTATCCGTTACAAAACAATATTAAGTTCTACCGACGCGATTATTTTAAACCGACGCAATTTTACCGATTTTTCCAAAGCAAGACTCGACGTCAAAATACTCGATTATTTTGGGCAAAAGTAGATTTTTATTTAAATTCTAAGTCGATTTACCCATCACTAATGCGCTGACGGAGCTTGGGTTTGATGCCGCACTGATAGCACTGATAAATCAAATGCAAGTTGGCAGGATTATAAGTGCAAAATTTGGTGCGTCATCCACGTTAAGATCTGTACCAAGGGGAATCTTTCAGAGAGAGATTCTTTCACCTCTAGTCTGGAATTTAGCAGTAAATGAACTGTTAGTCAGACTGTAACTAGAGGGGTGCAGGGTGATAAGTTATACAGATGACGTTGCTATTGCTACCTCTGGAAAATACCTATATACTAATTGTAGGTCTCGTTTTTGTATTTTTGGCTTTCGAGCGCTTTAAAATCAAATTATGGGAGTTAATTGCCTTTAGATTATTATTTTTATTCGATTTCTGCGCGAGATTAGATAAAGAAGAATAATTAGAACTGTTATAACATCTGATAGAAATTTGAACACGCATTACATTTAAAAGCAATGTTATTAAGGGTTCTCATCTAAGCATGTAAACATGTAAACATGTATAGCATTTAAACTTTTGATGAGCGATAAAGTATAAATAGCCTAAATGTCGACAAAATGGCGGCTGCGACAACATTATGACCTTTTTTAAATCTTAAACCTATTGAAGGTTTTTCATTAACATAGAAAAATAAATAAAACGTGTTCATATTTACTCCAACTACTTTAAATATGTAATGATTAGCGCCGAAGACAAACATCATTCACACACGTAGGTTTACATGCTAGTTTACACTACAAAATAGGCTCGGAAATGATGTAAACTCGCGCCCATACAAATTTTGACAGATAATTTAGGCGCATGTAAGTTCACAAGGTTTACAATGTTTACGGGTCAGCTACATGCTTAGATGAGAACCCTTATTGTTTGTGTTAATCAAATTAAAACACTCAGTACTGAGATTCACGCAGATTCTATGCATGCATTGAGAACAAATGCAGCAAGAAACCAACTCCAACGTGCGGGAGCGGCACAAATTGCAAATAGACATTTTAGTCTTTATATTGTAGTTGTTTTTTTTTTTTGAGAAAATAAATTGAGTGAACGCAGTATTAGAGACGATATTAACGCAACGGTAGTAAATAATCAACTGATATATATATGTATATATAATATAACATGTTACAAACTAGAATGTGTCTTTTTTAATATAATAAATAAAGACTAAATTGCAGTCTTATGGCATAATATAATAAATTACAAACTAAAATGGTGTCTCATTATATAATATAAGAACTTCAATTTAAATTGAAATCTTATTACATAAAATGATAAATTACTAACTAAAATGATATCTTATTAAATAATATAGTAACTTACAAAATAAAAAGTGTACAAACAATTTGAATCAATTTTGTACTAACCTAAATAATATACAAAATTGAATATTTACAACTTAAAACTATATAGATATAATATTTTTTACATTTATAACTAATTTCTTCAAAATATAAAAAAAAATTACTTAAAAATGTACTTGATATATACTTACAGTGGTTGCAATATCTACATTATTATACCTGTACTCCAATGCTCCAGGAAACATTTCATGGAATGTAGGAAGCATTCCCCTTTGTTGCACACTCCATTGCTTTTTTTACATTGCATGTCATTAGAGGGAAACATTCCTCTCAGCTGTGTTAAAAATGAATGTGGAAACATTCCTCTCCGCTGTCTTAAAAAGCGAATTACAAGCAGTCCTCTTCCCTGTTCTAAGAATTAATGTGGAAACAATCCTCTCCCTTGTTACGAAAATGCCCGGCCAGGATTCGAACCCGGGAACCCTGAGCGACAGTCAAGCGCGCTACCACTAGACTATCGAATTCTACAATAAGCGGCTAGAAAGCAATGATATTAATATTTTCTATTGCCATTGCTTGACAATAAATAAAAGTTTCCAAATGCATTCTTAAAGAAGCGGTGTGGAAACAACCTTCCGATTTTTCCTGGAGGGAAGATTCAGACACTGAAGGATAAACAACTTGAAAACTTAAATACAATGTTTAACGAAATCTTGTTTGATAACAGGACAACTATACACAGAGAAAACAACATTTTCAAAAGTGGCAGAAACGAGCTACTTTTAAAAACATTTAACCCAGATTTTGCACTTCTAACGTTTATTTCAATTTTAAGAACGAACATTTTAAAATGAAATAGTAAAACGTTTATTTTCATTTTAAAAACGAAAATTTTAAAATGAGAATTTAAAATGATCGTTTGATTTTTAACAAATCTTCTCAAATGCAATAGTAAAACGTTTGTTATCATTTTAATAACGAACATTTTAAAATTATATTCTAAAATGTTCGTTCAATTTTTAACAATAAACATCTTAAAATGCAGGGTTAAAACAAATATTTATATTTTAATAACGAAAATTAAAATCTCATCGCCTCTGTGGTGCAGTGCACTAGTGCGCGCTTGTACGGGTATCACAAAGATTTCTGATGAAGCCTTTAGCAGGGCCGAAATTGCAATAAAATCAGCTAGTAATTTTTTCCTTTTCATATTGAAAAAACTTTGTTGTTGTTGGTGTTTCTTTGGAAGATTCGTTAGAACAATTAATTGTTCTAACTTTGACCTAAAGCTCAATAAACGATTTTAAACTATCAAACAACTAGAATTTGTATTTAAAATCAAGTATGATTTAAACTATCAAACATTTAAAATTTGTACTTAAATCATATAAAATCAACATAATAAATAACGAAAATTTTCATTATTTTCCATTAATTAAAAAATTTACAGAAATTCCTATTTGCTTTATTAATTAAAAAAGTTTTATTTGTTTTAAAAACAATAGTTTTATTTCAGCAATTTTATCATCAGCTTGTCCATCTCGTTAAAAATTTTTGGATGATGATTTTGTATCCCAGCGTCTATAAAAAAAAATTTTCAGATATTCATTTTATTTTAAAATACTTACCTTTTAGTTGTGGCAGCAATGCTACAACTCAAACTTTTTCATTATTTTCTTGTTTAAGTGATGAAATCGAGAATGAAAAAATATTTTATTTTCTGAAAAAATGTCAAATACATAAGTCAATGAAACATATATAACAAACAATTCTTTATCAACAAGCGTTTTGAAACAAAGTATGTGAAACCAACACCCCACCCCCACTTGAATGGTAGATATATATTCATTTTACTATGTCATAATAAAACGTTCGTAGTTGTTTTGAAAATGTCTCGTTTCACTTTTCTCTTTAAAAATATGCGGTTTCATTTTTGTATTGTGTAAAATGTTTTTAAAGATATTAATTTTAACCTACTGTGTATATTAGAGTAAAACATTGTAGTTGTCTTTAAAACGTTTCGTTTTACTTTTCTATTTTAAAATGTGCGTTTTCATTTTTGTATGGCGTAAAATGTTTTTAAAAAAAAATAATTTTACTGAACGTTTTAAAAATGTACGATTTTGATTTTTTGTTTTCTCAGTGTAGTTTTCCCAAAAAAAATAAAGTGAATGCTATCATTGGGAGATAAATTTGTTCAACAAAAGGGGATGACAAGGAGAAAGATGTTGCTTGATAAACAATAACAAACAGGATTTAAAATCATAAACGACGAATAAAAAATATCATTCAGGAGAACTTATATTAAAAATACATGAAAAAACGGAACAATTCACAAAAAAACTGAAAAACAAGATCATCATAAAAAAAGCAGATAAAAGCAACAAAACGTTCATATTGTACAGAGAAGACTATAAAAACAAAATGGAAAACCTTCTTGAAGACAAAAATACTTACAAAACATTGAGGACTGACCCAACAATAAAGCTTATCAACTACAGTACAGTCAATAACCTTAACAAGAGATAATACATTGGATTTGGGCAAAAAACACAGCTCTCCACGGTGCAGGCACCAAGATTATATGGACTACCGAAAACACATAAACCAGGATTACCTCTCAGACCAATAGTATCTTCAAATGTACAAACTAGCGAAATACATTGGGCAAATACTTAAAAATGTAATATCAGACATATATAATATAAAAAATTCGATACAACTCAAGGAGAGAGAGCTAACACCAACCACCTTAACGCAGCTATTCTGACGGATAGCCAAGCTGCCGTTAAATCTTTAGCTGCGATCAGTACCAACTCCAAACTGGTAAGGCAGTGTAAGGATGAACTGGCCCGGCTAAGTCACCAACTTAGCATTACCATAATCTGGGTTCCCGGCTATAGGAACATTTATGGTAATGAAAAGGCGGATGAATTGGCCAGGCGGGGTTCTTCCCTTGACGTTTCCAGAGCGGAACCAGTCGAAGTTCCACTGAACACAGTCAAGAGAGGAATTCGTTCTTACTACTTAACCTTAGCCGGTCGTAGATGGAGAGAACTACCAACCTGCAGCACATCAAGAAAAAATATGGCCCCTTTACAATATAGGCAGAACTCAACAGATGCTCTCAAAGCCCCGGAGCGACATAGCCAGATTAACGGCTATTATTACGGGTCACTGGTGCATCGGAGTTCATGCCGAGAGAATCGGACTACCTTTCAACACCCACTGTCGCAGCTGCGATGACCCAAATGAAAAAGAAACACTAACACACTTTCTGTGCACCTGCCCGGCCCTGGCCAGGTCCAGACTAACAACGCTTGGCAGGCCCCTCCTCAGCAACCTAGAGGAACTCTCAACAACAAAAATCTACAATCTCCTAACGTTCATCAATCGCACCGGATGGTTATAACCTAGCAATGCGCTGCCCAGTCAACCAACAGAAACACGAGGTTATGTTATCAAAACGGCTCACTAGAGCTACTTGGATCCTACTTGCATGTAGAATCACCATCTAAACCAACAAACCAAGGAGAGATTAAATTCCTGTATTCTGGATGAACAAGACATACTTGTGTCCCTTGACGTAATTTCGCTGTTTGCTAACATTCCGATATAATTGGTCATGAAAACAATAATGGGACACTGGAGTAGAATAGAACAACACACAAAAATATCTAAAGACCTGTTTTAACAAATTCTTGACTTCTGCCTTAATTCAAATAATTACTTCATATTTGACGAATAAATCTACAATCAGACGTTTGGAATGCCTATGGGCAACCCATTGTCTCCAACAATTGCGGACATCATATTAAATAATCTACTTGATTGCACAATTGATGAACTAAAGAAAAACAAATTAAAATTTAAATTTGTAACTAAATATGTGGACGACGTTCTTGCAATAGTAAAGGAGAAGGACAAAGAATTAATACTGAACACTCTAAATCAATATCACAACAAACTACAATTCACAATTGAGATTGAAAACAATAAGAGCTTACCATATTTATAGAAACAACAACAAAATAAATTTCAACTGGTATTCTATACCATCTCCATCTGGACGAATGATGCATTTCTTATCGACTCAACCAACTGGACAAAAATTCAACATAGCAAACAAATTTATTAATAAGGTGCTGACCAGAGAACTGCACAAGCCTACTTGAAGTCTATTTCAAGTACTTGCTTAAAATTCAAGTTCAAGCTTGATAATTTTGAATCAAGTATAGCTTGTAATTGAATATAAATAATTTGCAAGTATGCTAGCTTACAAGCATACGGCACGAAGTTTCAAGTAAGGAAAGCTTGATGCCTTCGTCAAAAAGCTTGAAATTAAAGGCAAGTATCCAATTAAACTATAATTATTAAAGCAAGTATCCAAAAAATGCAATGAGCTTATGTAGGAAAAGCTTAAGCGTATTATGACTTTTAAGGGTTCTGTGGACTCCGTGGTTGGCAGTTTTAGGGGTAGATGATTTCGGATCTGTAGCTCGTTCCTTTTACTCGTATCGATCGAAGTTACTGACTCATATTACCGATTTGACGTCACTCTGATGTCACTCTCACCCGCAATGTTTCTGTACGTATCTGAATCGATTTCTGTTCAATTCGTTCGTTCCGAATCTATAAGCTATCACATGTTCCGATTTCATTTCAATGGAACCTTTTCAAAAAGTGTTTCTGTACGTAAAGTAATTCGATAACAATATGACACTTTTCTCACTGGCTTTGCGGCAAGTGAGAATTCTACCGATTTATCAAATGTCAGTAATGTTGTGTATTATTAAGTTATAGGTACTCGAAATATAATTTTAAAAATGGTTACTTTTATATGAGTCGAATTTTTTTCTGATTTTTTCCGAGTTTTGAAGGTAATGCAATTTATATATAATAAATAGTAAAAGTTAAAAATTTTAGCAAAACAGTATATGTTTGAGCTATGAAAAAGTAACCGGTTGCATATATTTGCTAAGTTTTTGTAGCACAGCACTAAGTGTAAAATTATTTACATTTATAATCGTTGATTATTTCCGCAACCATTAATGCCCACCATTATAACATACTTAATTTTCTTAAACTGCAAATATTCGCTTTTTATTAACAAGATAAGCACCTATTTATTGTAAAATTTTAGCGCAACTAAAATAATATATTCGAGTAAACAGCTACTTGTAATTTGACTCAATTTCGCAACTTTTCTTCTCGATTTGTGTTCTTTTTCATCACGGTACGAGTTTTTACCGATTTAAACGTACAGAAACATTAGTTGTCACGAAATCGGTAACTAGGAATCCATAACAGCTGACGTCACACAAATCGGTAAAATCAAGATGGCGGATAGAGTTGCCACCTAGATTTTTGGGTATTTTTACGAATTCTTTTAATTTTGAAATTCTGACGACGGATTTGATTTCGAATATAATGTCACAGTTTTAAAATTTAAGATGGAGGTTAGGGCTGCCACCTAAATTTTTATCACAGAATTGTCACCTAATAATATGTATTTTTAAGAGTTTTAAACATCATTTATCAGTGTTAACGCTGATTTTGAATCAAAAGTCAGAATTTTAAAATTCAAGATAGTGGATAGGGTTGCCACCTTAATTTTTTGTATTTTATGAATTCGGGGCTTTCAAAAAAATGATATGTCAAAAACGGATCGCTGAATCCGAATCCGTGGTCAGAACTTAAAAATGATACAATTTTGAAATAATAGGGTTCTTTTTACTTTTAAAAATACATATTATTAGGTGGCAACCCTTACATAATTTTGAAATTCTGATAACGAATTTGGATTTAGCGACCCATTTTCACCCTTTCGTTCGCGCCAGCCCCGAATTCGTAAAAATAAAAAACTCAATGTGGCAACCCTACCCTACTAGCATCTTGAATTTTAAAATTCTGACTTTAGTTTCGAAATCAGTGACCCCTAAAACTGATAAATTATGTTTAAAACTCTTAAAAAGACATATTATTAGGTGGCAGCCCTTTTATTTCAAAATTTTATAATTTTGAAATTCTGACAACGGATACGGATTCAGCGACCCATTTTTACCCATTAGTTCACGCCAGACCAAAATTCGTAAAAATTAAAAAAATTAAGGTGGCAACCCCAACCTCCATCTTAAATTTTAAAACTGTGACATTATATTCGAAATCAAATCCGTTGTCAGAATTTTAAAATTACAAGAATTCGCAAAAATACAAAAAAATCTAAGTGGCAACTCAATCCGCCATCTTAAATTTTAAATTTTGACATCAGATCCGAAATCATCAACCCCTACAACTTCGAACCACGGAGTTCACAGAACCTTAAAAGTCCTTTTACGGTAACACACACATACCCAAGTTGACAGACAGCAGAAGTTTGCATGAGATGTTGAAAAGCCAAAATAACATTTCCTTCGCTCACAAACCCAACACAACTTTAAGAAATATTTTTACTAATACTAAAACACGGATAGAAAAAGATAACCAGCAAGACGTTGTTTATGAGATTAGATGTAAAGGAAAATAAGAAAAGCCCAGATAAAAAACAAAGCAGGCCTGCCGATGGGAGGAATGTGGCAGGTTATAATTTTCATGCTAAAAGGTCTATTTTTAAAATTTTAAAAACTTCCTCCTTACTTTTAAGTGAGGTGCACTATTATTATTATTATTTAAAAACAAAAAGCTTCAGTACAGAAAGAACTAAGTAATTTTATAGCACAACATAATTACACTCAATATATGTATAATAACGACTGTATCATAATAAACTCCAATAATTTAATGATTGCTGTAATTCGCCGACACTTTGTGTTTTCGTTGAAGCACTTTTGCTATCAATGTGGTTACGTATATTATTTCAACAAAATCACAACAGTGCGAATGGCTCGGTTGGCTAGCGCCTTTAGTTTTTATTTTTATTTGCAATCTTGAGTAGTAGGTTCAAATCCCATCAGAGACATAATTTTTTTGAAGCGAAGCTTTTTACGCCTCGTTTTGTGATTTGCTTGGAGTGAAATCTCAAAGATGACACTTTTTTCCATACACCTTTTTCTTAGAATTGTTGTTGCTTTTTCTTGCATCAATTACAACAAGAGAATATAAAATTAAAAATATTTCTTATGACAGCAGTTAGAATTAAACCCGCACGATTGATAGTTCAGCACACTACCATCTAATCCAAACACCTTCTTTAAGTTAAGTGGTTCAATCAATTTTAAGTATTAACTGAAGCAGAGACTATAAATACTTATAGACATTGCATGTGAAAGCTCCGGTACGGAATGAAAAATTTGCACGTACAAGACAAGAGACCCGACGAGTAAATAACCTAGCGAGTAATCGCTTGCATGGATTTGTGTTGCTAGCACAACATGTATAAGTTGCTTAAAGTTTTGTTTATGTTGCTAGAATTTATAAAAGAACAGCAATGATGCAGAAAACCACTGCTTATACATATATTTTTTAGATTTCTGAGTAGAGCAGCCTGACTTTGTTTACATTTTTTTTGGCTTGATTTGTTGTTGCTGCATTGGACATTTTTTTATTACGCTAGGATTTTGTTCACGTTTTGGAAGCTTTTCGTTGATCGTCAGATATAAATCATATTTTTGCGATTTTGTCTATCTAAAGCAAAGACGTTTTAGATAAATCGCTATATCTTTTTTATTTCTGATCGGATTCAAATGCTCCAAAGAACAAAATTTTAGAAAATTTATCAATCTTCTAAATGACATTAAAATTAAATTTTAAAAAAATGAATTCAATTACTTATTACCTATTTTAAACAGATTTAAAAGTAAAACTCTAATCTGCTGCACAGAGTTAAATCCACTCATACCTTTAAATTGTATTTTTTAAAGAAAATGTCATCAATTTTGTTTTCTTGTTTTTATTTCTTTGTAATTGAAATTGATATTCGGCTAATTTGTCAAAAAAAGTATATATTTATCTATTTGAAGCAAGGCGGTTTAGATAAATCGCTATATCTTTTTTGTTTCTAATCGGATTCAAATGCACCAAAGGACAACATTTTAGAAAATTGATCAATGTCTTAAATGACATCAAAACTGAATTATAACAAAATTAAACCAATTATTTATTAATTATTCTTACCTTTATCCTTTCAAATTACATCAAAATAAAGTTTTGCAAAAATTAATCGATTTCTTTATTTACTATTTTTACCATTATCCATTCAAATAATATCAAAATTAAATTTTAACAGAATTAATCCAATTATTACTTAACTATTTTAAATAGATTTAAAACAAAAACTCCAATAATAATTTTTAATTGATTTTTTTTAAGAAAAGACCATGCATTTTATTTTCTTGTTTTATTTATTTAGAATTAAATTCTGATTTGTCTAATTTGTTGTTAAGAAAAAAAGAAAAAGTAGTATTCTATTGCCACGCAGGACAATCGGCAGCTACACGAATTGCCTTGTGTTATTCTTGTTGCTTTGCCTATTTTGTAGCATCTTCCAATTGGAGACTTATTTTTTTTACATTTGATTAAATTGCGATTCGGCAATTTATATTATCAAAAAAAATATTATTTTTTTTAAAGCAAGATGTAGGCTTATTAACAAATTGTAAGCTCTTATTTTTGTATTAAATAGTGAAACAAAAATAAAAATAATTACAAAAGCATGGGGGAAACATTGCTAAATGAGGTGCACTTATTTTTAACAATATGAGGTGCATTCAGTTTAGAGTAGAGATGAGCGATATTTTGATACCGGTGATTTAGTCACCGTGATTGAAAAATCACTGGTAACTGTGGTGATTAAATACGATTAAAAAACCGTGATCAGTGATTGAGCTTTTGTTAATCTTTTGTCTTATGTCGTTTGCAGCGATTCGTGATATAACCAGTGATTTTTTGATTGTGCGAGAATTTTTTGTCTCTGTCTCTCAAGTACGCATATCATATGCACTTTGATATGAGTTTTAATGTTGTTTCGGTCACCATACATTTTTTTTCTATTTTTTTCAGTTTCTAGTAACCGGACGCTTATTAAAATTTGCTTATTATTAAAAAATAGTAAATAAAGAAATCGATTAATTTTTGCAAAACTTTATTTTGATGTAGTTTGAAAGGATAAAGGTAACAATAGTTAATAAATAATTGGTTTAATTTTGTTATAATTTAGTTTTGATTACATTTAATACATTGATCAATTTTCTAAAATGTTGTCCTTTGGTGCATTTGAACCCGATTAGAAACAAAAAGATAAAGCGATTTATCTAAACTGCCTTGCTTTAAATAGATAATTATATACTTTTTTTAACAAATTAGCCGAATATCAATTTAAATTATAAAGAAATAAAAACAAGAAAACAAAATTGATGGAAATTTTCTTTAAAAAATACAATTTAAAGGTATGAGTGGATTTAACTCTGTGCAGCAGATTAGAGTTTTACTTTTAAATCTGTTTAAAATAGGTAACAAGTAATTGAATTAATTTTTTTTTTAAATTTAATTTTAATGTCATTTAGAAGATTGATAAATTTTCTAAAATTTTGTTCTTTGGAGCAATTGAATCCGATCAGAAATAAAAAAGCTATAGCGATTTATCTCAAACGTCTTTGCTTTAGACAGACAAAATCGCAAAAATATGATTTATATCTGACGATCAACGAAATGCTTCCAAAACGTGAACAAAATCCTAGCGTAATAAAAAAAGTCCAATGCAGCAACAACAAATCAAGCCAAAAAAAATGTAAACAAAGTCAGGCTGCTCTACTCAGAAATCTAAAAAATATATGTATAAGCAGTGGTTTTCTGCATCATTGCTGTTCTTTTATAAATTCTAGCAACATAAACAAAACTTTAAGCAACTTATACATGTTGTGCTAGCTACACAAATCCATGCAAGCGATTACTCGCTAGGTTGTGCATAAGCTATCCTACATATTCTATTGTGAATGCGCGAAGCTATAATGCAGCAGATCTTAATAATCGATCAAAAAGATTGTGCATTACCTATCCACACAACAAAAGTAGCAAGGTTTCATTGAAATGGGTGAAAACTATCACTAAATGCCAATTGCTTTAGTCGGAGATTTCAATTGCGATTTAAGGGGAGGTTCTAGTAGGTTCTAGTAGAAACGTAACGTAAATTCAGGATTTTTTTAAGCGAACATACAGAACATACAGTTAGGCTGTTCACAGTTTGAATACTCTGGTCTGCTATTTGTACAATTTGCTATTTGTACGCCAATTTATAAAAGCGTATTTTGCTTTGTTATTGTTTTGCATAAAAACGCAAATACGCAGGCACGCGTAAATAAAAGTAGCCCTTGGACGTGTTTTTTGTACCTCGTATTTTTATGGTTTGTCTGCAGCCGCATAATCACATACATCACAGGGTTGCATAATTTTTTAAAAAGACAGTCACATGGCGAGGTGCTCACAGTTTGAACAATAACAAATGCTTTATATACGATTTGTTGAAAGTACGCTTAAACTGTGAATATATAGCCGATGTGCTGAACACTCTATAGTCCTGCCAAGTGATCTGAAACGAAGAAACCAAAAAATTATTAACCTAGGTGATTTTTTGGGGCTTTGTAGATTTTCCCAGTTTTTCCTCCTTTTTCTTTTGCTTTAACGTTAAAAAATAATGATAATAAACTTTTTTGGAAAAAAATGCTTCCTGAAGGGCCCTTTAATTGAATAAGCTTTAATTTGAGCCGTCAAACATCGAAATCGGTCAAGTCGTTGAAGCGGAATCGTGTTCAGCGCGGAAAAAATGGTGTTTCGTGAAAATCATTTATACCCGTTTTTCGGCCGATGCACTCTCTCGTCTAATACGCTATGACTCGTAAAATAAATTAAAAATGTCCTTTTGACTACATATTTTCAAGATCCTAAGGATGAAAATAAAGTAAAAAACAAAAATTTTCCGTCGATTTCTACTAGAACCTCCTCTTCAGACATGAATGTTCACAGGCACTTAAGCAATTCCTTTTTGATAAATTTAATTTACAAATGATAAGCTATTCAAATATTTGAACAACATGAGGGCAACTAGTGATGCAGTATTTGCTAAATATATTGACGACATAACATCTATTACATACGTTTGCTATTTCAGTTATCATAAACTCATAATTTCGTTAATAAAATTCCAAAAGAATTGAACACATTGACAAAAAAAATTAAAAATGAATATATCATGTAATAAAATAAAATAATAAAGAAATGTAATGAAATTTCTGGTTTGATTATAACGTGTGTTTTTTAACTAACTATGTTGATTTTCTATGATTTAAATACAAATTCTAAATGTTTGGTGGTTTAAATCATACTTTATTTTAAATACAAATTCTAGTTGTTTGATAGTTTAAAATCGTTTATTGAGCTTTAAGTCAGGTTAAAACAATTAATTGTTCTAACCTGAACACAATTAATTTATTGCAGAACAATTAATTGTTCTAACCTGAACACAATTAATTTATTGCAGAACAATTAATTGTTCTAACGAATTTTTCCAAAGAAACGACAACAACAACGTTTTCAATATGAAAAGGAAAACATCACTAGCTGATTTTATTGCAATTTCGGCCCTGCTACAGCAGGCCCGTAGCTAGTATGGTGCTAGAATCCGTCGAGCCTGCCCTAGCCAAATTTCCGTATGCTTTTACAACTGCCCTCTTTTGTCAGTCATTGCCAATAACAGCTGGCAAAAAATTGTAAAGAAAGTTAATTTTTGGTGAAAATTTATAGAATGATGTTATTTTAATTGTTTTCAAGATTTTTTGAGCGAGTTTTTCAGATAATTTATTATTTTAAGTGTTTTAAACTAAATATACACAAAAAAAAATTGCAGTCGTTTTTCCAGCTTTTGTGTCTCCCAGTTTGCTGTTCTGATTACGAAAAACACTTGCAACTACTTGAGGATAAATGGGGAGGATTTCGAAATTATATCATGATTCAAGCGCCAGCTGACTGCATTTCGGATTTTTCAACTTTAAGCGGCTGTACCAGGTCAGCAGTCTTCACTTATTCCTGTAATCTAAATACTTTGCATTCATTCTCAAATAGTTATACATACTTTCCCCAATCTAATAATAATTAGTCTAATTAGTCTAAATAAAACTACTAATTGGGAGCATAAAAATTTGGAAAAGCTGAAAGGAAAATAATGGATTTTGCAGACATAGCTTGCGATTGAATGAGGTACTATTTCTCAAAAACAAATAAAATAACAAGGTTTTATATCACGCGAAACTCAGTAGTAGAACAATCACTTGGTGAGAGAAGTGAATATTCTATTGAAATTAAGCCGGCTTACTTTGATATCGTTGATAATATTATATTCAAATTAAAAAAGCGTTTCACCAAAAATGATCGTATATTGTTGGCATTGTCATAAGTTTACGAAATGAAGCCGGCTAGTATGAAAATATTATGTTCTGTCAGGCCCGTAGCTAGTATGGTGCTAGGGCAGGCTAAGCCTGCCCTAGAATCCGTCGAGCCTGCCCTAGCCAAATTTCCGTATGCTTTTATAACTGCCCTCTTTTATTTTGCAGTTGAGCACAGTGTAATTACTTACTTACTTAATTGGCACAACAACCGTATGTCGGTCTTGACCTCATCTAAGAATTTGCGCCAGCCATTTCTGTCATTCGCTTGCTGGCGCCAGTTGGAAATTCCAAGCCTCGTCAGGTTGTCCTCTACTTGGTCTTTCCAACGAAGATGCGGTCATCCTCTTCTGCGTTGACCGCCGCTGGGTACCGAATCGAATGTTTTCTTCACTGGAGCATCGTCTTTCATGCGCTGAACATGACCAAGCCAGCGAAGCCGCTCGATTTTAATGCACTTGAAATTGTCAGCGTACAGCTCAAACATTTCATCATTCCACCGTATTCGGTACTCGCCATTGATGCAGATTGGTCCGTTGATCTTACGAAGAATCTTTCTCTCGAATGCTCCTAAAGTTCTTTCATCTGAACTGCTCAGCGTCCAGGTTTGTGATGCATAAAGTAGGACGGGCATGATGAGCGATTTATAGAGCGTGTTTTTCGTTCGTCGAGTGAGGGCTCTGCTTCTCAATTGCCTCTAAGCCCAAAGTAATACCTGTTGGCAAGAGTTATTCTTCGTTTGATTTCAATGCTGATGTCGTTGGTTGAGTTTATGCTGGATCCCAGATAAACGAAGTCCTTCACAACCTCGAAGGAGGTATTGTCAACTGTAACGTGGGTTCCAAGACGCTGGGACTGTTTATTTGTTGACACCAAGTATTTCATCTTATCTGAATTCACTGCCAGACCCATTCGACTTTACTCTCTTTCTAATCTGAAAAATGCTGCACTGATTTCGCGCGTATTATTAAATAAATTTATTTTAAATTAAATAAATTTAACCTTGATGCGAATTATGGCAAGTCGTTCGTTCACAGGTGTGCTTCTCCGCATGGCCGCTGTAGTAGATGTCACAGGGTGTATGCCGAATGCAACCCTGTCCCTTCCATCGCATTTCTTGGATATCAGTGATATCAGGTTTGTATCTTTCCAAGACATCAGTCAGTTGGATAGAGGCACCTTCCCAATTAAGGGTTCGGACATTCCAGGTGCATATCCGTAAATCATTATCAGTTTTTCGTTTGCGGTAGCCGTCATTAGATTTGGGGATCATTTTTCTTTTTTTCTTATTTGCTTTCATTGAAATGGGTTTTTACGGGTGGGCTTCAAACCCGACGCACAACCTATTTTAAGCCTAGGGGTGCCCGCCGCTCAGATTAGCCGCCAAACTAACTGTTGTCAGTTTTGACGTTGCCCAGGAAACACCACATGGAGGTTTGAGTCGACTTGAGGCAATTTCACAAAGATTACGCTGGCCTCGACAGGTTGAGACAGTCAGACATGTTACATTGTAAAGGTTCGCCCCCAGTGTAATTAGACCTTTGCATTATAAACGTAAACATACGCCGAAAATATGGCAGCACTTTCATTTAACAGCTGAAAATTTAGATAACAAAATTTCGCAAGTCATTGCCAATAACAGCTGGCAAAAAATTGTAAAGAAAGTTAATTTTTGGTGAAAATTTATAGAATGTTGTTATTTTAATTGTTTCCAAGATTTTTTGAGCGAGTTTTTTAGATAATTTATTATTTTAAGTGTTTTAAACTAAATATACACAAAAAAAAAATTGCAGTTGCTGCAGTCGTTTTTCCAGCTTTTGTGTCTCCCAGTTTGCTGTTCTGATTAGGAAAAACACTTGCAACTACTTGAGGATGAATGGGGAGGATTTCGAAATTATATCATGATTCAAGCGCAGCTGACTGCATTTCGGATTTTTCAACTTTAAGCGGCTGTACCAGGTCAGCAGTCTTCACTTATTCCTGTAATCTAAATACTTTGCATTCATTCTCAAATAGTTTTACATACTTTCCCCAATCTACTAATAATAATTAGTCTAATTAGTCTAAATAAAACTACTAATTGGGAGCATAAAAATTTGGAAAGGCTGAAAGGAAAATAATGGATGTTGCAGACATAGCTTGCGATAGAATGAGGTACTTTTGCTCAAAAACAATTAAAATAACAAGGTTTTATATCACGCAAAACTCAGTAGTAGAACAATCACTTGGTGAGAGAAGTGAATATTCTATTTAAATTAAGCCGGCTTACTTTGATATCGTTGATAATATTATATTCAAATTAAAAAAGCGTTTCACCAAAAATGATCGTATATTGTTGGCATTGTCATAAGTTTACGAAATGAAGCCGGCTAGTTTGAAAATATTATGTTCTGTAGGCTTAAAAATACCCTATGATGCCGTGATGTCTGTCGCAAAGAAATATCCGTACAAAAAAGGGATGAGCATCAGAAAACATCACCAAATTCAATCAGTTTTGATACGTTGAATGAATTGTGTCTAATGCGCGATGCGTTTCCTGATACTTATAATTTGTTTTGTGCAATCGAAACATTCGGCAATAGTACGGCGGTATTGCGGAGGTATTCCGGCGGTACGGCGGAAGCACAATTTTCCCGTGTAAACCAAATCAACAGAGTTCAAAGATTATAGATAACTACAACACGTCTGCGAGAACTTTCATTGATCGCTTTTGAAGGCCATTATTTGGAAAAAATTTGTCCCGAAACCATTCTTCGCAAATTTAATGAGAAACTAAGACAAAGGCCCTTGTATTAAACAGCAGAGCTGTGACTGTAGTGGAAATTTGTTCTAATACATTAGAAATTCGCTTTCAAACATTGAACTATTTATGTTATATTTAATATGTTAATATACTTAACTTTTTTTTTACTAAAATATGCATTTGAACAATGAACTCATTAAATAACATGTAAATATATAAAAAATTCATTTGAAAATATGTTAATATGCATATATATATTTATATACAAATGTATGAAAAAAATTTGTATTTTTTTTTTTACTGGAGGCTCAGCCTGCCCGGCTCTGATTTTCTGGCTACGGGCTTGTGTTCTGTAGGCTTAAAAATACCCTCTGATGCCGAGATGTCTGTCGCAAAGAAATATCTGGGCAAAAAAGGGATGAGCATCAGAAAACATCACCAAATTCAATCAGTTTTGATACGTTGAATGAATTGTATCCAATGCGCGATGCGTTTCCTGATACTTATAATTTGTTTTGTGCAATCGAACCATTCGGCAACAGTACGGCGGTATTGAGGCGGTATTCCGGCGGTACGGCGGAAGCATCATTTTCCCGTGTAAACCAAATCAACAGACTTCAAAGATTATCTTCGCAAATTTAATGATAAACTAAGACGATTGCCTTTGTATTAAACAGCAGAGCTGTGACTGAAGTGGAAATCAATATAATACATTCGAAATTCGCTTTCAAATATTGAACTCATTTATGTTATATTTAAAGCTTAGTACTCTGTTCAGTTTCATGTGAAATTCCACTCAAATCTCCATACAAAAAGTGACAGCTGCGAAACAAGTGTGGAAATTTTCACAACATGTTCGTCAGAGCAGTACTCTGTTCCGCTGCGTGAAATTATCGCAACATGTTTCTGAGCAACATTTTTTCACGACAATTTAATTGTACTACCTATTTATTTTGAAGTGAAAAGTGAGATATCATATGAAATCTTCCAACTTATTTTCTGAGTCTCTCTGAGAAACGTTACCATAGAAATTCCTCGCAACAAACTTTAATTCAGAAATTTCACGCATCAAAGAAATAGATGTTGCCAGCGAAGTTTCATGCAAGCGAACAGAGTACTAAGCTTTATATGTTAAAATACTTAACTTTTTTTTTACTAAAATATACATTTGAACAATAAAATCATTAAATAACATGTAAAAATACAAAAAATTCATTTGAAAATATGTTATTATGCATATACAGGGTCCGCCATATAACGTTTTTTTTCAACTAGTGCTTATTTCGTGAATGGTACCACTTAGCTCATGTCTGATTTGACAGATAATTAGTTTAATCCTTCCGCTGAACGAATATGGTTGTGTATACGCTTGAACAACGCTGGCAAGTGGGCCTGCGATCGACTTACAGAAGATGCCGATTTTGCCAAAAAAATCATCTTTTCAGATGAAGCTCATTTTGATCTTGGCGGGTATGTAGACAAGCAAAATTGTCGCATTTGGGGCACAGAAAACCTGCACACATACATTGAAAAGCCGCTGCACCCAAAACGAGTCACTGTTTTGGGTGCAGAGGCGTAATTGGGCCATTTTTCTTCGAAAATGAGCAAGTAGTGGCCGTTACAGTCAATGGCGATCGTTATCGGGCCATGTTGAACGAATTTTTGTTAACAAAAATTGAAGAGGAGGATATTGGCAAAATTTGGTTTCAACAGGACGGCGCTACGTGCCACACAGCCGAAGCTACACTCGATGTTTTGCGCCCTGTTTTTGAAGATCGCATTATCAGCCGCAGAGCTGATGTCGTTTGGCCACCTCGGAGCTGCGATTTGACACCGTTGGACTATTATTTGTGGGGTGCCCTCAAAGATAAGTGTTACGTCGACAATCCAGAGACAATTCACGCTTTAAAGGACAATATTCGTGACGCCATTGGTGAAATACAGCTGCACACAATCGATAATGTGCTTAAAAATTGGACCGATCGTGTAGGCTACTGCATGGCCAGCCGAGGCAGCCATTTGAATGGAATTATTTTCCATTATTAACCGGAAGAATTGTACTTTCAAATAAAAAATAAATTTGAGAAAACATTTAGTAGTTTTTTTATAGAATTTTCAAAAAAAAAAGTTATGTGGCGGACCCTGTATATATTTATATGCAAATGTATGAAAAAAAATTTGTATTTTTTTACTGGAGGCTCAGCCTGCCCGGCTCTTATTTTCTGGCTACGGGCCTGTGCTACAGGCTTCATCAGAAATCTTTGTGATACGCCGTGTAAGCGCATTAGCACTCTTCAGCACAGAGGCGATGAGATTTTAAGTGTAAATTTCTCAGTTTTTCTCCCTTTCATATTTTCTTATTTGTTGTTGTATTTTTGCTTTACTTTAGCTTTTATGCTTATGTTATTATTGTGGAGTCCAACAGTCTGTTGGAAGTCCTCCACTAACAAAGCATGGTTACTGAAGTTGTTTTTAGTTTCTAAGCTATCAAACATTTAGAATTTGTATTTAAATCATAGAAAATCAACATAATAAATACCAAGACCATATAGAAAACTTTTTTAATTATCTTTTTGTTATTTTAAATTTTTGAATTTAAAATTAATTTATTATTATAAAAAACCATTGAATTATCAAATCTATGAAACTGTTATAGAGGTTCGCTTCTCTTGTGTGTCCAACGACTCATCTTTTTTTTTTCTTAATGGCTTTTAGTTTTGTTTTGGTTTTTTTTAGTTTTGTTTTTTTTAGTATTTCGTTCTGTATTTTGCATTAATTGCTTATAATAACAAAGCGATCGCGTTCATTTTCTTACTCTGTGCTCGAACGTTTATTCTTAATGAAGCAAATTAAGCAACGATTAGTTAACAGCTGCAATGGTCGAACAAGAACAATATAAAGAAAATCACGCCTTAAGTGCGCAGAAATGACAATCTACTGCGCAGGTCTACGTCATAAGTGAAAATACATCCAAATAAAAATATCACATAAACAACAAACGAAACTAAGCAAATGAATCTGATTGGCTGATTGGGAAACAAACGAAATACACACAAAGAAACAGTCAAACTGCTCTCAAAATAAATCGAGCAACATAGCTATTTTTTGTTAGGGGGTCAACACGGAAGTTAACACCCCAATAAGATATAAAATTTTTATCAAAGATAGTAATGAAAAATATTAATATTTTTTCTGTACAAGCGTTGTTTTTTGATTTAAAATTATTTCTTTTACAAAACCAAGATTTTATAAGAAAATGAGGAGATTTTCAAATCGAATACCTCTATTAAAATTTTTTTTCTCCTTTTTTTCAGTCAGTTTGACTCTCTTTTCTCTTGCACTTCTGACGTCACATGCACGTGCTCACAAAGAGAGTGGACATGCGCAAGGCGGAATCTTGAATATATAATTCTTGATGGTCGAATGGGTAAGCATAAGCATAAGTCTCCGAATAATGGTAATTTTTCAATTGCCGCCAACATTGCTTGGAAATTCATCAGACATGCTCAAAACAAATTAAAATTTAAAAAGTTACACATTAGGTTTGTAACATGGTGTAAGAAATCAAGGTGCAAGTGACGTCGACGTCGTTTGCTAAAGCTTCCAAACTTGTGAATGAGTGAAAGAGACAGAAAAGTTGATTTTACAAAAATTAAAATTCGCTGTCATCTTGTGTTCTTACACATAGGGTTTGTAACCTTCATAAGTCTATAACATAGTCGACTTACCAACAGTTATGCAAGCAATCCTATAATATCTACTGAACAAAAGTAAAATTAAACATCAAATCTGATGCTAAATCTTTCTGGAACTTTGTTTACGCAAAACGTAAGATTGATTCCTATCCTTTTTTTTAAGTATAATTCTGTTAAGTCCGATAATGATAATAGTATTTGCAATCTTTTCGCTGACTTTTTTAAGACGACTTATTCATTATCGTCCTATGATTATTTAAGTTATCCCTTCAATATACAATCTGGGGATATTTATTTCCCAATAATTAATACAAACACAGTCTATCATTTTTAAAAATATTAAAACATCATATAAAAGTGGTCCTGATAACATACCTTCATGTATATTAAAATACTGCTGTGAAGAATTAGCAACTCCAATCTCTTTACTATTTACTTCATCATTAAAATCCTGCTATTTTTCTGCAGCCTGGAAGCATTCATTTATTATTCCGCTTCATAAATCCGGAAATAGGTCTTTAATTGATAAATACCGTGGCATCGCAAAATTAAGCGCTTTGCCCAAACTTTTAGAGGCAATTGTTACATCATAGCGTTAAATCTTTAATGTCTCCTTTCCAACATGGATTTCTTTCTGGTAAATCCACTGTTACTAAACTTCTCGAATTTACATCAAAAACTATAGAAAATTTTGGAAAAGACATGCAGACTGATGTTATATACATGGATTTTAGCAAATCTTTTGACTTTTAAATCACAAACTATTGATCTTGAAAATACATCTTGCTGGATTTCCTATACCGTTGGTAAAGTGGATTAAGTAAGTATTATACAGTAATAAAGAAAAATTCTGATTATTTCATTTATATTTTTAAATACTATTTTAAAGCATTCCATCTTCTCAATTAAAATTATTCAAAAACAAATTTGTTGTTGTTGTTGCCTTCTACAAACTTATTTGGTTTAAAAAGTTTTTTAAAACTTTAATTTAAAAAATTAAATTCATGTAAAATTTTTTTTGTTTTATGAAAAGTTTTCGTTTGATATTTTTAGTGATAAATTTTTTGTTCTTGTTCATTATTTATATTGGTTAAAACCAAATGTAATTCAAAGTTATGTTTAGTAAATGGAAATAACTATCGAAAAAATTTGAATTATTTATTTTTCCTGTAGTAAAGAGCACATGCATATAAGTATAATTTTAAAAGTAATTTTAAATTAAAATTTTAGTTAACAAAATATACTTTTAATATGGAAAAAATTTAATGACTAATTCGAATTTATTATGGTATTTCAAAAATAAATAAATTTTCAAAGCACAACGCATTCTTAGTAGCGCATGCGCAAACCTGCGTAGTAATAATACATACTGGCTCTGGAGCTATACTAGAGTGGACCTTATTTTAAAAATTCCACCCCAAGGGCTCAAGCTGTTGTAATTGATGATAAAAAACTCGTGAAAAATTTTAACAAGATCAAATGCATATAAACCCGTGCACACAAGGCTTAAAGTTTGAGCAAGTGCATGAAAGAAAAAACATTTTTTTTTAATATTTTCATATGCAATTGCATTTGGAATAAGGAAACAGTTAAGATATTTTGTTTTTTTCAAAAATTTTTCAGTTTTATAAGGGTATTAATCTCAAATTACTTGAATATGCTTTTTTAACATCTTTAATCGAATTGTGCGAGGTGATTCCATAAGAACTCAAAACTTGGTAAATTATACAATGCCAGTTCTTCGAAAAGAACCCCTTCAAGTAAGTGATGAAAAGAAAGAATATATCCTTGTAATGACTTCATGTTTGTCTGAAAAGTACGCCAAGTTCAATAAATCAATCTGCAGTTAAATTAAGAAAAATATTAAGTTTGTGTTCGAAAGCAAACAAATATATTTTGCTGAAGGTCTTAAAATATTTTCTTTTAAGTTCTTCACATGAATTTTTGTTTTTGTTAATAATGAGTATGCTTTAATTGCACGAATAACGTTTTAAAAGTCATCGCACTCTCTGCTTTGCAACGTGGAATAATGTTTTAACAAATAATGGGTTTTAGATATGTAACTTTTTTATTTTAAACATTAATAATACTTGATTTACTAAGCAAATAATATTATTAAACAATTTTTTTTTACTAAAATGGTTTATTTACCTAAGTATTTTTATAATATATTAAAAACAAGTATCTAGAAATTATCTGCTGCACCTTTAACGTTTTTTACGTATTTTGAACAATTTACTTTTTGTCGCTTAAAACGTTATTCGCGGCTGTGCTTCAAGTGTATTTGATAATGTAGACTTAATAATTGTATTTGACGTACGCAACTTTTATATAAATGAACCTTGCTTTAATCTAACAAGTTTCGTGGAGTTGCGTGAATTTAACGAAATTCAACTCAACTCGAGTTTCTATGGCGAGTGAATCTCGAATAAGCCCCGGCTTTACTCGCCATGAAAACGTAGCATAAAAATTACACAGCGAAACTCTGAAAAATGCGTTTTTTTAAGCATCACAAAACCCCAAGAATGATAGAAAAATAGATTGCGCAGATCGTAAAAATAATTGTCTACGATCTGCGCATTTCGCCATGATAGCCTTACGGTATGAACTTACGATATGAGATTGTTGTGAATTAACGTAAACAAATATGAAACTAGTCTGTAAGCAGTGCAATAAAATTGTTAATATAATAAACTAAACAAATTTTTCCACCATTTTATATTAAAATATGAATAAAGAATTATGAAGAAGTGCTGCGCATATAATATTCGTGCTAGTTTTTTAGTTTTCTTTTTTGGTTTTAAAGCAAGTTGGAATGAAACCAACTTGCACTGGCAAAAAATTCAAGAAACAAACTTCGTCTAGCCTGACGTCATCATCGTAAAAAATATTTTTATCGTAGCTAGAAAAGTCAAAATGAAAAGTAAACAACATGACGGACCTGCGGAATACGAAATCCTTTTATAGAGTTCTATCATTCTTAACAAAACCCTATTTGGAAATTGTCAAAATATTTTTGTTTACATACCCAGTTGGCTGTTTCCTTAAGGATTCACAAAGGATTCATGTATGAAAATTCCCTATCGCCAACGAAACTTCAGGAGTCGCCCATACAAATCGTGCAGGAAAATTTAATACAAGGGTCCAAATTTTCGCCGACGAAACTTTGAAAGAAAAAAAACAAGATTGAAATATGTAGTAAATATCGCCACGGAAATGAAACGGAAATTCAACGGAAATTTCGGCAATGAAATCATAAATATTTTATTTTTCAAATCTTTATTTGCGATCTATCTTGCGACAATAAGCAAATGTACTCACAGAAAAATAATTAACAGAGATTGGTGAGCCCCAGTGAAAACTTTTGAGTTATTGAGCAATTAAAATATATGTACATTTCAAAAACAACAAGGTGTACACAATAAACTTAAATATAATAATTAAAATAATTACTACTCCATCATGTCTTACCAAGACCTGAATGGTAAATCTAAATGGTGTCGTCGAAAAGAGAGATTGCCAGTGGATTTGTATGGTAGGCTAGTCGTTGGAGGTATTTTTCGCTGTATAGTTTAATTTCTTCTTTAACAGTGGGAATACGAAGGTCCTTATGAATGTCGTCGTTTGATATGAACCAAGGAGCTCCAGCAATCAGCCGCAAAGTTTTCGATTGGTAACGCTGTAAGATTTCTACGTTAGAGTTACTTGAAGTACCCCAAAGTTGAATGGCATAAGTCCAAACTGGTTTTAAAATGGCTTTATATAGTAAAACCTTGTTTTCTAGACTTAATTCAGATTTTGGACCAATCAGCCAGTTCATTCTTCTAGTCTTTAAGAAGATACTTTACGACGTTACTCTGTGATATTTCTGAACTGTCTAAGTACACACTTGGACAGTCACCTCTTCTCATAGAAAATGTAACATGCACAGATTTAGTTGTATTAACTTTTATGTTCCATTTCTTAAGCCATTTTTCTGTTTCATTTAACTGGATTTGCACCAAACAGGACGCTTCTTCAGCAGATTCTTTGGATGCAATAATTGCTGTGTCATCTGCGTATGTTGCAATAGTTACATCTGGAGAATTTGGCATATCGGAAGTAAAGAGTGTATACAGAACTGGGTCTAAAACACTTCCATGTGGGATGCCAGCATCAATTTTGTATAATTTTGAAGATTCGTGTTGGATTTGAATATAAAAACGGCGGTCGTGCAAATATGACTTTATTACCAAATAATAAGGTGCTGGTAGAATGTTTTTAACTTTATACAGCAATCCAGGTATCCAGACTCGATCAAATGCCTGTTTAATATCTAAAAACACACCGGAAGCGTATCTTTTATTTTCCAGAGTGTCACTAATGACATTCACTATACGATGGCATTGTTCAATAGTTCCGTGACTTGGTCTAAAACTGAACTGATGCTCTGGAATAATATTATTTTCCCCCAAAACTGGCAACACTCTACGTAGAAATATTCCTTCAAATATTTTTGAGAAAGACAGCAAACTTATCGGGCGGTATGATAAAATATCATTTTCGGGTTTGTTTGGTTTTGGCACCATAATAAGTTGTGCACATTTCCACTGCAAAGGGAAATGGTTAAGTCGAAGAATTGAATTATACAAAGCTGTTATGAATATAACACATTTACGCGTTAAGGCTTTTATAGCTTGGCCGTCGATCAAATCATAACCTGGAGATTTTTTAGTATTTAACCTGCTTATTTCAACTTTTACTTCTGAAGGAGTAATATGTTTAATTGGCCAGTGCATTTGACACGGTGCATCAAGAAACTTCAAGACATCTTCAACGTCTTTATTGCTATTTAGAGCAAACGTTTGAAATGTTTGCTGCAGATGCTGCCCAAATGCTTCTGCTTTATGGTGGTCACTTCTACACCAAACACCACTGCAGTCTTTGACAGGAACATTTCTTTTAGCTGGACGTTTTAAATATTTAGTTGCTCTCCAAAGGTTATATTCATCTTTGTTAGAAACATGTAATTTTTTGAGGAATGCAGCTAGATCTTAATTTTTTAGTTCAGATAATCGTATCTTTAGGTCCTTTGCTGCCTTGTTGTATATTCGCTTATCTCTAGGACTGCGACTGTTGTGCCATTGTTTTCGAAGTTCCCTTTTCTTTTTTATCATTTCCCTTAATTCTAGCTGAGCTCTAATCCGTGAGCTCTGTTATTTGGATGGTTCGCACTTATGAAATCATAACCTCTAATTTTGAATTAAGTTCTACTTGTGAAGTGCGTTTCCGACACAAGAAGAATATCTATATGATTGTTAATAAGAAAAAGACGCACTTCTTCAGTATGATTAGTTAGACCATTGGCATTCCAGATTGCTATTCGCAGATCTATTTGCATAATTTGCTGATTAGAAGTGTCATCATGGATAACAAGTTACTAGTTAACTCTATTTGTTTATTTAATAAGGCTTCAACTCTTTGAAAATTGTTATTTTCATTATTTGGTTGGAAATTGTCATTCTCATTATTTGGTTGAATATTTTGTTTCAAAATTTCTGAATATGAATTTTTGTTGTTGCTGTGATCATATACAAATGGATTAAAAGAAGATAATTCAGGAAAATTTCGTATATTATTTGCAGGCATAATTTTACTATGGCCTTGTTTTTTACTTTGAATTCTATGAGCCGCTAGCTCTTGGTAAATTCGGCATCCCTTATAACTTGCTGCGTGGGTTTGTAGACAATTTGCACATCGTGCTGGAAAGTCTACGTTTTTAGGGCATTCTGAAACTGAGTTAGTAGTTTTCACAAGAAAACAAAATGTACCTCAAATTAGCCCTCCAAAACTGGGAAATACAAGTCTTATCTTCTCAGATCAAGCAAAATACCTGGGCCTTATACTAGATAGGAAACTAAACTGGAAGCCCAATCTGCTCGAAAGAGCCAAAAAAGCGAACATTGCCCTATACTCTTGCAAAAAGGCGGTGGGTAGCAAATGGGGCTTGCAGCCAAGTGTTACTCACTGGCTTTAAACAGCAGTTGTAAGGCCAATATTGCTATATGGTGCTATTGTCTGGTGGCATGCACTCGAAAAACAGACTCACCATAACCTTCTCCGTAAAGTTCAAAGATCAGCTGAACTGTGCATTAGCGGAGCCCTAAGAACCACTCCGACAGACGCTTTAGACACAATGCTCCATCTTACACCACTTGATATCCTAGCTAAACACATGGCCGCTAACACAGCCATCCGCCTAGTAGCCACCTCCCAGTGGAAAGAAGGTACACTAGGACATTCTTGTATCAGAAAATTTCTCCCTCCTTTACCTAGGTCCATTGACTACATCACACAAAAACTACTCTTTGAGAGGAAGTTCGATGTATCCATTCCCTCTCGAGAAGAGTGGGAACAAGAAAACCATTCACCTCACAATGTCATTGAGATCTTTACGGATGGATCAAAACTAGATGGCAAAGTAGGTGGAGGAGTCTACTCAGAAGCATTAGGCCTCAATATAGCCTTCAGGCTCCCTGACCATTGCAGTGTATTTCAAGCTGAAATCGCTGCTATATATGAAGCGTTAACTTGGCTTCAGAAAAATGATATATCTTCCATGGATATATGCATACTTTCTGACAGTCAAGCCGCTCTGAAAGCCCTAGGAACTGTTGAAATAACATCTGAAACAGTTTTCAACTGCCGCAGATATCTCTAAACGAGATGGCAGAGCAGCTCAAAATTATCCTATGCTGGATTCCTGGACATAGGGATTTTCTAGGTAACTGCAGAGCAGATGAACTCGCTCGCACAGGTACTACCAAACAACTATCTTCAGACAAGACAAACCTTGGTATTCCTCTCACCACATGTAAACTCCTTACACATGAGTTATCCTGTATTAACACCAACAAAAGATGGTCAGCAGGTAACACTTGTAATATAGCACGGCAAATCTGGCCCAAACTCAATCTGAAGCGTTCAAAAGAACTCACATCTCTTAGTAGAGATCACATTGGCACCATGATAGGGATCCTGACAGGGCACTGCCTTATTGGCAGGCACGCTCAAAGATTAAACATACCCCACAACGACTTCTGCAGAAGCTGTAGAGATGAGGAGGAGGTGGAATCTACAGAACACCTTCTCTGCACCTGCCCAGCGCTGGCTCAAAAACGTTTTCTTCACCTAAACAACTGGTTTTTCAGAGACCTCGAAGAACTCTCGGTAATATCGATATACCGAATCCTAAGCTTTGTGAACAGCTCAAGCTGGTTTGAATAGAGAAGTGAGATCAACCCCTGTGGTACCACAATGGGCCTTATTGGCCTAAGTGCGTCTCAATTTGAGGCAGCCACTTTAACCTAACCTAACCTAGGGCATTCTGCAGTAGAGTGATCTAAGCCACATTTGACGCATCTGTAAGGCTTCGAACAATATGATTTCGTATGTCCATATTGTTGACATCGGTAACATTGAACAATGTCATTAATTTTTTGTGGTGGGTCTACTTTTATCACTGCGTTCCCTAATTACCTTAAATCATAAAGTTCTTTGTTATTATTTGCTGGTTCAACATCAACGAAGAACATTGACAACGGTTCTTTTGTTATTCGACTATGTACATTGCTTATCATTCTTACTTTATGGCCTGATGCTTCAATTTCGCTTTTGATGAATTCTATTGGAGTTGAATAATGTAAATTTTTTACAACTACTCTATAAGCTTTTTCTTGCTTAAGCTGATATGTGTGATAGCTTATTTTTTTCCTTTTAAAGTGAGAAATAGTAGCTCTGTACGAATCGACATCATGGATCATTAATCATATCTGACCATCCTTACCTGACTTATAAGAAAAGTTTTTTGGCGAAATAATTACTGATAAATTCTTAACCATTTTATTAATATCAGCTACATCGGGTATAACATTAGGTGGCGGTTTCGGCATATTTGGCTCATCGCTGTTGTTGTTGTTGTTGGCTTCTTCATCATTCATTTCTGCTACGTTATCAGATGCTTCTAAGTCAGAGAACCTGTTTTGATTAGAAGTGCTGGGCGTATCACTACATAATAGTAACCGTTTTTGCTGATGCACTTTAGGCGAAGCTTGACATCGTCGTTTGTTGCTTTTTTTAACGACTTGCCAAACATCATCAGAGTCGGCCTCACTATCATCGTCAGTACTCATTGTTTTTGTTTTACAAAACAATTAGTTGTTTGATTTTTATTTTCGTTTGTTTTTGCTTAATTTTTCAGTTTTTGCAAGCACAATAACACGTTTGAACGCTAACACGGTCTACTTGAGACTAAATCATAAATATGAAAGAAATTTCTGTAACGAAAGATGAAAGAAATTTCTGTAACGAAAGATGAAGGTAATTTCGTCAACGAAAGCATGATGAATTTTCTTGGGAAATTTCGTGTTCGAATTCTTAATAGAATGATGAAATGAAGAAATTGCGTTGATATTAATTTCAATTTAATATTATTTCATGCATATTATTATGTAGTTTATATGTTTGCATTAAGCATTAAGTAAAATAAAAATAAATAAAGTATAATAAAGTTAAAGTTCGAAAAGTACACTGAATAAGATTAAATTCATTATATAAATATTGCCATAATTTGGCCTTTTCAGTAATGCACATATGTATCAAAAGATTAATTTAAAATAATGTATACATCTTTTAAAAATGGCTGACTACAGTTAATTTCTTTAAAATAAATCTCTAAACTAATTATAATAAATCTCTAAACAACAAAAATAAACAGTTATTTAGGAAAACGAACAAAAAATAACAATAAAAAAGTAATTTTTTTAAAAGTATGAGCAGGATTGCATTACAAAATCAAAAAATGTATTAAGCCATGGTGAGGTTTTGAACTGCTTGGATTTATTGTTATCTTGTTTTTGATATCGGTTTTTTAATTTTTCGAATGAAGCCCTTAAATCCTTTAAAAATTGCGCATGTGTTCCGTCGTCTTTTTATGTTGTTTCTGTAAATACAAAGTAATAGAAACAATTAAATATCTCTTTCACAATTGCTGCAAAATCAAGCTTACCAAATAAGACCGAAATAAGAAGCGGATAGTCTCTGAACGACTTTTTGCCTCTTGATCCATCGTAGGTAAAATCCTTAACCAAATCTTTTCCTAGCATCCTTTCAATATTGGAAATATTTAGAGCCAAAAGTTGTTTAGTAATTGCGACCTGTAACATAAATATTGGATATAAGCCTTGCGACATCACCATTAAATGTTATTTAAGTAACTCAATAAACAATCTCTGGTTTATTGTCTCCTTCCAATTGTTTTCAATTCTCTTCAATTCCTCTTTGGTGTTAATCGGAAAACGTTTTGTAGGATAAGAAAAAACTCCCATATTTCGTCGAAAAAGGACATATGTTCCCCTAAAATTGTAGCCATTTCATCCTGTCTCATCAACATAAGATCCAGCTTTGCTTCTATGGAATGCAAATTTTCTTTCATCTCATCAATTTCTAATTGGGAAATGTCTACAGAATATAACAAGAGTTAGTAATGCGAATTAAGTAAAAATTTAAATTCTACCTTTTTTTCGGACTTTCTTTTTTCAAGTTGGATGCCATTTTGGTTTAATTTACTTGAAAGATGATAACGATCCATGGCTAAAAAACTCAAAAATACAACAAAAAAATTATAAAGAAAAATTTATTAAAAATCAATAAAAAAACTAAAAAAAATAAAAAATGCAACAAAATATAAGAGAAAAATTAATTTAATAGTGCAAAATTGGTATGAGTACGTTTTTTCCATTATAAGGCAAGTGCATAATTTTACTCTGTATTTGGTCAATATTAAATGCAAGTTCTTTTTCCTCATCTATTTGCTCAGTAATTCCAATTCCTAATCGTAGCGAGGGAATAGGTGCTATATACAAATTTGTTAATTTTGTAATTGCTTTGCCATAAATTTTCCTTTCTTCCACGAGTGTTATTTTCAAAAAAATAATTTCATCTTTGCATTTTACCGCATTGACGACTGAACAAAAATTATTAGGAGAAAAAGGACTTAGGTAGCAATCGTTTCCATTCAATGTAATTATTATTCCCTTCCGTCCGTTACATCTTAATTTTTCTTTTGCAATCATTATGTCTTATGTCTGATTCTTGGGATTGTACTGAACAAAAAAGTCCACTAGACCATACGTCAACGGCGAAAATCGAGCTTCCCAATTTTGACTTGCAGTTTTTTCTCAGACTTTGTCACGTTTTTTTTTATATTTTGGCCTATAACAGCCAAACCATTGAGATTTTCGATACAATTATAAGACAATTGCCAATACTAAGACATTGTAGCCAAGACAATAAAAAAGAACTCTCTAGTACATCGCAAAAGCATGGGAATGCTCCTTCAGGCAGTTTTGGCCTTGTGAAAGTGCAAATTTTTCGTGAAAATATTGATAAATTACCATTTTCAGTTGTTCATAGCGCAAAATCTTAAAAATATTCTATTTCTTCTTTTTTTTTTATTATTTTTTTATTTTATTCTATTTTATTTAATTTTATTTCTTATTTTTTATTCTTCTATTGTTTTCAGTTCATTTGACGCATTTTTGTTTGTTTATTGTAAACGATCACAGCATCAAATACACTTAAAATTAAATACGCATTTTAAAATATCTGCCGCAAATGTAAGTTTTAAAAATAATTGTTTCGTGTATAAACTGTGCATTGCTAATAAAAAACATTTTTTCTATTTAAAATATAAAAAATATGGATAATCCAGTGGATTCTGATAATACAGAGAATTTGGATATGGAGACGCAGACAGAATCATCAGCGTCATCATCAAATCTAGATCATATGCCTTCGCAAAACGTATTGGCATTCGGTTTAGAGGCTGAATTAGACGATATTTCGCTTCCAACTAAGAGCGACATTTTGAAACATTATTTTTTCTTGGCTTTTATTAAGAAATTGGGCCGATTAATCTTAATCTATTGTCTTGGCTACAATTTTTGTCTAAGTATTGGGTCGAAAATCTCAATGGTTTGGCTGTTATAGGCCAAAATATCAAAAAAAAAACCTGACAAAGTCTGAGAAAAAACTGCAAGTCAAAATCGGGAAGCTCGATTTTCACCGTAGACGTATGGTCTAGTGGACTTTTTTGCTCAGTACAATTCCAATAATCATAAACGCGAAGCGCCCGTTTAAATTGATAATTACTATTATTTAATTCGATGTTGCTTATTTATATAGAATCAAGTATACTTAAATACGCGTTTATATATATTCAATTTTTAAATTCCGATGAAAAGCCAATTAATGTGCTTAGTGGAAAATCCTAATTGCCAATAGGGGGTATGTTTTAGTACGTAGGGTAGATCGTAGTACGCTGATTCGGGTAGATTTTAGAATGTGAATCGTGCATGCGTATAGGACGGGTATACGTATCTTTGGAAGATTTCATACCTCCGGGCGAATCCAAAAAAAAAAAAGATGTTCAAATCGCCCCACCCTAATGGACATGGCTATGAACAAGGTCTTTCCAATTCTTTTGATTTTCTTCCACAGTATGTGAATCATTGGAAGGACTGACCTGTTAATACGCTCTGATGCATTTGCCTGCGGCGAGTAGAAACCTGCTTTTACATGTCTGACACCATATCCAAACAAAAACATTTAAACTATTCTGATACAAATTGTTTGCTATTATCTGAATGGACCACCTCAGGGACACCAAAGACATGAAACACTTCACGTTCAAGACACTTAAACACGTCAGCTTAAGTAGCCCTACGAAAAGATTTTACCCAGACGAATTTCTAAAAATGGTCTACGAATTCAATATAGAGATGTTGAAAAGGACTTTAAGTTATTTGTTGATCACCCATTGCAGGACGGTGAATAAGGTTAGCATTCTTGCTTGTCTTGCAATTTCACAACTTTTAACTAGCTATTGCACTTCCGTCACCATATCCAAAAATACTTCTCGCACACCATAGCCACAGTTTCATGAATCCCACCATTACCCATCGAAGGTGAATAGTGTGCAGCCTCTAACAAATTAATACGTAACTTAGCTAGAACGCATAGCTTCCACGCGCGGTCTTCTTGAAGCGCATCTCCTGTACTTATTTCCGTCCGTTTGTAAACAAACCCATCAGAGACACAAATATCCGGCAATCTATCTTTCGCCTCTTCTATCTGTCTTTTCAGCTTTACACACTCTTCAGAAGCAAAATCAGGCGAGTTTAATTCTACATCTAACAATCTACCCACATGACTTAGCTCTTCCATATGCATACGAGATAATGCATCTGGTACCATACTTTGAGCACCTTTCCGATGTTCAATATTAAAATTGTATGCCTGCAGCTTTAAACTCCATCTGCATAACATTCATCCGCATAACATTCAAGCAAAGGAACACTGTAGTTTCTCTTCGCTTTATTGAGTTTTGCATACATGTACGCTATCGGATGTTCATTTCTCTCACTATCGATCTGAAAGAGTACTCCTCCAACTCCTTGCGATGATGTATCACACTGTATATAGAAGTAAAGGGTCCGCCAAATAACTTTTTTTTTTTAAATTCTATAAAAAAAAACTGGATATTTTCTCAAATTTCTTTTTTTATTTAAAAGTACAATCCTTCCGGTTAATAATAAAAAAAATTTTCATTGAAATGGCTGCCTCGGCTGGCCATGCAGTAGCCTACACGATCGGTCCAATTTTTAAGCACATTATCGATTGTGTGCAGCTGTATTTCACCAATGGCTTCACGAATATTGTCTTTTAAAGCGTCAATTGTCTCTGGCTTGTCGGCGTAACACTTATCTTTGGGGGCACCCCACAAATAATAGTCCAACGGTGTCAAATCGCAGCTCCGAGGTGGCCAAACGACATCAGCTCTGCGGCTGATAATGCGATCTTCAAAAACAGGGCGCAAAACATCGAGTGTAGCTTCGGCTGTGTGGCACGTAGCGCCGTCCTGTTGAAACCAAATGTTGCCAATATCCTCCTCTTCAATTTTTGTGAACAAAAATTCGTTCAACATGGCCCGATAACGATCGCCATTGACTGTAACGGCCATTCCTTGCTCATTTTCGAAGAAAAATGGCCCAATTATGCCTTTGGACCAAAATCCGCACCAAACAGTGACTCGTTTTGGGTGCAGCGGCTTTTCAATGTATGCGTGCGGGTTTTCTGTGCCCCAAATGCGACAATTTTGCTTGTTTACATTCCCGCCAAGATCAAAATGAGCTTCATCTGAAAAGATAATTTTTTTGGCAAAATCGGCATCTTCTGTAAGTCGATCGCAGGCCCACTTAGCGAAGCGAAAACGCATTGAATGGTCAGTTGGCTTCAACTCCTGAACCTATTGGACTTTGTATGGCGTCATATCAAGGTCTTTATGCAAAATTCGTCTCAATGATGTCTCCGAAATGTTCAATTGTTGAGAACGACGGTGAATTGATGTTGATGGCGCTTCACGCACACTTTCTGCCACAGCAGCAATATTCTCGGGTGTATGCACTGTTTTTGGCTTTTCACGCTTTGGTTTATCGATGAGGATGCCAGTTTCTTTCACTTTTTTCACAAGATAACGAACATACGGAGCTGACGGTGCTTCTCTTCTTCCAAAATCCGTACGCAATTTTCGCACACATTCTGCAACATTACCATGATTTTCAAAGTAATGTTGCAATATTTCCTAGCGTTGTTCAAGCGTATACACAACCATATTCGTTCAGCGGAAGGATAAAACTAATTATCTGTCAAATCAGACATGAGCTATGTGTTACCATTCACGAAATAAGCACTAGTTGAAAAAAAAAACGTTAGATGGCGGACCCTGTACTTGTTAAAATCTGGGTTAGTTAGCAGGGGCGCAGTAATCAAACTCTGTTTTAACTTCTCAAAAGCTACATTACCATCTTAAGATATATGTATTTAAAGTTTTTAATTTATCTATTGTTACACAAACATAAATTGTTCCAGCTATCGTCGCATAGTCCCTTATAAACTGACGGTACCACCCTGACATTCCAAGAAATCGCCTCAGCTGTCTTGAAGTTTTCGGTTCTGGGAACTCATTATCTGCTGCTACTTTTTTGGGTCAGTCCTAATGAAACCATCTCTAACAACATATCCAAGACATCTTACTTCACGGTAACAAAATTTGCTCTTCTCAACATTGATGGTGAGCTAGGCCTGTCGTAGACATTTCGCAACTTACTCAAAGAGTGCTAAGTGGGACTTAAAATTTTCCGAACATACAAGTAGATCGTCAAGAAAGACAAAGACATTTCCTCCACTATACGAGATATACGAAGACATTCTCTCGTATAGCTTAGGAAATGAGTCTGTCCATTAGCCTACACATCCGCCAGGCAGCATTACATAGACCGAATGGCATTACCGTAAACTGGTACAGCGACCTGCCGGCTACCGTATATGCTGTTTTGCCACTTTCAGTGAAATCTGCCAAAAAGCATCCTTGAGATCAATAGCAGAAATGTAGTGTGTCTCTTGTAAGTGACTTAGGATACCATCAATGTGAGGCTAAGGAAAAGAGACGCGTCTTAAATTGTTCATGCCAATTACTATCAGACTATTTAATAATAATTATTAAAATAATATAATTAATCTACTGCCAACTAAGCAAAACGTACCTACGAAATATATACCAAAACAAAATATAGGCCCACGTCACACTACGTTTTCGTAAATATCTCCACTCGAAACAAGCGACCCCAGCGCCACCTAAGGGAGGGAGTCGTACACATATAAAAACAATCCGGAGTACCACACGAATACACGGTTAAAATTTTGGAATAAATTTTAGTCCTGCTAAAATAATACTGCATATTTTTTAACCTTGAGGTTTAAAATTTAAACTTTCACAAATACTAACCCATAAATAAAACCTTTCTGTACTAAAATTTAAACCAAAAACATATTTCAATGCTCAAACTCAATATTAGGCTATTAGGCTCATATGCTTGTTTATTGATTTTGTTTCGTATAGCGCAATAGCCTAGTGGTTAACGTAGTGAGCTTGCAAACTGGATGTCCCTGGTTTGAATCTCACTGTGTTTATTTTGTTTTTATATATATTTCAGTCCAATCCTGTACTTAATTTTAAAACAAAGCTGTATTAAAACGATTTTTTAGTATTTTATATAAAGTACAGAAAAGTGTGGTCATATATAAAGTACAGAAAAGCTTCAATGTTATTCCAAGATTTGTAGCCGTGAATATAGTGTGGATATAGAAAGTATGAAGTGGATAGTTTCAGTAGTTTAGCCAACGTTTTTATATATTAAGAAGATAAAGACCAAATTTTCGTAAATATTTCCACCCCATCGCCACCTACCGGGTCCAAATTGTTAGACATGTTTTTGAAGTGAAAACTTCTTTAGGCGCGTTGAACGATTGGCAGAGGGTAAATCATTGGTTTGCATCATCGTATTTTTCCAAGGAAATCGTCAACAATACAGACAGCAAAGATAACAAGATAGGAAAATTAAAAAAAATATCCTCAAAAATGTTTGCATGTATTTGTGCATAAAAAAATCAACAGTGATCGTCACTCTTGTTCTTAATCGGCCGCAAGCTCACAAAGAAATCACTTGGCAACTCCTGAAATTAATGCATATAATCTGTTTGTTAGTATATAAATACTTCAGTTAGGTTGTAATAAGATGTCTGCAATCAAAACTTATTATTAATTCGGTTTATATTGGTATATATAAGCCTTTAAAGTTTGGCAATTTCTTCAGTTGTTGTATTTGTCAACATTTTTGAAAAATTTGCTTTTACTCAAACAGCTGCTATTCATGGTGAGATTTAAAGATCTTCTTCTTTTTCTGTTTTTTTCTGCTGGAACTTCGTTTGCAAACAAGAAAAATAATGTATGGATTGAGTGTTTTAACATTTTAATCTTTAAGTTGTGAGAAAGGAATATGTTGAACATTCAAATAATTACATGCATGCTCTTATTTTATTACATATCGTCAAACAAAGTTTGACAATTTTCACACTTGTTGTATTTGTCAGTGGCTTTTTATTTTCACCACTGCGCCATTTTATTTTCAGAGTTGCCAACTATCATTGTTTTCGTCTTGTTATTTTATTTTATTTGCATTTTATCAATTTGCGACATATTTAATTCGAGAGCTTGTACTTGCAACATATTTCGTAAACTTGTAATATTGTGAGCTTAAAAAAATACAAAAATAACAAATAAATGAAAAAAATGAACGAAAGTGCTTGAGTTTGTGTGTGCGTGTGTGTGGGCCAACGGTCTCCAACATCAGCAAGTGCAGCAAAGTTAAATTGGCTTTCTTTGCTGGCGAGCGTCCTCCAAGTGCCACCACCAGCAAGTGCAGTGCAAAATTTGTTGCTAGCCAACATCCTCTAAGTGCCATCACCAGTAGCACAAGCAAGTGCTAAGTGCTTGCTAGCAGGCAAACAGAAAATATAGCATGCAAAGTGCTGTATATTTTACGCCGCCAATTTGGTTCATCCCCTCTAACGCTGCGCAACCGCTGGGATCTTGTAATTCTCTTTGCGTTGTTGTTGTAAATTTGCTAAGTAGTTATTGTTGTACAGTAAGCTTTAATTTTTTGTGGATGTTTATTTGTAGCTACAGTCAGCATATGACATCGAACTAATTTAGAAAACAGTTTATACATATGAATTAAAGAGTATATATATTATATTGGTAAATCTATTTGTTTTTAGTAAAAGTGTTACCGTATCGGAAATACGTTTATATATATATATGTATATATAATATATATATATATATTTTATAGTATATATATACATATTTACATATACATAGTTCATATATATGAACAATTTAGCTCATTGAGGAAATTTAAAGAATGTATATTTATATAATAACAATTACGTATTAAACCTGCAAAATAATTAATATTTTCAGTAGTAATTGAATAACTTAAGTCTGCTTATCCTAAGCATTCTATTTTTTAAAACTGTTTAGTTTTAATTTCTTATATGAATTATATATAATTTATAAGCTATAGATATTTCTTAATTTTAGAATATTCTATTTTTAATACACAACGCAATATAGATATGGTGAACATGTATATTGTGTTAGTGTTATAATATAAATAGATATAAATAAGCTTTAATTTTTTATGTTAATTCAATAATGAAATAATTTAAATAAATTACTTTAATTATATGTATTTTTGATATGGTAACACTTTTGCTTAAAAGAAATAGTTTCAGTAATATATAAAAAATTTAATAAATTGTTTTAAGCTCTAATTTTATTTGCCGACTGTAGCTACACGATTAGAATTCACAATGTCTACAAAAAATTTCCGGCTAACTGCGCCAACAACAATTACCAAGGAAATCTACAAACAAGGACGCACAGAGAAGAACAAGATCAGAGCGGAACTTTTAAAACTTTTTGATTTCATCCTACATGTAGGACGGGCTACAGTATGAGCTTTCGCACATCCTACATGTCCGTCTGACCTGTCAAATCCATCCTACATGTAGGACAGTCCGAAACCCCCTATTAGCATGAAAATTCTTATATAGCAGTAAGGCGGTCCGTGGCAGGACAACTTTTTCCAGGGAATACTAATATTTTATATATAGGTTTTCGCTTCGGTCGGCAGTCCTCTCACTGCTATACTTTTTTTATTTAAACAATATACAGACACACAATCGCTCCAACGTTTTTATATATTAAGATACATATAAATAAATGTTATTAATATTTGTCTTTAGTTTTAAAATTATTAATTTATATTACAACGTAGTACAGTATCATATCAAAATAATTATTTTTCATATCAATTTGACTTACAAACTGTCAACTTTACATGAACTACTTTTCAAATAACGTTTTTCCTATCAAATTGATAGTTTTTGGTATTGCGTTGAAATTGATATGTTTATGACTTTGACTAGCCTAATTTGGCGTGTTATTTATTACCCATACATAGTCTTCTTTGAAAGCAAAATTCCTGAAGAGATTTGAAGATACACGTCTTACCTATAAAATATGGCCAAGCAAACCTAACAAGTCAAAGTCAAGAATGCACAAATTTTATTTTCAAAATGAACACTAAATTAGGCAGTAATAATGGGTTTTGCATTAAAAAAATTATTTTAAATAATTTTTATTTATTTCTGTTTTTGAATATTTATATATATGAATATTTGATCTTAAATATAAAATAATTTATCAAAAACAAATTACAATCCACTCTATGGTCTTAAACATTTTTTTCATTTCAGCCACAAAGTACTGCAAAAACCGCACTCAAAGAAATGGAGAGGCTTTTTTCTCCTCTACTTGTCATCAGTAGCCAGCCAAATGTCCGATGTGCAGTCACCTCCAGGATAACGCATTTCATGTGGTAAAGTTGGGCCGTATGGTTCATTTCCGAAATCGACTAAGAAGTTCTCATTCAACTGCATGCCGCCATTAACGACATCTACATCAATTAGGCACATATGTCCACCTTTTTCAACCAATTTTGGATAGAACTAAGAGATAATGTATTTTGATAGACTGCTTACAATATTTTTAAAAAACCATACCTGCTTGTCCCATGATGAAAACAACGAGGTTGAAACATACAAACGTTTTCCGTCTAGTGAAAGCTGCATCATTTGTGGCCCACCTTCTAATCGGCGTCCCTTTAAATAACGTGGTTCTGGACGCTCCTGCAATATTGAAGAGAATATATTAAAATATGATAACCATGTGGTGTAAACTTGATATTAAAGCCCTGCGTCAGTGCATCTATTTCAAAGTACACACACTGTAATTTATTGCATTGCTCACAGCAAGGCTCATTTATAAGGTTGTGGCACTTGAGAGCGAGCTCGGTCAAACTGTCAGAATGGATGAAAAGAAAGCAAGAAAATGAATGCATAGAACAAAGAAAAGCACAGTGACAGTTCAAGCAAAGCCAGAAAGAAAGTGCATTTCTCTCAAGTGCCACAACCTTATATATGAGCCTTGGCTCACAGTTGACTGTGATCTTAACATAACACTTGAGAGTTTGGTTTGCTCAACACCGAACAAAAACATGCAACAACAAGCAATACACACTTTCTCTCTCGGCAATCCATTCACGTCGTGAATTCATTCATCAACACCACAAGCAATGCAATTTTATCATTTAAAGCAGTGGTCCCCAAATACATACTACTACATTTTTTGGATTTTTGAATAAGTATCAATTTTTCAAGGTATTCTTTCTCTTGTTTAAGAACTAACGCATTACGTTATTCATTTTCCACAAACGAATAATGAGGATCCATATTTCTATAGTGCCTTTTAAAAAAATATATTCCAATGTGCCACTGTGCGTTGGCAAACCAAGCATTATGGCAGTCCTTAGAAATTAAAAAAAATAAATAAAACAAATAAAAAACCATATTCCAATTTAATTTTGTACAGTGGATAAGCTGATCAAGCGGCGTAACCTCTTCGTTTGAAGTCTCAGCGCCAACTAAATAAGATAACTTCGTACGTGTGATCGTGTCGGTGTAATGTTGGAGCTCGAACTCGAGTTCGCGAACTATGAAATGGGGACCACTTGTTTAAAATTATCTATTTCAGTGGTCCCCATTTCATAGTTCGCGAACTCGAGTTCGAACACTACACACGTACGATCACATTTACGAAGTTCTCATATTCAGTTGGCGCTGAGACTTCAAACGAAGAGGTTCAAGCCGCTTGATCAGCTTATCTACTGTACAAAAACAATCGAAATACGAATATGATTTTTTATTTGAAGAAAATTTTTAAGGACTGCCATAATGTTTGGTTTGCCAATGCACAGTGGCATATTGGAATAGAATTTTTTTAAAGAAACTAGAAATATGGATCCTCAAAATTCGTTTCTGGAAAAAGAATAACGTAATGCGTTAGTTCTTAAAATAGAGAAAGAATAGCTTGAAAAATTTATTTTGGACTCATTGGGATGTAAAAATTCACAAATTGATACAAATTAAAAAAGGCTTCCCATTTTTGTTTCTTTATAATAAAAAAATACTAAAAAAAGTTGTTTTTTTTTTAAATACTAATACAATTCTTGCTTAATACCTGCACAACAATTTGTGCCAGTACAGAGAGAGAGAGAGGTACTAACAGGCACGAAATCCGAAAATTGTAGTAGTATGTGTTTGGAAACCACTGTTTTAAACAGCGGTCGTCAGCGCCTAACTAGACATTTTTTTACAACAACTTCAAGAATTTCATGATAGTTGTAATTCACCGAATCGTTCACAGGCGCAGCTGCACCGCAACAATACAGCGCCTGTGTGTTGTTGTTTTTTCTTGTCGTTGGTGTTTTTTTTCTTGTTGGCGACCGCGCACAATTCTTGCTATGCTGAAACAAACCATCTATTGCCAGTGAACAAGTTTTAGTTGCACTGATTGCAGTTAGCTCTCTGACAACGATATCTTAGATCAACAATCTCTATGATTTACTTTGATTGCGCTATTTTGTTTTGTTCGTCTTCGCTGCAATCACACACGGTTTCTTTGCAGCAAGCAATACAGTGCAGTGTAGTGTGAAACAAACAAATATTTTGCAGCCGGTTTTAAGTGCACCTAAGAAAGGCTCTAGTTGATATTACCGACAACTCAGGGTCTTCGATCACTTTAATATTAGGCACATCACTGCAAATTGCGCCACCCAAAAAGATTTTAGATGTCAGTTTTGGATTTTCTGGATCGCTGATGTCATATTGGCGTACATCGCCATGAAGCCAGCAATTAACGTACAAGAACTTATCATCAAGAGATAGTAAAATATCTGAAACCATGCCACCCATTTGAATTGGTTTTCCATCACCGTAGTCTACTATTTTGTTTGGAATGTCAATGACTTTTTTGCACTCAAACTCATCAGAATCAAGTTTTTTCTTGAAATAGAAAACCTTGGCAAATAATGAACATCCAACAAATCCTTCAGGTCGTTTTGGATCATGCATGAAGCGAATTTCAAGTGGTGCAAAACCTTCCATTCCCAGGTCGATAGTTTGGTAAAGAGTATGAGTTGACCACTTGTAAAAGTTTATGCGACAGCCGTATTGCGTCAGGTCGTTTAAGTCATCGTCGTTCCAGCCACTGTTAGATAGAATATTAAAAAAATTATTATTATAGCTTAAAATGGTCTTACCGCCTAAACTTATTTGGAGCACCCCATTCCGAAGCTACCATTACATCAAAGTACGGCTGATACCAGAAATCATAACCACAATGTGGTTTCCTGTCACCTTTAGTCCAAGTCCCAATGAAATTAAAGTCCGAATCAAACTGAACAAACTCGCCTTTCGCATTACCCTCTGCATCGCCCATAACTGATATCATGATATTACCGTTAGCAAGACAGTGAGTCGTATGAGGAGCAGTCACATTGTGACTTTTTAAAACGCTGCCATCAATAACTTTTAAGATTTTAGGCTTTCGTGGATCTTTGACGACATCAAGGACATATATGCGATCAGAATTTACAGCAGGCATAATCATTTTATCCCGCTTTGGTACCAACTTTGAATTATCATCAAGATGGTAACAACTGGAACAGGCATTCCAACCAGAGTGATGTAATTCGTCATTCTTAAAATTGGTGAAGGTTCTATGGATCACCTTTTATTAAAACAAACAATCAAAAGTATTATGTAAAATGTTCTACATTGAGTTAACATACTTGCGAGTAAGTTGGACTATTCGGATCAACATCAATCGTAGACAAATAGTCTCCATGAGGCTCATCTTTGTTTGGCTGAACTGTGACTGTGTAAAGAAGTGTCTCACGAGGACCATTTTTCATGGCATCTAATGGAGTGGAGTAACCCGGACCATGACAACAATCTAGAAATATTTAACTTTGTTACTCCGTTTATTTTGAGTCGAGAATGTAGTTATAAACAAATTAGGGAACCTGAACTCTCTATTTCAGTCTGTTTCTTTCTCAATCTCTCTTTCTCTTTCAGTCTGTTTCTTTCTCAATCTCTCTCTCTCTTTCTGTGTCCATCTCTCATTTAATCAGTATAAAAATTTTGTGAAAAGTGACTTTATCATAGTAGAAAAACCTTCATCATAGCAGAATTGCCCAGGTGGTGTTGACAGTTTATATGGAAAACATAAGGTGTCAAAAAATTTACTCAAAAGAGAGCGCTTTCAATCGGCCATTGTCAATAAGTGAAAACATAACCAATGCTAAAAATGTTGAAGTGAAAATAATAGAACAACCTCAGCAGCTGCAGATGCGTATGTTCCAAATAAAATAAATATTGATTAAAAGTGTTGTATTTTTGGAAGGTAAAGAATATGTATTTTGACATAATATATTTATTACATTTTATCTTATTTTACGGCGAGTTTGAGTGACTAAGCTTAAGCGGGCAGCTGCGCATCTATAGTGGAGACAGCGGCTAATTATTTGTCAAAAAAACTGGAGCTATTTATGTGTGCCGGATGATGAAGAATATGAACTAACAGCTGAGAATTCCTTTTGAGGCACTGAATAGAATTTAACATCACGAACTGAAAATCTTTTCGCACAAATCACACAAGATTTTTTTAAAACTTTCATCATTTTAAATTTTTATTTGTTTATTTTAACGCACAAAAATTCAGATATGATTTTTATGATTATAGTTTTCGACGCTTGCTTTCTTTCACTAACAGCTATTTTTGACAGGCTATGTTTTCCTTTTGAAGAGAAAATAAACAGTTGTCAACACTATCTGGATAATTCTGCCATGACCTTCATATATTCCAAAAAAAATAATGGTTTAAATTTTGTACTCTATGCATAAGCTTTGAAATTATAAGTGCTCTGAGTTTCAAATTTAAAATATTTTGATAAAAATCATGCCCTATAAAAGTGACGTTATCAAAATAATACAACAGAATTGCCTTTCAGAATTGGCTTTCTAGAAAGAATACTGATTCGCATCGAGGCATTGCTGTAATGCAATTTTAAAAAGCGAAAAGTTGCTCGAAGCTTGCATTCGAAAACAGGTTCTTCTTTGCCTCAAAGGGAGCGAAAATTTTTGGTCATAAGTTAAAAGAGTAAACAATCAGTCATCGTCATCGATTCCTACTTTAAAAATATGACCAAATCTGCAATGACTTGGATGATAAAGCGAACCTATTGGCTTAATTGTTTGCACAAATTTCCACTCTCTCGGATACCAATCAGCCACTGCCCTTTGTTCAGGGTGGATTTTCTGCAATGCAGGAAGTTTACTTTCGAACGAGAGCAGTTAAAAGGGTCCTTACAAACCTTCACATAAACAAAGTTTCAGGTCCTGATTGGCATACCGCCAATTGTGTTTGAAATGTGTGCTTTTTCGCTGTCTCGGCCTTTGCACAACCTTTTCAACATCTCCTACAGAACAGGAGTATTTAAATCTTGTTGGAAGGTGGCTAATGTCCAATCGATACCTAAAAAAGGCGATGCCATGAACCCAGCAAATTACCGACCCATTGCGATATGCTCTACGCTTTCCAAAGTTATGGAGAGCCTCATAAACTTTTTATGAACTATCCGAAGCACAACCAACTGCTCAGTGATCGTCAAATTGGTTTTCGTAGGGCCCGCTCTACTGGTGACCTCATAGCATTTCTAACCGAGAAATGGAATCAATGCGTTAATTTTTTCGGTGAGAGCATTGCACAATGCACTCGTGTCAAAAATAATAGCATACGGTGCTGATGGTAACTTTGCTCGATGGATAGAGTGTTTCCTCAAGGACAGAACGATTCGTGTCGTAGTTGTCGGCATTTCGTCCGAGGAGCACGCCATCATCGCAGCAGCACCGCAGAGTTCAGTTCTATCGCCAACCTTGTTGCTGGTTTTTATCAACGACTTTCTGCATATGTCATTCATACTCATTTAAAAAACGCTTAAGCTGTATGGAGATTGAGAGAAAGATGCAAAATATTTGACACATTACTTATGATTTACAAAAAATCTTCAAGTGGGGTCTTGCTTATAGAGTAGACTTCAATGCAAATAAGACCCAGTGCTGTCTGTTAACCCACAAGCGGATGGATTGCCCATTAGCTCCCATCATCATGAATGGTGAGATCTTGTGGAATCAGCTGCTCTTGACGTTCCGGGCATATCGATCGAATTTGATCTACATTGGAATGATCATATCTTCGATGGTCATCTTGGAATGGTGCAAAAATATTTCAATCCAGGTGATCTTCGCATTATCTACTCGTCATATATAAGGCCGAAAATGGAGTACAATCCGCACAAGATCTTATTTGGAGCTTCTGGATTGAATTCCATGAAAATATTTCATCCTCTCTCAACTCTCTTGGGCATCGACGCAATGTTGGTTGCCTCAGCCTTCTGTATAGGTACTACCATGGGAGATACAAGGGAGATACATGGCTTGACGCCACCAGTTCGTATGTTTCCTAGGCCCACTCTGGCAGCTGTTCAAGCCCATCCTTTTACTATTGCCTCGATATCTAACAGAACTTCCATTACCAATAAAATTGGTTTTTAGTCGCACGGTAAAGTTGTGGAGTAGCCTCTCTGCTAGCATGTTTTCCGGCAGTTTTGAGTTGTGCAAGCAAATCTTCACCGACACTACACCATCTATCCACCCTCCAACTAACTATTACCCATCTTCCGAATCAACACAATGCTTAAACATTTATTCCCCTATAAATGTGATCCCATATCACCTGAAAGTTGGTTCAATCAAAAAAAAAAAAAAAGTATAGCAGTGAGAGGACTGCCGACCGAAGCGAAAACCTATATATAAAATATTAGTATTCCCTGGAAAACGGTGTCCTGCCACGGACCGCCTTACTGCTATATAAGAATTTTCATGCTAATAGGGGGTTTCGGACTGTCCTACATGTAGGATGGATTTGACAGGTCAGACGGACATGTAGGATGTGCGAAAGCTCATGTAGCCCGTCCTACATGTAGGATGAAATCAAAAAGTTTTAAAAGTTCCGCTCTGATCTTGTTCTTCTCTGTGCGTCCTTGTTTGCAGATTTCCTTGGTAATTGTTGCTGGCGCAGTTAGCCGGAAATTATTTGTAGACGTTGTGAATTCTAATCGTGTAGCTACAGTCGGCAAATGAAATTAGAATTATTTTTGTTAAGAGCTTAAAACAATTTATTAAAGTTTTTATATATTACTGAAACTATTTCTTTTAAGCAAAAGTGTTACCATATCAAAAATACATATAATTAAAGTAATTTATTTAAATTATTTCATTATTGAATTAATATAAAAAATTAAAGCTTATTTATATCTATTTATATCATAACACTAACACAATATAAATGTTCACCATATCAATATTGCGTTGTGTGTTAAAAATAGAATATTCTAAAATTAATAAATATCTATAGCTTATAAATTATATATAATTCATATAAGAAATTAAAGCTAAACAGTTTTAAAAAATACTGGGTCCGCCAAATAACTTTTTTTGTTTTAAAATTCTATAAAAAACTACTGAATATTTTCTCAAATTTATTTTTTTATTTGAAAATACAATCCTTCCGGTTAATAATGGAAAATAATTTCATTCAAATGGCTGCCTCGGCTGGCCATGCAGTAGCCTACACGATCGGTCCAATTTTTAAGCACATTATCGATTGTGTGCAGCTGTATTTCACCAATGGCTTCACGAATATTGTCCTTTAAAGCGTCAATTGTCTCTGGCTTGTCGGCGTAACACTTATCTTTGAGGGCACCCCACAAATAATAGTCCAACGGTGTCAAATCGCAGCTCCGAGGTGGCCAAACGACATCAGCTCTGCGGCTGATAATGCGATCTTCAAAAACAGGGCGCAAAACATCGAGTGTAGCTTCGGCTGTGTGGCACGTAGCGCCGTCCTGTTGAAACCAAATGTTGCCAATATCCTCTTCAATTTTTGTGAACAAAAATTCGTTCAACATGGCCCGATAACGATCGCCATTGACTGTAACGGCCACTCCTTGCTCATTTTCGAAGAAAAATGGCCCAATTATGCCTCTGGACCAAAATCCGCACCAAACAGTGACTCGTTTTGGGTGCAGCGGCTTTTCAATGTATGCGTGCGGGTTTTCTGTGCCCCAAATGCGACAATTTTGCTTGTTTACATACCTGCCAAGATCAAAATGAGCTTCATCTGAAAAGATGATTTTTTTGGCAAAATCGGCATCTTCTGTAAGTCGATCGCAGGCCCACTTAGCGAAGTGAAAACGCATTGGATGGTCAGTTGGCTTCAACTCCTGAACCTATTGGACTTTGTATGGCGTCATACCAAGGTCTTTATGCAAAATTCGTCTCAATGATGTCTCCGAAATGTTCAATTGTTGAGAACGACGGTGAATTGATGTTGATGGCGCTTCACGCACACTTTCTGCCACAGCAGCAATATTCTCGGGTGTATGCACTGTTTTTGGCTTTTCACGCTTTGGTTTATCGATGAGGATGCCAGTTTCTTTCACTTTTTTCACAAGATAACGAACATACGGAGCTGACGGTGCTTCTCTTCTTCCAAAATCCGTACGCAATTTTCGCACACATTCTGCAACATTACCATGATTTTCAAAGTAATGTTGCAATATTTCCTAGCGTTGTTCAAGCGTATACACAACCATATTCGTTCAGCGGAAGGATAAAACTAATTATTTGTCGAATCAGACATGAGCTAAGTGTTACCATTCACGAAATAAGCACTAGTTGAAAACAAAAACGTTAGATGGCGGACCCTTTAGAATACTTAGGATAAGCAGACTTTAGTTATTCAATTACTACTGAAAATATTAATTATTTTGCAGGTTTAATACGTAATTGTTATTACATAAATATACATAAATATTCTTTAAATTTCCTCAATGAGCTAAATTGTTCATATATATGAACTATGTATATTTAAATATGTATATAAATACTATATATATATATATATTATATATACATATATATATATAAACGTATTTCCGATACGGTAACACTTTTACTAAAATTAAATAGATTTACCAATATAATATATATACTCCTTAATTTATATGTATAAACTGTTTTCTAAATTAGTTCGATGTCATATGCTGACTGTAGCTACAAATAAATATTCACAAAAAATTAAAGCTTACTGTACAACAATAACTTCTTAGCAAACTTACAACAACAACGCAAAGAGAATTACAAGATCCCAGCGGTTGCGCAGCGTTAGAGGGGATGAACCAAATTGGCGGCGTAAAATATACAGCACTTTGCATACTATATTTTCTGTTTGCCTGCTAGCTACTGGTGATGGCACTTAGAGGATGTTGGCTAGCAACAAATTTTGCACTGCACTTGCTGGTGGTGGCAAAGAAAGCCAATTTAACTTTGCTGCACTTGCTGATGTTGGAGACCGTTGGCCCACACACACGCACACACAAACTCAAGCACTTTCGTTCATTTTTTTCATTAATTTGCTATTTTTTAAGTTTTTTAAGCTTACAATATTACAAGTTTACGAAATATGTTGCAAGTACAAGCTCTCGAATTAAATATGTCGCAAATTGATAAAATGCAAATAAAATAAAATATTTGCGCTAAAACACGACCGAAATGTGAAACGTCAAAATTTCATCGTCCATTTGACACTGCAAAAGAGACCAATTTATTTCAACACACACAAATTTTATTCAACCTGATATTTTCTATCCTACCACGACTGAAAAGTTTCCTTTTGACACACACCCTTTATGAAAAAAATTATTAATAAAACAATGATAGTTGGCAACTCTGAAAATAAAATGGCGCAGTGGTGAAAATAAAAAGCCACTGACAAATACAACAAGTGTGAAAATTGTCAAACTTTGTTTGACGATATGTAATAAAATAAGAGCATGCATGTAATTATTTGAATGTTCAACATATTCCTTTCTCACAACTTAAAGATTAAAATGTTAAAACACTCAATCCATACATTATTTTTCTTGTTTGCAAACGAAGTTCCAGCAGAAAAAAACAGAAAAAGAAGAAGATTTTTAAATCTCACCATGAATAGCAGCTGTTTGAGTAAAAGCAAATTTTTCAAAAATGTTGACAAATACAACAACTGAAGAAATTGCCAAACTTTGAAGGCTTATATATACCAATATAAACCGAATTAATAATAAGTTTTGGTTGCAAACAACTTATTGCAACCTAACTGAAGTATTTATATACTAACAAACAGATTATATGCATTTATTTCAGGAGTTGCCAAGTGATTTCTTTGTGAGCTTGCGGCCGATTAAGAACAAGAGTGACGATCACTGTTGATTTTTTTATGCACAAATACATGCAAACATTTTTGAGGTTATTTTTTGTAATTTTCCTATCTTGTTATCTTTGCTGTCTGTATTGTTGATGATTTCCTTGGAAAAATACGATGATGCAAACCAATGATTTACCCTCTACCAAAATCGTTCAAGAAGTTTTCACTTCAAAAACAAAATATTGTAAACTTTAAATATAATAAAATACGAGTGTGGGGTATTTTAACTTCAGTCCAGTCGATGATAATTTCTTATTAGTTTTTTGTTTTCTATTTTCAAAAAAATCTGTCTTTGAGGTTCCTATCTATACCAAGTCGCATGTTTTGTTTTCTGTCCCTTTACATAGTATTTCGTATACAACATTGTGTTTTAGTTAAAGTTAAAGTTTTCAATCGAAGTCCTAATAGTATAAATTTCCATTGAATTACATACGTATGTACATTTTGAATTCCCGTAGAAAAACTTATGATCGAGTAAAAAGATCTAACAATTTTATTTAATTGATTGTATACTAATCATATTTAATTTGACACAAAAATCATTGAAACCGATTAGAGCGTTCGGAAGTTATGAACTTAAAAATTGGTCTGAAAATTTAAATGCTGAATACCATTCCAAACAAAAATTTTGCAAAGCTCAATTCTAGTATTTGCAACTATCGATTAAGTCGCATTCGGTGTACAAAACTAAACAATTTTAGTGATGATTCACAAATTTCTACCTTTTTTTTAGTTTTTGCTTTGTTGTAGTTTTAAAAAACCATTCATCATGATTTTCATTTATTGACAAAAAGCAATAACAGGTTTCTTCCAAAAATGTATAATATATTGCTTTTAATACGCTTCAGGGTTTTAACAGGTTTTGATATCGTGTTAACGAATCCAAAACAGTTAATCACGTTCATTTCTTAATAATTTGAACGAATAATTACTAAGAGACTTATGCCTTTATTTTGTATGCCTATCCGAACACTCGTTTCGTGCAAAACACTGTTCGTTAGTGGTTTTGAAATTTGCAATTCAAACATATAACAGCTGTTGAACTGGCGAACGACGCCGTAACAGAGTAACATTTGTGCAGTTTGCATCCCTAACGATCAATGAAATGGCGAATTCAAACGTCAAAATCACACGAATACTCAAATGCTATCGTTGTGTTGTGTTCGTTGAATAAGATTGTTCAAAAAATGGATAGTTCTGAAAGAAAAAGTCGCAAAAAATCTCGCAACCTGCGCCTGTGCACCCTCAATTCGCGTTCACCAGCCTGCTCAAAATCAAAAAATGCTGAAGCAGCATTCATTTTTTTTAAACACTTAACACTTCAATGTCACTTTATTATTGAACACTTGTAGCTCAATAGTAATACTTTATTTAAAACATAATCACAATGAAATCAAATAAGCAAATTTCTTAATTGTTCAAAATAAATTGACTGAATAAAAACAAAACAGCTGTTCACATAAGTAAACCAAACAACGGCTTTGCCAGCAAACAATAAACGAAGCAAAATTCTTAAAAAATCTTTAAATTAAATAGACAAAAACATAAGAAACATAAGAAACGTAAGCATGTCGTAAGAGTTATCGAGTAGCTTCGTTATGGATACAAATTTCCATTTGCTTACAACATCGTTCGCATAGCATTCGATTGTTGAATGCTTCGTTAGGCATACAAAATAAGGCCATTAAAACCAGTACCCACTGCTGCAAAGACGAACGCACACTGGCGAGTTCGGCGATTGCTTAATTTCATGATTAAATTATACAAGGCAGGAATGCCAGTTCTTTTATCTGTCTATATCTATTCTATTATATAAAAGGAGACTCACGAATTTGATCCAGAATAAGCTTGGTAACCGCTGAACCGATTTTCATAATTCTTTTTTTATTCGATTCCTATGATAATATAGATTGTTATAGCTTACCAAGTTTTTCGAAAAATGTATTCTTAAAAGGCCCAATTATAATAGACGTAACGTAATGTAGTGATATGTCACTGCAGCAGTGTGTTCTGTCACTTACTGTTTCAATCAATACTTTTCTTATACAAGTGATTATAATAGAAGTTACGTAATGTAACGGGACGTAAAGATCCGTTGGATTTCGATTTCTACGTTACTTTACTTTACGTCTTTTCAAAAAACAACTAAACATTGATGTTAGATTCGATTATTGCGCTATTTTATATTGTTGAACTACGCTTTTTGTTGAGTTTTTGTTATTAATGTGATAGTTTTATGTATCCACAGCTATGGATGACGAATATTTTATTGTATTTGTACAGGAACGTGCAATTATATACGACAAACAACTGCTTGGCTACTGCCTATTATAATTGCTACAACGTTTTCTTACATTACGTCCCGTCACGATGACAGTTGACAACATTACGTTACTTTACATTACGTCTATTATAACTGGGCCTTAATTATTGCAAATTTACGCATTCTATTCGATGCCTACATTCAACCAGCAGCAGAGACTATAAATACTTATAGACATTGCATGTGAAAGCTCCGGTACGGAATGAAAAATTTGCACGTACAAGACAAGAGACCCGACGAGTAAATAACCTAGCGAGTAATCGCTTGCATGGATTTGTGTTGCTAGCACAACATGTATAAGTTGCTTAAAGTTTTGTTTATGTTGCTAGAATTTATAAAAGAACAGCAATGATGCAGAAAACCACTGCTTATACATATATTTTTTAGATTTCTGAGTAGAGCAGCCTGACTTTGTTTACATTTTTTTTGGCTTGATTTGTTGTTGCTGCATTGGACATTTTTTTATTACGCTAGGATTTTGTTCACGTTTTGGAAGCTTTTCGTTGATCGTCAGATATAAATCATATTTTTGCGATTTTGTCTATCTAAAGCAAAGACGTTTTAGATAAATCGCTATATCTTTTTTATTTCTGATCGGATTCAAATGCTCCAAAGAACAAAATTTTAGAAAATTTATCAATCTTCTAAATGACATTAAAATTAAATTTTAAAAAAATGAATTCAATTACTTATTACCTATTTTAAACAGATTTAAAAGTAAAACTCTAATCTGCTGCACAGAGTTAAATCCACTCATACCTTTAAATTGTATTTTTTAAAGAAAATGCCATCAATTTTGTTTTCTTGTTTTTATTTCTTTGTAACTTAAATTGATATTCGGCTAATTTGTTAAAAAAAGTATATATTTATCTATTTGAAGCAAGGCGGTTTAGATAAATCACTATATCTTTTTTGTTTCTAATCGGATTCAAATGCACCAAAGGACAACATTTTAGAAAATTGATCAATGTCTTAAATGACATCAAAACTAAATTATAATATAATTAAACCAATTATTTATTAACTATTCTTACCTTTATCCTTTCAAATTACATCAAAATAAAGTTTTGCAAAAATTAATCGATTTCTTTATTTACTATTTTTACCTTTATCCATTCAAATAATATCAAAATTAAATTTTTAACAGAATTAATTCAATTATTTATTAACTATTTTAAATAGATTTAAAACAAAAACTCCAATAATAATTTTTAATTGATTTTTTTTAAGAAAAGACCATGCATTTTATTTTCTTGTTTTATTTATTTAGAATTAAATTCTGATTTGTCTAATTTGTTGTTAAGAAAAAAAGAAAAAGTAGTATTCTATTGCCACGCAGGACAATCGGCAGCTACACGAATTGCCTTGTATTATTCTTGTTGCTTTGCCTATTTTGTAGCATCTTCCAATTGGAGACTTATTTTTTTTTACATTTGATTAAATTGCGATTCGGCAATTTATATTATCAAAAAAAATATTATTTTTTTTAAAGCAAGATGTAGGCTTATTAACAAATTGTAAGCTCTTATTTTTGTATTAAATAGTGAAACAAAAATAAAAATAATTACAAAAGCATGGGGGAAACATTGCTAAATGAGGTGCACTTATTTTTAACAATATGAGGTGCATTCAGTTTAGAGTAGAGATGAGCGATATTTTGATACCGGTGATTTAGTCACCGTGATTGAAAAATCACTGGTAACTGTGGTGATTAAATACGATTAAAAAACCGTGATCAGTGATTGAGCTTTTGTTAATCTTTTGTCTTATGTCGTTTGCAGCGATTCGTGATATAACCAGTGATTTTTTGATTGTGCGAGAATTTTTTGTCTCTGTCTCTCAAGTACGCATATCATATGCACTTTGATATGAGTTTTAATGTTGTTTCGGTCACCATACATTTTTTTTCTATTTTTTTCAGTTTCTAGTAACCGGACGCTTATTAAAATTTGCTTATTATTAAAAAATAGTAAATAAAGAAATCGATTAATTTTTGCAAAGCTTTATTTTGATGTAGTTTGAAAGGATAAAGGTAACAATAGTTAATAAATAATTGGTTTAATTTTGTTATAATTTAGTTTTGATTACATTTAATACATTGATCAATTTTCTAAAATGTTGTCCTTTGGTGCGTTGAAAAAGTGGGACGGTCTAACATACATATATTGTATTAATTTTTATTTTTCTTAATTTTTTTAAAATAATATACTACCTTCATGGTTAGAAATCTTGGAATACATTTTAATACAAGCATTAAAAACTATTTAATTTTGTAAAATTTGTAAAAAGTGTTAGTAAAAAAAAAATGATTACGAAATTCGTAAATATATATTGTTCTACATTTTAATACAGTTAAAATATTAAAACGATAGGTATAAAGTAAATTAAGCTCAAATTTTGGCACTCGATTTGTTTTGAGTTCTAGATGGTTTAAGAGAAAAATATTTTGCCACACCCTCTTTTACCGTCTACAAATCAACAAAAATGCTATATTTTGGACTGTTTTAGTTGTATTAGACTAAAATTTTTTAATTTAGTTTATACGCTCAGAGATACGCTCGGCAACTATACTCAAAATGGTGAAAACAAAATTTTTTTCCGATTAGCATGAAAATTCATATATGACAGTAAGGCGGTGGCAGGAATATATAGAAACGTCTACCGGAGCATATCTTTATACAATTAATTCTTCTTTGATTTTGAAGAAATTTGGTGTTTGTATTTTGTTAATTCAAGTTAATTTTATTTATTAAAAGCATTTTTGTTAAAAAATTTTTTTCAAGTCCTAACTGATAATTATTTCATTAGCCGAATCATCAGAATTTCATCTTTTTATTGGTGTAATGAAGTATTTAAAAATTATGATTTTGTATCCAAAGTAGCAAGCAAAATATTGCTACAAGGAAAATGTCCAGCTAGAAACAAACTAAAGAAGATGGAAGAAAAAAAAAACACATACATATATATAATAACCTGTAAAATTTGTATCAAATATAACTTTTATTCTCATTAATTAAATCTACAATATTTCTTTGTTTTATTTTAAATTTATTAAATACTGCTAGACCAATTCTATTTTATTGCTACATTTTTTTATTATCCAATAATTATTTCATTAGCCGAATCAGAATTCTGTCTTTCTATTCAACTAATGAAATATCTAAAAATCCTTGTCTGCAGCAGCAAACAAAATATAGCTACAACAAAATCACAACAAAAATGTCCAGCTGGAAACAAAATAAATTCGGCAACCATGCACATGCAAATAAGAAGCTGTAAAATTTTATTTTCATTCATAAAATTTGCAATATTTCTTCAGATATTCAAATAAGAAGAAACAGGCAAGCACATTAAAAAATACCAATCTTTTTGCTCCCTTGTGCACGCAGCCAAAATGATCAAAATATAGAAAACAAAATGTAAACAAACTCGCACTTTTGAAGGGGTATAAAATAAATGTCCCATCAAAATACCCTTTCCTGTCGATGGATGGCTAATATCGGCGAGTAAAAAATAACGAGCGACGAGTGAAATCTCTTATAGATATATACTCGTTGGTATTCGGTTGATTTCTAGTGTGTGTTTTCGGTGCAAGTTGTTGAAGTGTTTTTAGGTAAAGGAATTAATTAAAAAATATATTTTATCTAATATTAACTTGTGCAGTCTGTATTTATTAAATTAATTTTCTCTTAAATAACTGCAAATGTACAATAAAAAACAACAACAAAACAATCCTTGTTTTCGTCGTTTGATTTTACACTCGCTATGTTGCTCGTCGCGCCTTTGTTTATAGTTCGGTCAGTATTCTTGCTGCAAGTGGTTGGTTAAGTGTTCAAAGTGAAGTGATTCAATTTTTAATAAATAAAACTTGTGCAGTTGAAATAAATCTAATTTATTTCTTCTTACAAATATGCAAATTTGCAAAATTAGCATCAACAAAGCATGTTTATTTTCATCGTTTATTTTTCCCACTCGTAAGTCGAAACGATGGGAAGACTCGGTGCATATAACTGACATCTGGTAAGCGCGATAAACAGTTCGTTGTGCACAACCGAATGGCTCAAAAGCTTGTCTGCAGTTCCGTTCTCGCAACGGAATGACGCAATTTTCTCAATTGGAAAATTGGCGATTGTGGCAATTGCATTTAGAAAATTGCCGACAATCGACAAAGTTAGTAGGGCAATTTTTCGGTTGCGGCAATGGGTTTAGTTCTGTGAGTGTATAATTAAGTATAGAATTTTACTCATTTAAGCAAAACTTTAATAAATATAATTAAAATTTACAAAATAATTTTAATAAATAAAACTTTTAACATTAGAATATAAATGGCCATTCAACCAAATAAGTTAAACATAAATATTTTTAGTATATTTACATATTTTATTAAATTTATAAGAAATAGAATTATATAGATATCTGAAAGATCTATAACAAACTATGGATTTTCATATTATGCATAAGCATTATACATTATAAATAAGTTTATACTTTTCCAAAACTCCGAAATCTTAAAAATTTATTTTTGCAAGTAAATTTTCGCTTAATAGTGTACTTACACATTCGTACACACATAATAACACAAACGACCACCCGAAGATCTTCATAAGTAATTATAATTTTCTAACATGTGACAACAATAAAATCAAAAGATATCAACAGAATATGTTGAACAAATTCTAAAATAAAAACCCTAAAAAAGTTAACGTAAACAAAACGTTAAACTCAAATTATTTCCGATACACTTAGCACCCTTCCTTTACACTAGTGCCGCTAAATACCGCACAAGCATAAGCCCGATAGCGAGTGTTGTGTTACAAGTGCATTTCACAGAAAAATACAATAAAACAACAAGCTAAAGTGCCTATGACACAAATTATGTGAACCAATTAATATTAGTGAAGAATATGAATTTGAGGGGAATATGAAGAATGTTGACTAACTGAAAGGGATTGGTCCATTATCGATTTTGAAATCTATAATTTGAAAACATTGGAATAATAGGAGGAGTCTTGGAAATAATAGTAGAATTAGAAAAATACGTTTAAAAATAGTTTATAAGCCCCGACTTTTGTAAAATAAAATCAGAATTTAACTTAGACTTAAATTAGGCTCATCAGCTCTTGTTTTCAATTAAATTTGTCAACAAAGCTTTGCTCTTTAGCCATCACTGAAAGTGAGGCTCCCTAGCCATCAAAAATAATGGATTGGTGCGCTTAAACACCAAACACTTTATTACGATAGGCTTAGAGACCGAACAGAACCAAAGCGGATGTCGGAAGGTGGGCCTCTCACAGCGAAATCCGCTGAGAACACGTCCAGAATACGAGCGGTTGTCGGTTGTCGGATCACGGTCGCATTACATATTGGTAATGATACAAATTACTTCATATTATGCTTTGAATTCACATAAATGCAACACAGGCACAAAAACAGAATGTCAGATTAAATAAAAACTAAAAAAATAACACTGAACGTACCCAATCTTTATCAAAAATATGGCAACATTTAAGTCACTCAGAGAGAGATCCACCAGCCGTCAGAGAAAAACTAGAATAGATTCTATTCTGGTATTTTCCCGTCACGCATTTCTACGGCGGTTTCATTTTTGGCGGCTGCATATATTTTCATGTATTTTGTTGCACGGCGAATCCGACAACCGTCATTGGCTTTGGTTCCGTTCAAGCTCTTATTCGTGATAAATGGGACACACTTAATATCGTTCTCAAACATACAAATCTATATTTCAAAAAACCGTTACATTCGCCACTACACTAGTGATTAATCATGGATCTATACGTGTTCGTATGAGCCTGAAGTATACAGTTGGCAACTGTTTGGGTCTTTCACAATGAACCAAATTCAACAAAATTTGTACGAGCTCAAGACACTGGGTGGCAAATGGTCCCCTGTTTCTTCCAAAAACATGTCATGTGGCCACGGTACCACTTGATACGCGTACAACGGTTAACTCGAAATGGTACACAACCATTTGTTTGTCAGAAGAGTTCAGTGAAGTAAGGAAAACAAACAAGCTCCGAAAAATCAATCTCCATCAGGAAATCGCGAGCTTCCACATATTATCTCAAACAAAGGCGGTTTTTGAGAACTCAAAACATTAAATGAATGGGTCACATTCCGCACAGTCCTGATTTTGTACCCAATGACTACTTTTTGTTCCCGTCCAACAAGGATAAACTGCGTGGATAACGATTTTCGACACCAGAAGAAGCCTTTGATGAGTTCAAAAGCAATGTTATGAATTTGTCTCAAACGGAATTGGATAAATGTTATGACAACGGTTCGAAGGCTTGCAAAAATATTAAAATAATGAAGCTTCCTTCCATCAAAAAAATTCGGTCTATATTTATTCCCAAAATTTATGTAGCAGCCTTAGTATAAGCACTGTAGAGAAAAACTACAGCTAAAATTAAAACAAACACGCTTCACATTTCACTGTGTGTGAAACATTTCACTGTGTATGAAAATTAGGCATAGCTTCGCTCCACCATGCCCATTTTATGCATCTTACAAATTCTATAAATCAGTAATATGCATCACTATCAGTAATTTCACTAATATCGTCTTTTAAACATGAGAAAATCTTTTTAACTTTGTATGGGAAGTGGGTGCAGTTCTTGTCTTACAAATCGGTTTTACTAACAAAGAAAGAAACTTTCACTTTTTTTAAGTGGGCGTGGTTTTTTTCTGAGTAAGCCCATCATCATTCATAGTACATTTTGTTCATTTTATAAGAAGAACGTTACCCAAAATTCCAGGTCGATATTTCTTTTGAAAATTTTTTTGTCACAAATTTATTCTCATTGTGCGTTAACCGGAACTAGCTTCGCTTTATTTTTTTGATAAGAGTATAGTAAAAAAGCTCGCATTGCCCTTTCAATACCGGCATTCTTAAAACTTGTTAGAATTGACTACATTTTTCATCATTGCTAGTTCTCTTTTCTTCTTCTTATTCTTTTCTTAATTCTTTCATTTAATCTCCTTTTAAATTCACCTATTTTTATCTTTTTCTTTATTTTTTTATTCACTAAAAACCAACTTGTGATACGCACGTGGCTGACGTCTTTCTGAGATCTATATATGTATAAGTAGGCGTAGGAAAAACAGTTCGGTACCATTTTCTCCCGTGTTTCTTAACCGATTTCGATAATTTTTCTTTCAAATGAATGAGAGTAGGGAGAAGGGGTGCACCGAATACTTTTTGTGAGCTTTGACCTGAAATATGACCGTTCAACAAAGAATTTCTTAAATAAAAGCTAAGCTATAAGAGATGGAAGAACACAGTGTAAGTGGAAATTTTAGACATTGCTGAAATGTACAAAAAATATGTCAGGCATTTCTCGCTATCTGTTACGGATAAAGCTATCTGTTACGGACCCTACAAAAAGCATGTTTTTATGTAACATGTGCGATAATAAATTGGGATTGTGACATTTTTTACAAAGAGTAAATTTTGAAAAATTTACGTTATTTTCACATAAAAATTATGACTATATCTCGAAAACTATAGCTTTTCTCAGTACAACGTATTTTTGTATGAAAAGTCATTGGCTAAGAAAAATAACGGTATACGAAAGCTTTTTTGGTTATATTTTTCACGGTTAGTATATTAAAAAATTTCCCGTTATTTTGACATCAAAATTATTGCAATATCTCAAAAACTGGAGATTTTCACAGTTATACGAACTTTTTTATGAAAAGTTGTTGGTTAGCACTGAGCGGCAAACTGAAAAGTGAAATAGATTTGTTTTTTAACCTTTTCTATGCTCATCTGAGAATGAAAGCGATTTCATATCACAGTGTAGGTCGAAGGTCACAGTGATAAGGTCGAATTTCGACCACTGGCCATTTATAGTAAATATAAACGCGACAATGAAAAATAAATCAAAAACAAGTAGAACAATACAACAATATACACAACAATATAGAATAGTTCGGATTACGGTAAAATAACTGAAATGTAGGAAACAAACGATCATAAGGAAAAAAACACATAGAAAGCATGCATGCCTCAAGCATTCAACATGTCTGTGAAGCATGCTTCATTAAAACACATAGCAAGCATACATCGAATGTTTAACAAGAAGTCGAGGAAATACATTGAACTTAATTTAAAATAATTCAAGCAATCAATAAATGCAATTGGATGTGTTAATATATGCCCCTATCACCGTCCGCGAATCGAATGCTTCACTCGAATCGAATCATTTGGCGAATTTTTCTTTTGTGGTATCACTGTTTGCGAACCTACTTATTCGCTTCAGATACGGTGCTGCCAAAGCAGAAAACATAAAAATCGCGTAGAAACGTCAAACCTCAAATTTCAATTAAGCCGCGACAAATACAAATACATAATAAATTTTTTATTTTAAATATACCAAAATGTTAAGCAGTACAGCTATTCTTTGGAGAAACTGAGGAAACACAAACTTTGTGTAGATAACGACGCAGTATTAGGTATAAATCCAATCCGCTAGAGATTCCTGACGACCTGTGAGTATTTTTATATGACCGGTTTATCTTCAGTGAAATATTTAAAATCTCTTTAAGTTTTCAGTTCTATTTTAGGCGTAACAAGGAAGCCTTTGTCTTTGTATTGCAGAATATTGAAGACTACATGCAGTCTTAAGCTGGACCATTTTAGGGTTTTTTCATACTAAAAATAAATAACAAATTGCTTAAAATCAAAAACAAACCACAAAAAAATACAAACAATGCAATTTACTTACCTTTTTTTATTATTTTCCATTTTTATGTGCAAAATAAAAAGAAATCAAACGCATTCGCCGGCTTGTCACCAAATATTTTAATTCGTCTGTTTTTGACGCTTAAGTCGAATGACACCTACGAAATTCGCGAACAGTGATACCACGAAGTTTTTTCATTCGCCTGTTTTTGACGTTACAGTCGAATTAAATTTAAACATTCGCCGACGGTGATACCAACTTAGCGAATTCGACTTAATTTTTGTTCGATTCGCAGACGGTGATAGGGGCAATAGCTTTTTCAAGCAAAGTTAACTGATGCTTATGTCTGTCAAAGCTTTGATGCCTGCAAAAAGTTAAAAGTTGATCAACTTCAGGCATGCCTTAAGCATCATGCATACATGCATGCTCTTGATGTGGGCTATTTCATAAGAATACGTATATGCAAACTCAAATGTCAGATGCTTGAAGCATGCATGCCTCCTGTGTGTTTTGGACTATACACACGTGAGCATAACAGAGATTTACCCCCACATGTGAAAGCCGAACACGTGAAAGTAGCAGATTTACCCCCACAAATGTGTTAGTGGGTGCTGAAAGATAGTAAAAATTTGTTAAATATGTGTTACTAATCTCAGAAGAATATTTGAATTAAATCTGTTTTTTTTTGTTTTTTAGAAAATATGAGTCTAAATAATAACATCTTAACCACTTACTGTTCGGAAATAGTTAAAAAATCTGCTTGACTTATATGTATAATATGTTATATGTTCCTCTCTTAAAAATGATAATAGACGTCGTGTGTACGAAATTTCAAAATCAATTTCGAGCAAGGCTCATCCACTGAACACATTCGCGACGGCACCGACTGGCGACAACTGTCAAATTATTTTTACAAGCTTTTGTTATGGAGGTGAGCTTGGTGAAAATATAGCAGCGACCATGGTAGAAGGATAGAGGTATATGCAGCGCTGACTGTGCTCTCTTTCCATACTGCCATGTCTGTCAAATTTAGCTGTGTGGCGAATGGAAGCAAAAGAAAATAGAGAAAAAGTTTTGCTTCGTTTTGACAATTCCGGCAGTATGCTCTCATCTGGTGCATTTACCTGTATTCTTCTACCATGGCAGCGACATGACAATGTTGCTGTCGCCGATATAGAATTTTCTCTAATTTGACGAGCGACAACAACGCAAATATAAGGGTTTGTGTATGTGTAAATGAAACAATTGCATGATTTTTCCAGATTGTTGGCTCTTTCTTCATGTCGAGTCGTAATGTCGAGCATGTGTTCAGGACATCATTTATTTTATTAAAATTTTTTCCTTGATCTCTTTTAATCCATTCTGACAGCTTGACTGGGCTCGCTCTCAAGCAGTGATACCAGTTCGAGGGGAATTTACCTTTTTGAGAGATTTTTCAATAGTCCTTTGAGCTAAAAGGGAAGCATTTTGCATGGTAGTACACAAATAAGAGAAATATAAAATCGATAATTTAAAGCAGTGTCGGACAGCTTTGCACACTTGAGATTGTGTTTGTGCAGTAAAATATATATTTATCTCACCTACAGAACGATCAAAGCTTCAGTGTTCAAGCTAATGTCAAGCGGATAAGATCAGCGCTTGCGTGTTTCTTTAATATATTTTATTACATCTGTATCGATAAGCAATAACAGCTTAAGTCGATTTAAGACAGAGCTAAGTTATTCATATAGTTGTTTTCCACGTATATATATCATTACAAACACACAAAATTTAGAACTTCTAGCATGACCTTAGCCAAAGATGTGACGCAAAAACAAAAGACCCTTTCATATAACTTATATGGCGATTAAAAACTTTGAAGCAAGATTTCTGGAAACTTTGAAATAAGACTTAAGCTGTTATTGCTCATCGACACAGATATAACGTAAGATTACACTGTATAAAATTTTATGTATGCAAAATTTTTGGAAGTGTGTATAAACAATTTATTTATTTTTAGAAAATAACGACATGGCGTGGTATCAGAGTTTTAAAAAAATTATGCATTACAAGGCATTACGATAATTTGCATAGCCAATATAAGGTAATTGTGGTGCAAGCGATGGAGAAATTAATTATTTATTTAAAAGCGGTATGTCCACATATCATATCATCTAGTTCCAAGTACGTATAATGAAAGCATCTTGCGCTGTCAGTTTGGCCTTGGCAAAACACAATAAGCAACATAAGCACAATAAAAAACATATTTGTCTTTTACTATTAGCCTGCCTTTATATATTACCGTCTGCTTATCTGTATTTCACGTTATCCGTCTGTCGGTCTGTTTCCTTTTGACATTCCTTCCACTACTTATTAATTTAATTCCGCAATACAAATCCGAGCAAAAAATATCCCATAATGCCATGGTATAATTGTTTGACAAAGTAGCCGTGACAGTTTTTTGGCGATTGGTAGTTGTCAAAAACAGCTATAGAAGTTGTAGTTTGCTGCTGTTGACTAGCTATGTGCTTATTTTTAACTTTTCTTTAATTCATTAAATTTGTTCGCGAAGTTTATTGGAATGGTTTTTGTTTGCTGCGATTGACTAGCTGTGTACGTCGTTGCTTATTTTTTCACATTTCTTTGATTAATTGCATGAACAGCTAATTTTGACAACTTCCCATCGCCGCTCGTGAGAAAAAAGCCAGTCTACGCTACTACCTTGTCAAATAGTTATACCATGATAATGCCTTGTAAGATTTCTGCAAAGAGCGCTTTAGCACTACCTTGTTTTCAGTGTGAGCTTTAAAGCGCTCATTAATCCATACTCAAGATGAGAAAGTATAGGCGTGCAAAGCTGCCCGTCACTGATTTAAGGCCAACAATTTAACTTGAAATGAAACACTGATGGCCTTATTCTGGTGATTTACAATTGTAAATTTATTAATAAAGTTTTTTGTTTTTAATTTTATTGTTTTGTTACTTCCCTCCAGGAAATGTGAGCATTCCCAGATGTTTCCAGGAAACATTCCATGGAATGTAGGAAGCATTCCCCTTTGTTGCAGACTCCACTGCTTTTTTTACATAGCATGTCATTAGAGGAAACATTCCTCTCAACTGTGTTAAAAATGAATGTGGAAACATTCCTCTCCCCTGTCTTAAAAAGCAAATTACTAGCAGTCCTCTTCCCTGTTCTTAGAATTAATGTGGAAACAATCTTCTCCCTTGTTACAAAAATTCCCGGCCAGGATTCGAACCCGGGAACCCTGAGCGACAGGCAAGCGCGCTACCACTAGACTATCGAATTCTACAATAAGCGGCTAGAAAACAATGATATAAATATTTTCTATTGTCATTGCTTGACAATAAATAAAAGTTTCCAAATGCATTCTTAAGGAAGCGGTGTGGAAACAATATAAATACAAAACTACCCTTAAGCTTCCAAAATATACGGTTTGGAAACAATATAAATACGAAACTACCCTTAAGCTTTCAAAAGATACGGTGGGGAATGTTTCTTTATCACTTTTAGATGGAAGCCTTCCGATTTTTCCTAGAGTGTTTAAACAAAAATGTTTAATTTAAAAAAAAATAATACATATTTTTATATTATTTACTTAGTTTCAAATAATTTATATGGAATGTAACTTTCTATAACCACTACTTATGTATAAAACAAAGAAGAGTTCTTTACACAAAGTCTAGAATTCTTTTAGTTATATTGCATATTTATGTTTACGAACGTGTGTTGTTTTTAATACTTTAATGAACTTTTTCACCTAAAATTGTGTATCAGACAAAGTTATGTTTGAAAGATATTTCAGAGATTTTTTAAAATATTAAAAAGAAAAAAAATGGAATTTTTTCTTTTGTGTGAAATTATACTGGCAACACTGCTCTCAAGTGGCACAACAGTAGTCAAAAACATCTAAATAAGTTGTAGTTTGCTGCTGTTGACCGGCTATGTGCTTATTTTTAACTTTTTTTTGATTCATTAAATTTATTCGAGAAGTTTATTGAAATGTTTTTTGTTTGCTGCGGTTGACTAGCTAAGTTTAAGTCGTCGCTTATTTTTTCACTTTTCTTTGATTAATTGCATGAACCGCTAATTTTGACAACTACCCATCACCGCTCGTGAGAAAAAAAGACAGTCTACGCTACTACCTTTTCAGTAATTGTGCCATGGTATAAATTAGCCTCAATTTCAAGCAACAACTAATCCAACTTTACGTCATGGAAATCTCATGACAATTATTTAATCTTTTATAAAATGTTCTGTTCTTAAAATAAAAACAGATTAGTCATAGTTTACATGCATGTATTCATGCGGAATACACACGCGCACACACATTCACAGACAAAACTTACTTTTTGCAGCGCTCATTTATAAAATTTTTAAGCTAAGAAATGCTAAGAAACTTAAAAGCAGTACACTCTGCTGCAAAGACGAACACCACACTGGCGAGTTCAGCACGATCGCTTCTCTTTTAAAGTAACTCTGGCCCAGTGATGTGATTTGGTGGGATTTCGGGCTCATTTTTAAGATATTTGGCCTATTTGAGAACGTGTGGGATTTCGGAAGCTTAGGTGGGATTTTCTACTGTGTCATAATTTTGAAAAATTTTAATTCTTTACAAAACTGGTTGGCACCACTTTTGTCTGATCTTTTACAATTGTTCGTTCAATTGTTGTTTCATTAATTTTAAACATGTAAGAAAGAGATATATGTATATTCAACAAGCTTAAAATTAATCACAACGGCAAAGATATATGTTGTTGGCAACGCTTTGCAGTGCACAAACAAAAGTTCAGATACGGATGAAATGTAGAAATGAAATTATTTTATACATTTATTTTCTTTATTACTCCTTAACAGATTAAGAAAAGCTACACAGCAAGTTGCTAACACGAATTCAAAGAAAAATTTTCACATGCTAAAACTTGTGACAATTTACAAAGATTAAAATTCATTTTAAGTCATTAATTCTAAAGCAGCTGCTCAACAATAGTTTAAAAATTTTCAACATTTGTTCAATTGCAGTTTTCTTCGTTTTCGGTAATTTGTTTCATTTTCTTCATTTCAAAGACCTTGAAAGCAAACAATTGCTGGAAAGCCTGCTGCGCATCATCCACATACGATTAGAAGAAGCTTCTTAGAAGGTATTTTGAAAAAATATTGTCTAATAAAGTCATTTTACTATTTGTGATAGTACAAGTTCCTAATACATATTAAGGTATACATTATTTTATTGATCTCAATGAATTGTTATTAAAATTGATTTCAATAATAAATAAACGTTTATACTTTAACAAGAGATTCTGGTGATTATTTCTTTTCAAAAATTGGATAAAAAATATTATTGTTATAAATGTTTGGGTGGAATTTTTTGTGGGTTTTTCATGTCATTTTGGTGGGATAAACAGGTCTAAATCAGGATTCAATCGGGATTTTTGTCACTAAATCAGAATCACATCACTGCTCTGGCCCATGATAAAATTACTAGGTAGCATTAGAGCCCGAACAGAATCAAAAGCCGTAACGACCGGCGATGTAGAACACACAATAGAACACACGAAAGTTAACGAAGCCGTCAAAAATGAAATCGTTGAGCAAGAGTCGTAGCGACTTATCGCTATAGTAAAATTGAATAGAATTTATTCTATTTTTTCTCTAAAGACCGACGATTTCCTCTCTGAGCACAATTAGTGCTGCCATATTTTGCAAACAATTGGATATGTTCAAAGACAATTTCATAGTTTTTTCTATGTTCTCACGTTTCTTTTTTGTTTCTGTTTCACTTACACAACAACAAAAACATGACTGCTAACAAAACTATGCTATATAAAAGCAACCCTGCATCGTCATTCGCAATCGCTTTCATTCTGGATGGGTTCTGTACATGGCAGAATTAGATAAGGTATATGCATTTCAGACTGCGCTCTCTTTCTCATAGCCAGAATTGTCAAACTCAAGCATTTTGCCTATTTTCGCTTTCTTATCGCATTCTCATCGTTTTCAGATTTTGTATGAGCTGTCAACTTTGTTTTGACAGTTGCGGCAGTCTCCCTCTCCAAAATGCATATACCTTCTCTAATTCTGCCATGGTTCTGTATGTCTGGCGACCAGAGAGGATCGCCGGTCTTAACGACTTTTGATTCTATTCGGGCTCTTATTCGCTGAAAATCAGCTGGTGATAAATTGTCATTTTGGGCATATAGTGTCAAAATCAGGGATCGCAAACAAACTCTAAAGGAAAGTATTTTTCTGTTCTGTTTGTTTCTTCTTAAGATCACTACAAGTATTTAAGTTTATTTAGTATTCTTTCTCCTAAAAAGTATCACAAACAGAAGCAAGTAGAGATGAGAGAATAAAAAAAACTTCATCTCACTGTTATGCTTTTGAATCGCGGGCACAAAAACAATCAAAAGGCCCAGTTATATTAGACGTAATGTTAAGTAACGTAATGTTGTCAATTGTCATCGTGATGGGACGTAATGTAAGAAAACGTTGTAGCAATTATAATAGGCAGTAGCCAGGCAGTTGTTTGTCGTAAATAATTGCACGTTCCTGTACAAGTATAATTAAATTTTCGTCATCCATAGCTGTGGATATATACAACTATCACATTAATAATGCAAACTCAACAAAAAGCTTAGTTCAACAATATAAAATAGCGCAATAATCGAATCTAACCTCAATGTTTAGTTGTTCTTTGAACAGACGTAATGTAAAGTAACGTAGAAATCGAAATCCAACGGATCTTTACGTCCCGTTACATTACGTTTATTATAATCACTTGTATAAGAATGTATTGTTTGAAACAACAAGTGAAAGAACACACTGCTCAATTGACATTAGAGCACATTACGTTACGTCTATTATAACTGCACAGAAAATAAAAAAATTGATTTATTACCTAATCTTGATTAAGTAATCTGAAATTTTCTACTGCACCTAATCTTTTCGGCAACTTTTCTACTTTCACAGTTAATAAAACAATCATGCATTAGGTTTTTTACCTAATTAAAAATTGTAAATTCGACTGAAATTTTGTTTAGAAAATAACAAAATTTTTTATATATTTTACCTAATGCAAGTTGTTGAGTTCGTACTTCACTTGGTATACACTTGTTTATAAAAAAAAAAAATTTATTTTGAAATTTTCTTAAATCATTTTTCAATCATTTTTCAACCATAATTTTTTCAAATAATTTCGAACGTTTCAAAAAACAAACGTACTAAAAAAAACATAATATACATAACATCTATCGGAATTATCAAATTTATTCCTTTATACTACTGGCAATGGAGGGGGACCAAATAATTGTTCTGCCAACAAACGACGTTTGCTCCCAAATGCTGCAGCTCCTTTTGGATTGGGGGCTGGAGGAGCTTATTCCTGACTTCACAGGTATTTATACTAGAATAATTTCAGCAAAATGTCGCTAGCAATCCCTGTTTTTATATGGGGACTTTATTTAGCCATGTCCGTCTGTTCGTCTGTCTGTCTGTGATCTTACTTACTTAGTTGGCGCTACAACCGTATGTCGGTCTTGGCCTCATCTAAGAATTTGCGCCAGCCATATCTGTCTTTCGCTTGCTGGCGCCAGTTGGAAATTCCAAGCTTCGTCAGGTTGTATTCTACTTGGTCTTTCCAACGAAGATGCGGTCGTCCTCTTCTGCTTTGACCGCCACTGGGAACCGATAGTAGTGTCTTAAGCTATCTTAACAAAATTCAATATATCGTCACCTAAAACGCAAAAAGACGTAACAACAAAAAATTCAAAATCGATTTTTTGATTCACTATGATGCACCGTATCAAAATACATGCTCCTGCAAAATTTAACACTCCTACAACTAAAAACGACGTTTTTTAGTACAAGCGCTTGAGAAATTTATAAAGTTTTTGCTTCTCCTGCAAAATCATAAAAAGTGTTGTTACGTCTTCTTGCATTTTAGGTGATGATATGTATGTATAAGTTTTTCATCCAAAAATAAAGATCAAGTTCGAAAATGAATCGTATGAAAACCACGCCTTCCTCTCATACAAAGTGACTTTACCAAATCGGACTTTACCAAAATTTCTTTGAATTTCACTTAAATTAATATAATGACTTAAAATTTTTTAAATTTTGAATGTTTTGAATTTAAAAAAAGAGCGAAAATTTCGCCACCATTTTTTTAAATTTAATTTTCTGTAAATGTTTAGTAAAAATGGCCATGAATAAACATGGTATTCACTAACACTTTGAACGTCGACGTAAACCAGGTGACCAGACTGTTTTGTCGTTTATTATACCAAGCTGCGTGATGGTTTTACGTGACATCGAATAGTCTTGGAGTTATAGGTTGCAAAGCCTCGGAATTCGTTATTCGAAAACAATTTTCACGTGCCGTTTCATCGATAACATTTTATGGGTGTAAGACAAGGGGCGTGTCACCTTCCACACAACCCAAATTTGCGATATCGAATAGGTTTGGAGTTATAGGCTTCGGAATTCGGCATTCGACCACAATTGACACATGCAGTTTCACTGATAATATTTTATGAGTGTTTGTCAACGTGGGCGTGCCAGCAGCGTGCCGGGTTTTAGCTAGTATTTTATAAATATATATGTTTTTTCGATTTTAATATTTTTTGCAGTTCATAGCAATTTTATATCTTGACATGAAATCATGACTCATTATTTAATAATAATAAAAAAATAGCAATTTGTTTGAATCTTTTTCTTTTAAAGAATTTTGTGTTGTGTCGGTGACCATTAGACGTTTACTTTTTCCCCCGTTTAATAATAAAATCTTAGTTATATCTTAATAATACTTTTTATTTTGTATGTAGGCTTTTTGGGAAAACTTCGCACGGGTGCTATTTAATATTTACTTATATATGTTCTAACTAGTTTTATACAAATTATTGTTTTATGTTTAACTTAGTTTTGGAGGTTTCCACTTTTTTTAATTATTTTTACAGCTAAAAAAATAAATTTGAGGTAATGAGAAATTTAACGCACGATGATATAAGCGCACTTATTCCACCAGAGCGTTTCAGACTTAGAATTTTGTTTCGGACAAAACTATTTAAATGGAAACTTGAAAATGTAAATTATTTAAATTTAAATAAATATAGTTATTTTCCTTATAGTTAACTTTCAAGAAGTATTAAGCCAGTCATGGAAAGTTTTTTGAATAACTCTGTAAGTCCATTTAAGCCAGATGGTGAAAATAACCCTGGAAATACCATAGAAGTCTCCGATATGGTTTGTATTCACTCTTTCACATACTTATGTTATAATATGATAACTTTGGCCAGAAAGGTTTAATAAAATAAATCGCGCTATTTTTTGTAGTGGCTAAGCAATAAAATTTAATCCACCTAATATTTTTCTCTCTTTATTTCATTTTCAAATCCGTCGAAATTTAAATTTTCTTCAAGTTCTTTAAAAAAAACTCATGTGATCAAAAACACAACTGCGTTTTCAACTGAAGAACTGAATATTCATAAGAATTTGGTTATTTTATATTTTTTTTAGAACTTGAGTAATCTCTTACATGCTACAATTTGCGGCAAAGGGATTATATTAAATTTAAAAAAAAACGGAGCGTTTTCAACTGAAGAACGGCACTTGCTTGTTACAATAGTTGCGCAAAATTGGCTACATCAATATAGAAAGATTTCAAAAGAAGACTTTGAAACAGCTGCAGAACAAATAATAAGTTTATTTCCATGTGAAGATAAAGGGAGTATGTCAGGGAGTGTACACAATAAAATTGAGACAGCGATTTAATTTTCCTCGTTTCATACGTGGTAAGCATTGTATATTCAACATGGTATATAGGTACCGCAGCTATCAAACACATGGTATATTATAATTTGCAAGTTTTGCTATTTGGTTTGCTTTTATTCTTAAAAACCTGATTTTGACAAGTGCTGTCCTACCACAAGAGAGAATTTTATCTACCACTTCTACCAGGTTGAATATATCTTGCGTGGCAACAATATTTTTTTCGCCTCCAAATTTAGTAAAAATGTATCGTGTACACTCTTCAATCTTACATTTTCAAAAACAAAATAATATTTTAATTCAAACTATAGTATGTATACACGGGCTTTAAAGGGACACGCGGAAAGTTAGCGGAGAGGTATTACGCCCTCTCCAAAAAATATAGGAAGCAGGGCTTTTTAAAAAGTCTGTATAATTTAAAAAGAGCAGCAGCCCCCGAAGAAATAACTCAAGAATCAAATGTACAAGGTTGGTAAAAGATACAAGAATAATTTATTTTAAAAGTTTATTTCTATTTATTTTACCTTCTACTAACAATTTTCGATTCAGTAGCTATAGAACAATCAGATGGAGAAATTGCTGGCCATGAGATGTGGTTGAAAAACAATGTATCTCCTGAATCACTCGTTATTGAAAAATGGAACTTAACATTTTCTAATCGAAGAAACGATATAGACAAAAAGATCAGATCGAATAACTTGCTGATAAAATGGCATATTTTAAAACAAAAGATTGGAATGACTTTGGTAATTAAATTAGTTGTTTAGTTTCTTTCTTGAAAAATGATTTTATTATCTGACAGTTTTTTTATTGTTTACATGGAATAAATTTTGGGATTTATAAATTAATTTATTAATTTAAATAAGTCATTTTTTATTTTTCTGCTGTGTATTGGCCCAAAATAGTGATTATATGATATATATGCTTCAGATAAGTTATTAATTAAAAACTTAATTGCAGATTGAACTCGACTTCGAACGCCTGTTTCCACTGAAAAATAATCTTCTGTTTTTAAAATGGGATCGGTTTGAATGCAAAATTTTAATTCTTTACAAAAAAGAAATTCGAGACATAAGAAACAAGCATTTATTCTCGATTGTAGAGGAAAACATTGAGAAAAGTATGTTTAATTTGAGTGTTTGAGTAAATCTTTATTAATCATTTCTTCTATGTAGATTCCAAACACTACATATTAATAACTCTTCTTCATGCAGTATTAAGGCCACAGCTCATTAAAATTAAATCTTATCAAGGAAATAAGCAATGGAAACCCTCTATTAGTGATGGCCAGTCAGCTTTTGCAATTCATTTAAAGGTATGATCAGTATTTAAGTCAAATACTAAAAAAACCAGTGCTATTTTTACCCATAACTTGTAGGTCAAATATGAGGTACTCACCTAACGAGGGATGTAAATTGGGTAGGGCAGGGGACCCCTCTTATTTGAAATAATTTTCTAAAATTCTTTTAATACATAAAATTCACTTAAAAATATTTATTTAACATGGTATCATATTGTAATAAGTGAATTTACGTCCCTGCACCTAATGCGACTTCAACTTTGAATAGTTACTATTAGTTTACGTATGATTACGTGATTAACGCAGCTGTAGCATTAGAGTCTGCTAAATGGGTTCTGTGAGTATGTGGCTATACAGCAATTAAATTAGTTTAGAAAAATATAGACCATATGATAATTTCATCTTACAAACTTAAGATGAATGTAAACTTAAGATCCAATTCAATTTTATTTTGAACTCTCGTTTTTGTTAAGTGACATTTGGCCCGGTTTAGCTAAAGAACAGGTATTTTTTAGAAGAAGATTTTGTGTGTTAATCTGTAAAAAAAAACTGCTGATATATTTCAACATGTCCGAAGTTAACACTGTGCGCTTTTTTGTACACTTTTTTATCTGTATTTGATAATTTGAACGTTTTTCACTTAATTTTGGTATGAGAAATCTCGTGGTTGCATTTGTTTTACCACTTTACCGGACATTTTAGAACAAAATTTTATTTTAAGATATATCAAAAATTACTCAAGACATGCACTCAATTTCATGTTGATAACTCTTGAACCAGTAAGATTTTCACTTTGGGCTCTTCAGTAAAGTTCTACCTATTATTCTGACCAACAACTCTGCTGAACAATTAAATATGAAAAAATCGCTTCCAGTGGGTCTTATCGAACGAGTCTTACAAAAAGTCTTGCTTAAAGTCAAACAAAACATTCTAACAACATTGCGTATGAGTAACAATATTTGCTTTGAAGTGTTGAAAGCGGGCAAGACATATGTGGCTTCCTCAAGGTTCAAAGACAATTTCAAACGATTTTTTCATATATATTTGATCAGCAAAGTTGTTGGCCAGAGGAAAAGGAAGAACTTTACTTAAAAAACCAAAGTGAAAATCCTAATTGTTCAAGAGTTATCAACATGCAAATGAGTGCATGTTCCAGAATACCGGTTTTGGCTATATGAGAGGTGGGTGCGGCATTCATTCAATTCGAACGAAATTTTGAGAGAATAGTTCCTCTACCGTAAAACTCATTTTCACAAAATTGCATGATTTTCCAGCAACTCCTCCTATTTTTGGCCACTCGCTATATGGGCTCGTTACACTGTGCGTTGCGTAATCAACACTCGATTTGTTACTCACTATTTGCTTATCTACGTGCTTAGCTAATTTACGTTACGCGAACTTAATTAGGCCATTAGGTGCGCAGTGGATTTCCACTTTTGCGCACTGGATGGGGTAATATTTTTTTTATTATTCACAATGATTTGAATTTGCAAATATTATTGAAGGACTGCACAGAGAAGATGCCTATTTCAATGATAACCCTTTCTTCGTCGAGGCCAATGATAACGGAAAGCTTTTTAAAAGCGGTTTCAGTCATTTTTCAAATATACCAAACCTTTAACATGGAGTACGATCTGCAGTGCCGCCAAGTGTGGAGTTTCATCGAGGAATACTTTTACGAATTTTCAACTGGTCCTATTTCTACATCAACACGAGTGCTTTTAGCTTCCTTGGAGTAAGGAACTTATTTCTTTTTTTTCATATTTCTATTGAATGCATCCCAAAAATGACACACAAAGTTTTATAATCAAAAATATTAAAATATATTAATGTTACATATATGTAACTGAAATGTATCTTCACAATTGTTTCAAATAATTTACATGTTAAAATGTCATATTATTGATGAAACATTTCTACTGGTCCTATTTCTACACTAACACGTTTACTTTTATCTTCCTTGAAGTAAAAGATATATTTACTTATTTGTTTAATATACCATTTGATGACATACAAAATTTCAAAATGGAAAATATTAAAATATATTCATGTTTTCTTTGCTCAAACCATTTTCAAAAACTTAATATTTATATCAATCACCTTAAGTTTCAACATAAACTGCATGCTTGTTCAACCTTGAAGTGCAGTAACTGCCCACAGTTGTTTCAATCGATTTACGCTTTCAAACGTCATATTATTAAAAAACATGAAACTAATTTAGATGAACAATTTCACGCAGAGGTATCCGAAGCCATTGAAATTAATCCAAGTCCTCAAACGAGAGATGCGAATTGTGTACGGACTGAGATTAAAACGAAACATACCTTAGAAGAAATCAATGTGTTAGGATTTTTACTAAATTTATATGGAAAAATGTCGTTGGCTAGAAATATAGCTGAAGAAATTGCGAATGATCTTATGAGCTGCATTCTTAATCCCATAATATCTTTTATTGAGCAACAGTTAAGCGAAGTAAACATTGATGTTAAACTTAAACTTGAAGACTTTAAAAATAAAATTAAAAATTTAAATTCAGAGTACCAGCTTAAAAAATTTTTACAGGAAAAAGACATTTTTACAGAGCCTGAACAATTTCTAATTGATGATTGTGTTACAATTGCAAATGTTTCTAATCTCCCAACAAAAGGAGTAATGTTACCAATTAAAGAAAATTTGAGGAGGTACTTAGAATTGCCAAATGCTTTAGATTCAATGCTTGAAAAACTTCGTCAATCAGAATCCGAAAAAGATTTGACTAATATATGTCAGGGAACAGTTTGGAAAAGTAAGGTGGAATCGTTTAATGGAAAAACTGTTTTACCGTATATTCTATACCAAGATGACTTTGAAGTTAATAACCCATTAGGTTCAAAAAGTGGTATACATAAGATATCAGCATTTTATTTAACGTTTCCATTATTGCCACCTCAAAACTTTTCCAAACTTGAAAATATTCTCGTGTGTTGTTTGACGAAATCTTCTAGCATGGAATTTGGTAGTTCTTCGAATTATGGACAACTTGTTTAGTTTTGAAAGATTTGGAAGAAGAAGGTATTATAGTTAGATTAAATGGGATTCAACATGAAATACATCTTGTTTTAGCAACTATTGCAGGCGATAACTTAGGGCTTAATGGAGTACTTGGTCAGCCAAAGTCTCACTAAAGAAAATTCAAATCTTCTTAGAAACAAGCAAAACTACTAAAATGATTTAATTGAAAATAACTCATCCTTAACAGGAATAAGAGAGCCTTGTGCTTCAAACAATATTGACACATTTAATGTAACTGATGTTGTAACCGTTGATATAATGCACGACATATTTGAGGGTATATGTCACTCTGAATTAAGTCTAATTTTCAGTCAGTTTAAAAGTACTAAATAACAGAAAATTAACTTTCACACATGCTCACAATGATTTAGCCAACTTATCTGCTGAAATAACAATTTCTCATCTGAATAATAAAAAATTAAAAATGTCCGCTACCGAAATGCAATGCTTTTTACACTATCTGCCGATATATTGGCGAATTTGTTCCAAAAGGCGAGAGGGTGTGGAAACTTTTGATTTTACTTACAAAACTAGTGGAAATTGGTTTCTTTTTCTCATTTGTTTCTTTTTAATAGTGGAAATTGCTTCGTCACCATCTTTCAGTGATAAAAAACGGATAGAATTTCAAGAGATTATTCAACAACATCACGATACTTACTTAAACATTTTTAAAACATATTTATTATCAAAACATCATTTTGTACTCCATTACCCTACAGTCATAAAAAAACTTGGTCCTTTGAAACGATTGTGGGCAATGAGGTGTGAAGCGAAACATAAAGAACTTAAGTCATATTGTAATGTTATTACATCAAGAAAAAATATCATTTTGAGTTTAGCCATGAAACTTCAATTTAATTTTGCATATCAACTTTTTGAAAAAAAAACACAGTTTAAATGAAAATCTTGCCTACAAGTCTGTGAAAATTATCAATTTAAGTGAAAGGATAGATGTCAGTAATAGAAGTGCACTTAAATCATGCAATATAAAAGCGTTAAATTGTGTTAATAAACTTTAAATTCACAATACTTTATTTCAATTTTTTGTTATACACTGGAGGGTCTGGAGTCCAGATTCGCAGTGTTAGAATTTTGTTTATTTTGGAATTTTATTCTATATATTATTTTATAATAATTTTTTTCATAAAATATTTCATGTTTGCTTAATTAAGAAGGTTTATTTATTTTCTTTTATTTTAGCTACGGATATTTTCTTTCACAAGAGTAAAATTCTATTCTTCAAATTTCTAATTTAATTTTTATTCATCTTTTTTTTTTGTTAGAATTTTTCCACAAAATTTAAAATAAAATTTATTTTCTTTATTATTTATACACTGGAGGGTCCCCCTTTTACGTTGGTGAATCGCAGTGTGAGTAAGTTGTATGATTTTGATTTAAAATCTTGATATTATTTAAAATATTTCTATTTAAAGAAAAATGTTTTTAATAGACCTTTATTACAAAAAATTTGACTCAATCTTTCTTTTTCTTAAAATTGCTATAGAATTTATTTATTTAATATAAGTATTTTTTTATTTATACACTGGAGGTTCCCCTTTTTACGGTGGTGAATCGCAGTGTCTTTTTTCTTAAATTTATGGATATTTATTGTTACTCCAAAGAGAATTTCTTATTTTGTTTTAATTTATAATTATCTTATGAATTTTGTCACTTCTCTAATTGATCTAACTTTACAAAACGTACATATTTTTTGCATGTGTTTATTAATTCAATTGAATTTAGCTTACTTTAATTACTCTATAGTTATAACTTACAATATTAGTATATAGGCGATCATTTTCTTTGCTGTCGAATAAAGTTGTCTCTTCCTCGGTTGGCTGTCCGCCAGATTAGACGTCCATTTTGTTGCCTACTAAGGGGCCTTTCCAAGAGTATGTTGAGATGACCTTTTCTTCGAGTGTGTGGACCAACGGATGAACTAGTGCTTTGCTCGTTAATTTAGTGGCGCTTTATTTATTAGCGGCACTTTGTAACGATTTTTAGTAACACTTTATTTATCTAGTGGTACATTCAGTTCTTCATTTATTTAGTGGCCCTTTTATGAGTGACACTTTGTTTATTGAAGATTTTATTTTTTAAGTTGCACTTTTAACTGTTCTTTATTTTATCGGGCGCCAGTTAGTGTTTTCCGTGTTAGAAAACTTAAAAAAAATATTTTTTTAATATTACAGACCGAAGTCAACTTTATTATTTTATTGATTACAAAAGACTGACTTAAAAGCTAAGCTTAAATTTACTTATCGCCTAAAACTGCGCTGTTATGTCGCTGCTGCTGGTGTTATTGTTGTTGTCGTTGGTTCACCTGCACGTAGGCCATTTCTGCGAAAAGCGCTAGACATAGCGTCAGCAGAAATTATGGGAACGGAGTTGTGGAGTATGAACGTTTGAAATTGCAAGTTTTGATATTTGGCAATATTCGGCTTAAGTGTCGTTAACTTATACTTGAATTGAGAATTGTAATATGAAATTGAGAATTTTATATATATTATCTGCTTGGTTCGATTCCAGGTCTCTTCTCGTTGTCCTTAAAGAGAATCAAATCCAATCCAAAACTTTTTAAATTTGTTGACATTTTGTTCTAGTATTAATGTTCGAACATGTTTTGCAAAAATTTCTTTAACATGTTTTCATGCAGATTGTACGAGTTTCATAAAGTCACTTTGTATGGGAGGTAGACGTTGTTTTCATTAGATTTGTACAAATTGCTTACTTAAAGTGTATCTTACAAGTTAAAGCATATGTGCAAAATATGAAGTCATTATATTAATTTTTGTGGAATTTAAAAAGATTTTACCGTTTTGATAAAGCCACTTTGCATGGGAGGAAGGCGTGGTTTTCATCTGTTGAATTTCGTTACAATACCTCTTAAATTACGGCTGTTATCGTGATCACAGACGGACATGGCTAAATCGACTCAGGCGGTAATGCTGATCAAGAATATACACATATACTTTTCTATACCTGCCACGTCTCCTTATCGGCGTTACTTACGGAGTGACAAAGTTGATATACCCCATACGCATTTTTATATGCGTGGAGGTATAAATATAAAAGCAGTGCTCATATTATAGACAGGGTCACGTTAACTATAGTTTGTCAGACGATAGGAAATATGAAAAAAATGCATTTGCCTAAAATTACTTTCGGACGAATACATACCTTATAGAGGTAGCATGGTGCACAACCTAAGTGATTCATTTATGAATCACGCGCTATTGCTAAAACTGTTGGCTAAAAATATTTTCTACTAAACTCCAAGGCTTTACTTAGCCCAAGGAGTGCACGAGAGTCATAAGTTGGCACAAAATCGTTCGGAAGTTTTCTAAAAACAAGCAGAGTAAAAGGTTTTTGTAAATTTTCAATCCTAGCTATGCAATGCATACAAGTCGCACATTCATACTCCAAGCTTGATCTGACCAAAGAGAAGATTATAGACATTAGTGTAAGAGGATCTGAGAACTCTTTTGTGGTACGAATAAGGAATGCCATCATTGCATTCGCCTTAGAAATTATAGCATCATAGTGCTTGCTAAAAGAAAGTTGTTGTAAAAAAAATCCCTTAATTAATTTTAAAATTCTACTCTGAAAAAGCTTTCGGTGCTTAGATTCGAGTTTCATGCAATTTATTGAATTTTTATGATAACAGACATACATGAATAAACGGAATAAACAAAACAGACAAAAGCGGGCCAAGGTGATTTCCTTGAGTACATCACAAAAAATAATCGATATATTTAGATAATTTATTCCCAATATTAACTGTTTACCTGTTACTGATCTGTTTATTCTCAAAACAAGATAGCAAGGAAGATAGCAAAAAGTGCAATAACTGTGAAAATTGCATCAATTTGTTGACCTCTCTGCATTTTGATTGCTAAAAAGTGAGTAAACTTGACGGCAAAGCCAGGGGAGGTGTCTTTTCTGCGGATCTAAACATCAGAACCTCATTTAGACTGCCAGGTCGTTTCCAGGCGGAAATAATGGCCATTTATTGAGCTGTGGAATGGCTGAGGTATGGTGAGAAATCAACTAGAGATATCTTAATTTTACGGACAGCCAAGCAGCGATAAAATCTCTTTGAGATGTTTCTAACATAACCAACAGTCCTTAAATGTCGCTCATCATGAGATGGCTGATAAGATCGACATCTATCTGGTCTGGGATCGTTTGCGTCGTGCAAACTGACTCCAAGGTAACATTTAACAGAAATATCTAATTTCAGGTGGAATCATGATATCACCTCTGATATACCACTTTTAATGTATGCTTAAATCTTCTTTTTAAAATTGATTCAACAAGTATGTGGAATGGGGGTCATTTGGATAAAGGCCAAGGAAATTAATTTAGACAACAAATATGGCGTACAGCATGTTCCTTTACACAGTGAGTTATCATCTGAGGTTATTGAAATAAAAAGAGTAAATAAGTGGGAAAAGTGATAACTACCGATCAACACAAAACAATTGCTCAGGTGATATACCCCCGGGAAATTGGTCAGCTTTTTCGTTAGTCACTTAACCATAGCTGCTTCGTTTACTTTTTTCGCGCTACCTGATACTTGCCGTCTGCAATGTTCTCAACATCATCAATGTTTATTATATATTATTAGTTTCTATTTATATTCAATTTTTTTCATTTTTGTTTTTGCATCATCTTTTGTTTATTTTGTTTACATATTTTGTTTACATATCGTTATGGATCAAAATTATTGCAACATGTATCCAGGGATGGCCATGATAACAAATCACGATTACTGATTATGATTGCACGTATTCAGATTGCACTGATTACTTGATTTTTCTAAATATACAACAAAATCACATTAAAACCAAATAAAAATTCTTTCAATTAAGAAGTCATGGTAAGTAATTACATGAGATTATAAAAAATAAAGTAATCATGCAAGCTGATTACATGACTTTTTAAAAAAAATTTAATCATTTCAGTAAGTGCTATTTACCATAATGGTTTACCATAAATACAATATTTTCTTTAGCAGCTATTAAAGTGATGTTAATATTTGTTAGATTGGTTTTGTTAAAAAAAGTGCATCAATAGTGCTCAGAAACCTTTTCTGTATTTTACTTGTCTCAGTTTTACAGTTGAACCACATATATAAAAACAGATAAAAAACAATATATTACTTAAAGAAATCTGCAAAAAACGATTGGTTAAGCCTGATTACTGATAACTTTCTTAATCAGAATAATTCATTCATTACTGAAAAATAATTGATTACTTAAATTAAACACTGATTACTTTTGCATGATTACTGATTTCTCAAAAAAATCACTGAATATGTTAAAGTTATTAATGATTTTTTTTAAGTAATCAAGTAATAAATTTGTGTATGATTAATTGCAATCAGTAATTTTTTATAATCATAACACAAAAGTAATCATTACTGGCCAACCCTGCATGTATCTCAGAATAATGCACGCGTTGTCATACACATTTTAAACAATGAATTTTGCGGGTAATACTAATAGTTCCAAAGACAATTTATTTTATCTAATACGTATTCCATGCAGGCAAAGAAGCGGCATTAAGGTTTGTCACATTAATATACAAAAATTAGTGAATAAAATAGATGAGGTTAAGTATGTTTTTGAGGGTTCCGATATTATGAAATATTATAAAATGTGTCTAAACAATCGAAACTCTTTTACAAAAACGAAGAATTCTTGTACATTTGCGAATCTATTACTGAAAAATGTCTAAAAAGGTCGCATATGGAGCATGTCTATGATATAAATATCATATACATCAACCGTAATCGAAAAGACGACAAAAAAATTAAGGTGACATTTACGCAGCCTTTAAACGCAAATTTCGGCGTTTACGTTACGCAGATCTTATACAAGCCGGAAAAACATTTATGAATAACAATGTGCTGTTTAAAGCTGGTTTAAATTTACGCAGCTTTTAAAATGACAGAGACATGGTTCAATGCCGAAATTTCAGATGTATTGTTTATGTTAAATGGGTTTAAAATCTTTCAGGCAGATAGACAGCGACACGCTGGAGGTGTTGCTATTTATGTGCGAAATAATAATCCGTGTAAGCTTATTCAAAAATCTGCTAACGATAGTGCAATTGAATCTGTGTTCATCTCGGTCTTAAATGGTTGTGAGAAAATGCTAATTGGTACTGTTTACCGTCCAAACCGTAATGTAGATACTTCATCTCTCATAAGCAGTATTGAAAACTTATCTTTGTCTTATACGTACACTATCATAGCAGGAGACTTTAATAGCAACATAATTACGGAAAGTCATTATATTAATGACATGTGCGATTTAGGCCTTTTTCAGTAAATAACTCCACACCTACTCACTTTACACATTCAACTAATACTCTCATAGATCTATTCTTTGTAAATAACCTATCCAAAGTACTTGTGTACGATCAACTGTCAGCACCGAATTCTTCCAAGCACGATCTTATTTTCCTTGCTTTTGATTTTCATATGGAAAAGCTGCCATTTTCTTTCAGTTTTCGTGATTTTAAAAACATTGATTATTGGCGGCTTGAACAAGAAAGACGAAAGATAAATTGGCAAGTTATTTATGAAATGCCAACGAATGAAAACCAGGTCAATTATATGCAGCAAAATATTGTAAACTTATATAATGAATTTGTCCCAATCAAAACTAGAAGTGTTTAAATTCAGCAAAAGCCTTGGTTTAATGGTTATATCAAAAGAATTATAGCTGCGCGAAACGGGTCTTACAATCGGTGGAAGCAATTCAAAACACCAGAGTTGTATGCGGAGTTTAAAGAAATAAAAAAAAGGCAAATAATGAAAAAGTAGCTGCTAAGAGAAGATTTTATGGTGAAAAATACAAAAATGCAGTTGATTCAAAAAAGATATGGAAAGAAATCCGTGAAATTGGAGTAGGTTAGAACTTGTCTGCTGTAATTGATGCTATCGATGTGAATAAATCAAACCGAAATTTTGTTAATGTACCAATGCATATAGTTGATGAAAATGTTTGCGCAAATTCAAATGGTCCTTCGCCCTCCGTTCTCCGCCCAGATACAAACTTTTCCTTCCGTTGCGTTGATCAAAATGAGGTACTGTCCAGTCTTCTAACAATAAAATCAAGCACCATGGGTTTCGATGAAATTCATCCATTATTTATAAAAATGTGTAATAGAAAACTTAGATTTTTAATTCTTCTTTATCATTCTAAGGCCTTCGATACAGTTGACCATGGCATCCTTTATTCGAAATTAATCAACATATTTAACTACCTTCATACAGCAGCAAACCTGTTCAAGTCATATCTTTCTAATAGATCCCCAGCAGTGTTTGTCAAGAACACGACATCAGAATTCTCGAAGGTTAACAGGGGAGTACCTCAGGGCTCTGTTCTTGGGCCTCTCCTGTTTTCCATGTATGCTAATGACTTACTCACGGTTCTTCAAAATTGTAAAGTCCATATGTACGCTGACGACGTCCAATTGTATTTAAGTGTAAACTAGACTGTATTTCTAATTGTATTTCTGCTATCAGCAACGATTTAGCACGCATAACAACTTGGGCAGGCCAAAATGACTTGTGTCTTAACCCAAAAAAGTCAAAGTGTATAGTCATCTCTAAAAAACTAGTCGATGTGTCGGAATTTCCTAAAATTATTTTGAACAACTCCACAATTGACTTCGTTAATTTAGCTAAAAATCTTGGAGTTATCTTTAATATGACTTTGACTTGGAACACACACATTGGCACTGCAATAGGCAAGGTTAATGGAATGCTAAGAGTACTGTGAGTTTCACAACATTTCACACCACTTAATATTAGACTGCTTATAGCTAAAGCTTACATCCTCCCTACGCTTCTATATGGTTGCGAAGTTTATGCAAATTGCGATTCTGTTAGTAAATATAAACTAAATGTTGCTTTTAACAACAGATATGATATATTTAACAACATATCTAGATATGTTTATGGATAAAACGTACTGATCATGTGTCCCATTATGCAATACCCATCTGCAACATGACCTTTGAAAACATTCTTAGATTCCGTACTTTACTATTGCTGCATAAGGTGTTATACACGGGTAGCCAGCTTACTTGCACAACCGTATTACCGCTTCTCGTTCCAATTATTCCTATTCGTTAATTCAATTGCGTCACTTCTGTTTGACATCTGAAAGGCAATTTTATATATTTGCAATTCGTCTTTGGAACTCGTTACCTTCTTTTGTTAAATCAATTCAAAACGCAGTGCAATTCAAAAAAATGTCATACTCTCATCTTTCATCGTTTTTTCTTTCTTTTTCTTTCTTTAAGTAAAAATCATATATTAAAATTTATTATTAATTTTAAAATGTTTAAATAAAATTAATTTACCTGTTTTGTCATCAACTTGCTGGAAGTGGAACTGTTTCTATATTATCTATACTTTTAATATTATTAATATTATTATAAACTGCTATTGGTAATCTCAAAAACTCCGTTAAATGTGACTTAGATGGTTTTAGTCCTTTTTTGCTAAAAAATTGAGCGCAATCTTTATCTTTACCTCTGTGCATCATTTTTAACAAATCCTTTAATAGAGTTGTTTTCATTGATAAATGGAAAGTTTCGCTCATAACCCGTTCTTAAATCCGGCAATAAACATGACGTGTTAAATTACAGACCTATCTCTAAGTTAACTAATAGTTCCAAGCTCTTTGAGAAAATAGTAAAAGATAAAATGTACTTAGCATTAAAAAATTTTATTTGTCCCAACATGCCTTTGTTTCTGATAGGTCAACTACAACAAATCTTAGTGAATTCACAAATTACTGCATCACCACAATTGAAAAGCGCTACCAGCTGGATGTCATTTACTCCCACATATCCAAAGCCTTTGATAGACTATCACATGATATTTTACTACTCAAGCTTGCCAAGATTGGCTTCCATTCTACATTTCTTTCTTGGTTGGGATCTTACCTTTCAAATAGAGTTTCATATGTAGTCATTGAAAATGTAAAATCACTTTCTTTTTTGGCAACTTCAGGGGTTCCTCAGGGTAGCATTCTTGGACCATTACTCTTTGTCATTTTTATAAATGATGTTTCCAAATGTTTTAATAACGGCCAATTTTTACTTTATGCAGATGACTTAAAAGTTTTCCAAAAATCAGTCGCCTTCAGGCTGATCTTGTAAACGTTTTTTCTTGGTTTAATCTAAACTAATTAATTTATTTATTTTATTTACTTGACATTCCGGAAAATAAATCCTTATGCTAAAGTTTACAAGAATCTAATATTGACAGCATAAGTCACTAAAGGTGCATTCATACATAAAAAACTTATAGTTTCAAATAAATATAATAGCTTAAAAATTAATTTAATTCACATATAAATAATATTTTAGTGAAGCAGGAATATTATACGTGTATAGGTTATAAAGCAACAAATTTATGGAAAGGAATAGGAAATATAAACATTATATATAAAGAATACTTTTAGTTATAATCTTTGAGTCTTTTAAAAAGTTCTTTCTTAACACGCGCAGTGTTGCAGATATTTTGGAGTTGATAAGGAAGACAATTCCAAAAACGAACAGCATAAATGAAAAATTGTCGCTCAGACATTAATAAATTATGACGCAAATGTATAATCTCCCACCGGGAAAATGAGAATTAATTCGTAAAAAAATCAGGAATTGAATGGATTCTTGTGATGCATTTTAGAATGTATTCCAAAGAATATATAAATTTAAAGCAAAACCTATGAATTGGAATCAATAAACAAAAAATTTATTGATTCGTTTTTATTGCTGCAGGAATCGATTATGAAGTATATAACAATTTAAAATACAGTAAATGTTGTTAGATTCCTTGCTTGCTTTTATGGTAAGTGAAAAACGAATTGATTCTGAAACAAATTCTGCTATAAGCGAAAAAAGAATCAATCTGTTATGATTTGTATTTTCTGTTTGTTGTTGATGTTTTTGTTTTTGTCAGATATTTTTGAAAAACGATTGTTCTGTTGTTTTCCTTTCACGCGTTTCTTAAAAATTTTTCTTTCTGTTTGATTTGTCAGCGTTGAAGGAACAAACCGCTTCAGAAGACTCGAAAATTTTAATAATGTATTGTTTGGTAAGTTATGAAAAACCATTGCTCTTTACTTGTTTAAACTATTTCTTAATGTTTTTTTTTTAAATGCAGAGTGCATTTGCAAGGAAGGATACGACCAGGAACAGCCCCAAAAAGATGTGAAGGAAGCTATACGCAAGTCAAAATGTAAATATTATAAGGATACATTCAAAGCAAAATGGAAGGAACAACCTACATTATAAACATCAATATTTTTGCAATAAATGTGGTATAATTATAATCTTAATCTCGTCTGTCTAAATATTATTTATTCTTTCAAATTACCTAATAATTATCTCTTTTAATTTAATTTATTATAATATAATTTTTTATTAATTATTTAAAAAAGAATAAAAGATTTTTAATTCTGCCATACAAACCTATGCATTATGGAATTCATTCATGTATATCTATTCCAAAAGGACTTCTTAGCGATTCATACTTTTCTCATATTCAAAAAATTCATACTTTTTTTATTTAAAAGGTGAGGCCCACCGGGAAAAAAGAATCAATTGTGTATGAAAAAGTAATCAATTCACTTTTCCAATTATTGATTCTAGAATTGATTATTTTTAACATTGTGATGTCCTACAAAAAGTAGTACATTCTTTTCTGCCTTCCACTTGAATCACTGCTGAAACCGATTCTAATATTTGCTTATTAAATGGATTCTTTTAAATGAAAAAAGTATGCATTTTTTGGATATGAGAAAAGAATGAATCCCTAAGAAGCCCTTTTAGAATAGATTCATATGAATGAATTTCATAGTACATAGGTTTGTATGGCAGAGTTGAAAATCTTTTATTATTTTTTTAAACAATAAATAAAAAAATTATATTATAATAATTCACATGAGAGAGATAATTATTAGGTAATGAGAAAGAATAATAATACCATATTTAGTGCAAAAATGTTAATGTTTATGAGTAGGCTGCTCCTTCAATTTTGCTTCAAATGTATTCTTTTGTAACTGTTCTTGGTTGTATCCTTCCTTGCAAAGCCAATCTGCATTAAAAAAACATTAAAAATGATTTAAACAATTAAAAAGTGATGGTTTTTCATAACCTACCAAACAATACATTATTTAAATTTTTAAGGCTTCTAAAGCAGCTTTTTCCTTAAATGCCCCAAAATTGAAATCTGCAAGCACTTTGTTTGCTATTAACTTGCTTATAATAACTTGCTTGGCAAAGGGTTGTGTTTGATGATGAACTCCATTGCCGAAAAATTGAAATGAAGAAGAAGTATATGTAAAGAATATGTTATTAAAAAATAAGAATAATTATAAAGAAAGCTACTTTTTCTTTAATTGGTTTGGATACTTTACTAAATTAGAAATTTCTGATGTCAATTTTTCAAGTGACGCAATTTCCAAAAACACTTTTTTGGTGACAAATGCAACAGAAAATATTATAAACATAAAATTTTTAAGAAACACGTGAAAGGAAAACAACAGAACAACCGTTTTTCAAAAATATGTGAAAAAACCAGAACAACAAAAACAAACAGAAAATATAAATCATAACAGATTGATTATTGTTTCGCTTATAGCAAAATTTGTTTTAGAATCAATTCGTTTTTCACTTACCATAAAAGCAAGCAAGGAATCTAACAACATTTACTTTATTATAAATTGTTATTTACTTCATAATTGATTCCTGCAGCAATAAAAACGAATCAATAAATTTTTTGTTAATTAATTCCAATTCATAGGTTTTGCTTTGAATTTATATATTCTTGGGAATACATTCTCAAATGCATCACAAGAATCCAATCAATTCCTGATTTTTTTACGAATTAATTCTCATTTTCCCGGTGGGGCTGCTTGGAACGTTGAGAGTGTGTGAATCTAAGTTTTTCATAGAGATACGACGGTTCTTTGGTGATTATTATTTTTTGTAAAAGTAGTAGTGTACGAAAATCTAAAAGTTTGTCAGAAGTCATGGAATATATTTGCTTTGTGTGGCTAGATATGCGATTGTATTTTCTCAAGAACATTTAGTTTGCGTTTTGCGGCATTATCGCAATTAGCGAAGATTTCGCACCCATAAAGGAGTGTGGGAAGTAAATATTATTTAACCAAAAGCATTCTAATGTTTTGCGGTGTGAAGTGCTGCGTTGTCCAAAGTGTGCGTAGCATTCCGAACACTTTACCAATAGTAATATTAATGTGATTGTGATTGTGATTAACCCCAGGTTCTTTGCAGAATCAGTGAAGAATATTTCGGATTCATTCATTTCTATTTTTGGCAATTTGGAGAGGTCTAGTGGCTTTTTGTAAATTACCATGCATTTCGACTTCGTCGCATTTAGGCGCCGACAGTTTTTTGGTGTCCAATTTAAAATATTACTCAAATCTTTATTAGGTTTTCGGATACACTGTGCTATTTCATTTAGCGGGGCTCTAGCATAAAGCTGAACATCATCAGCATACAAGTGAATTAACGAATGCTCCAAAACAGTAGGGAGATCATTCGTATAAATTGAAATTCTAGGAGCGTTAGCAAAGTGACTTCGTTTCTATCTAATTTAAAGCGAATATCTTCTGTTACTTTCAACAAAGCAATGACACAACTTCTGTTTGGCCTGTATCCAGACTGGAATTCAGATAATAGGTTCTCATTCCTTAAAAAAACATTTATTTGTTTTTCAATATAGATTTGAAGACCTTCGATAAGTATGGAAGAATCGCTATTGGTCTGAACTCCTTGTTGGATTTCGGAATCGCTATTATTTTTGCGGATTTCCAGCTGATTGGAAATGTTGAAGTAGTCAGAATAGTGTTGGTGATGTGTGTTATGTACGGTTATAATTTTGGTAATAAGATTTTTAAAAATTTTGGATGTATTCCATCTAAACCTTTTAAAATGCTTTGTTGTTTCTTATTTTAAGATAAATTCTCCTATATCGTTTGATTATACCTTAGATAACACTAAGCTTGTAACGTTATCCGAAATTCGTGATCTAGGCGTTATTTTTGATTCAGGCCTTAGTTTTAGCTGTCATTTAAATCATATTATCCCCAAAGCATATTCCCTTTTAGCGTTTGTTAAGCGCAATAGTACCGGCTTCTATGACCCATACACATTTAAAAATTTATATTCGTCCCTCGTAAGATCTAACCTTGAGTACGCTTCATTTATTTGGAGCCCATTTTATTCAGTGCATATAACTAGATTGGAACAAGTTCAAAAAAGATTTTTGAAATTTGCTTTACGTTCAATTAGTTTGTCGGATCCTCTTCCGTCCAATAGGATGCGTTGCCTGCTTATTGGTCTGTCTTCTCTTGAATCAAGAAGGTTATTGCACAGTATTATGATCATTTATGATTTGATCAAGGGAAACAACATATGTGAGAAGTTACTTGAATTATTATCGTTTAATATTCCACAAAGAATGCTTCGTAACTATGATTATTTTTATATTAATTGCCATAGAACTAATTATGCCATTAATGAGCCAATTAATAGAGTACTAATAGCTATGTATAGTGTATAGTATATGTATAATGTATATCCAGAATGTATAATAATAACTTAATTGATTTTTCTATGCCTAAAAATGCCTTTAAAACTACTATTACTCTATTGCATAGATGCCTAAGGTAGTAGTATTGGTGAGAGTGACGAAATACTACTGGTGAGAGTGACACAAAAGTTCTGCAAGTGCAGTTTGTCTCTCCCACTCAACATGCTGATTTCCTATTGGTTGATTGACGATCAAACCAAAGAGCGTAAGTATAAGTGTGAGTTTAATTTGCTGATATCAGCTAAGGACCGTGTTTATCGCGTACATCCTTACTATTCAAAGTTTGCACAAAAATTGTTTGAAAATTAAAAATAAAAGGGTGCCAAATGCATTACACGCCTAGTGCGCTTAGATGGGTAAGACCGGCCCTGGTCAAGATATAACATTTAAGTTTCGCATCTTGGCTAATAAATTGGAGATAAGCCCTCTCTCCAGATAATGTTAAAGACCCCAAATCAGTAATAGGAGCATCGTTAGATTTAGATGGAACATAAATAATCGATAGGTTTTAGCATTCAAAATTCGACAGAAAAAAAGAGCAAAATAGTCGCCTATTTCTTAAATATTATCTTATTTTCTATACTGGAAGACCCTTTGAGTTCTTTTTGTTACCAAAAACAGTCGAAATACTTTTGAGTTGCTCTTTATTTTTGACTTTAAAGAAAGCAAAGGCTTTACTTTTTTAAGGGATTCATATTTTGGTTTTAATGTATTGTTGGTCGTTCTCTTTTGGAGTTTTTAATTCGCAACATTAGTAGAGTTTGCAAGGCGACTTTTACTTCATTTTGACCAACATTTTACAAAGAAAAAAAAAATGTTTTGAATGTTTCATTAACCCTAGGAGGTATAACCATGTCTGTGCAGACTTTTCGCATACAAATGTGTGCACAACTTTTTTGTTTTGCGTGTTAGAAACGAATCCGTCCATGACTTCCTCACCGCGGCTACGGTGAAAACGATGAGCGTGAAATTAGACCGCATTTTGTTTTGGGATAAGTTTTATTCGAGTTGATAAACAAAAAGAGCCAAAAGGAAATATAGGTCTGTGCAGACCTATGAAAAATTGAATGAAGAAGCAGACGCTTAAAAACGATTTTGACTTGTATTCAGGTTTTAAATGTGTGTAGCATGTGGAGAATAGATACGTGTTAGTATGTAAGCACCCCTGTAGTCTAAAGCATCGTAAACAAATTTGTCTTGTTTTCGTTCATTGAAAACAGAAAGTTTTCAAACAGTGCACGTATTTGGAACTTTTATATGAGTTTTGCGTCAATGTAATGTATAAACGAATCAGCATGTTTCGTCAAAGAGGAATAAAACTCGTGCATGATTCATTCAAGATTTCTTTGAGACTTGAATTACTGGGAGCGTTTGTGCAGTAAACATATCTGACTTTGATTTTCAAGTGAATTATTGTAGGTTCTTCCCCCGAGAGGAGTCAAATGGATGACAGGTTCAATGAATGGTCCACCGCTGAAGATGAAGAGACCGAGGAAATGGATCCATACGAAGGCTATGATGATGGGGATCCGGATTATGTTCCGCCTGAAGAGATGCTGCTTCTGATGCTGAGGCTCACAAAAAAATTGAAACCGAGGAGCCATATGATGATGAGAATTTAGAGGAGTTTTACGAAGTCGCTGCAGCTGCAATTGAAAGGGTTCTATCCGTCGACTGAAGCACAGGTTACAAAATTTTATTCAAAGGATGTCAAAGTTTGGTCAAGCGCTCCTCCGGCCACAGGAAGGCTTTGTGCTCATAATTGCGATTCAGTGAGTCACGAAGGACCGGTCCCAGGGATCATGCGAAACCAAATAACACTTTTCAAATTGCTCATCCCGATATTGTTAGTATAGTTGTGCGCGAAAAGTCCAGGAGCTATGCCGTTTATGGAATGCTAACAATCCTGACCAGGTATCATGAACGTGGATAAATCCAGTTAATGAAAAAGAAATGTACGCTTTTTTGGCCTTGTATTGTTTGCTGACATATTCAGTTCAAACACTCAGCCTGTAAATGAGTTGTGGGAAGCAACGGGTGGACAGATAACAATCGATGAGCTATTGTTCCCCTACAGAAGTCACACGCGCTTCACACAATATATTCCATCCAAGCCGGCCAAATAAGGCATAAAAATCTGGTGGATGTGTGATGCCGAGTCAAATTATCCTCTGAAAGGTTTGATATATGTGGGAAAACAGCCTAATGCAGAGTGTGCGGTCAATCTAGGCGAAAACGTTGTTCTTCAATTAGTCCAGAAATACGCCGGTTCAGGACGAACAGTGTATGCCGATAATTTGTTTTCATCATACAATTTGGCCACTATTTTGATATCGAAATGGTTGGCATATGTAGGAACCATGCGTAAAAACAAATCCTGCATACCGAAGGATATGTTGGATCCAAGCCGGGATGTTTTCAGCTCAATATTCGGATTTCACAATAACAATATCTCGTTATCATTTCGACCGAACATTACATTCTTGCCGTCGACTTGTCGAAACAATCTAAAAAGCCATGCCAAATACTAGATTACAACATGTATAAATCCGGAGTGGACACAATGGATCAGATGGTTGGCAGTTAAACTTCTAAACGGGGCACAAAATGATGGACATTGGCTCTAGGGTACGTCAAGAGGAACGATAGAAGACGTGTCTTCCTAATGGAATTGACATAACAACTTGTGGTACCTCACCAGGAACAGAGAGCAACGAATGCCATTGTAAGACGTTTTCAACATGTCAAGCAGGCAATTGCGTCATTTGGCGTACAAGTAAACATTTAATTTATTCATTCATTCATTCAATTAAATTCTAAGATCAATTATTCTATGAGTATTCGCAGGTAGCTGCAGGCCCTCCGATAGATGATCAGTTTCTTCTGCAACTTGACTGTCGTGCTTGCTGTGCTATAAGACCGACAAAAAGCAACGAAAAACAAGTTTTCATTGCATGTATTGCAAGAACCCGGTGTGTCAACAGCACTCTCATGCCAGATATGCCTGTCTAGAATGCCGTTGCTGACGTGTATTTTTTATCTGAGTTCAATAAAATAGGGTCAACTGTTACCTGCAAAAGTTACTTGTAAAAGTTAGTTTTTATTGTTCACAAATCCACCCCCCCTTACCATGTTTTCTATCCTAGCATAGACACATTTACACACTTTTGGTAAACCTGGCTATGTGCACCCATACAAAATTAGTATAGGTCTGCACTGACCTAAATTATATGGATAGTGCCAAAAAATGCCTGATCATCCCAGGGTTAATGGTTTTCATTATAAATTGATAGTTGTGCAAAGGATTGCCATCAAAGATTGTCCACCACACCACAAAATACAAGCTATCTGATATTTAGTCATAAATAGCCCATGTAAAAAATAATGTAAGATATTTATCTTTGCTAGCATTTAAATTCAAAATTTTCGCTACATTGATCTTGAGAAAAAAAGTTCTGCATTTTTTCCCCCTGTGAGGTCAAAAGTTTTCCAAAAAAGAGCACGATGCATTCTCAAAGCGAGCAGAGAAAAGAAAACGCCATTGGAGTTCTGTGTCCTTATCTTAGTTGACTTGACATAAAATTTCATTCACATCGATTTGTTTTTAATTTTAATTAATTTTTGTACCTCTTTAGTTTAAGAACTGTAGCTATTTTCGACAGTCTTATAATTAAAATTTTTCATAGACATCGACTTAATGAGCATGAAACGAAAGTAAAAAAGAGCCACCCTCATAAAATCAAATTCACTGATAATAAAATCAAAATAATTTCATTACTAGCACATGCAGTGTTACAGCGTCTCCTTCGCTGTCAGCTGATGTACAAGAAAGTTGCTCGTCAAACAATTTTCATTATACGTCGAAAGCTGCGTAAAAGCAAAACTTGCGCCTAACAATATTATAGAAGTATGTATTTGGCGGCCGCCCAGTGCAATGAGCCTTGGTGGTATGCGATGTATCCATGGGCTGTGTGATGAAGTGTCTTGGCATACCACCACCTCAGAAAAATCGCAATTAAAAAGATAAATTAAATTAACGCAATTTAAAGTTTTCATCAAGCACCCAGTCCCGTTTCCCCAGAACTAAAGACTTATGCAATTTTAGCAATCGCTGCAACACGTAAAATTTAATAACATAAATTCAAATTGAATTTTCCATTTCGATAAAATATCCACATTCATTTCGCTGCTTTGATGACTGGAGGATGTCTGCGTAATATGCCGATCTGCCAGCTCCGAACTCGAATCAATTCGCATTTTGTGTGCAAAACTGTCAACGCCTTTGGCAGCAAATGAAAAACTTTTCAGTTTTTATTGCGAATGGCAAGAAGTTCTACAATCTTATCCGGCACTGAGGATGGCACCACCATCTCACTTCCGAGTGTAATTAACTTGACTTTAATTCAGAAGTTTAATGAGTTTTCTGAAATGCCGTCTGCTCCCAAATCTTTACAAAATATTGGTGATTAGTTGTTGACAGTATTCGCGAGTTGAAGTAATGGAAACGAAATCATTTTCACTTTATATTTTCGTTGAAAATTATTTTTGAATATTTGGCTAGTTAGAGATTAATAGTAGGTATCACCTTCAGTAAGTGTAAGTTTGATGTTGATATGATTCCTTTTAATTTCGACGACTAGGATTTTGATTAGGGATTACAAGTAAAGAGCAGTTATAAGTAGAAGAAAAAAGGCAGGTTAAATTAAAGCACTTAAATGTTTAGGCAATTTACAAGGTGCTATATAAATACGATGACATGTTTTTTGTTTATGTATTCCAGTTCTATATATGAAACCTTAAGGAGGCACAACTAGTTGGGATGAACAAGAAAAGGTCTTGTTTAGGTTTTTTTGGCAACACATTAAAACAATTAAAACAATTTTTTACATGAAATATATATATTCGATGAAAATATATTTTTTTTACGACAAAATGTTGGATTAATTAGTGGGATACAGCAAATTTGCGAAGGATAAAAGGATATTTTCTGTGATCACTGCTGCTCGTCACTAGATAATCCGAAATAACAAAAAAGTAATCATTAGTTAATAAAGTAATGCTCCTGATGAACGAATTTGAAAAAATTAGATTTTTCGAAATTGGCGGATATTAAAATTCAAAGTGGCAAAAATTTGACCAAAATTTCACTCATATTTTCGGCAAAGATAATCGTCAAAAAAATAACATTTCGTTTATCACGAGGACAATTATGTGTAGAATAAGTGAGAAAATATTTAAACTGATTGGTAATGCCGTTCTAAAGTTACAGTGATCACCGATTTCGAAAAGATACTTACTTACTTACTTAGTTGGCGCTACAACCGTGTGTCGGTCTTGGCCTCATCTAAGAATTTGCGCCAGCCATTTCTGTCTTTCGCTTGCTGGCGCCAGTTGGAAATACCGAATCGAATGTTTTCTTCACTGGAGCATCGTCTTTCATGCGCTCAACATGACCTAGCCAGCGAAGCCGCTCGATTTTAATAAGCTTGAAAGTATAGTTTTGAGATGTGCATTAGAGTTATCCAAACAATTTTTTTTTACATTAAGTTAATTGCGAGCTTTAGATCAAGTAAGTTTTTTAAAAAGGCAACAACAACAACAACAACTCTGTAGAGACTAAGGGTGTCCAAATCATACATACTCATTTTTATGTTTGTGGCTGTTAAGCTTTTGCTTCAAAGACCTTTAGGAAGCCTGACGTCTTGTATCGTCATGTCAGTGCTGTCGTCTCTATAGACAACAGATCTACCGACATCGAGTATAGCATGTCAACCGAACTTCTACCATTAAATTTTCTAGCATACGAGCGGCATTTATAGGTAGAGAAATTTTCATGCGCACATCCCAGCCAGAATTGCCGTTTTGGTACAATTGTGTGATTTTTGATACTTTTTTCATAGTTTTGTGATTTGATAGTTTTTGTTCAGAAATGCCAAGTTAGGGATTACAAGTTGACAGAAGTGAATTTGTAAAAATCTTTGAATGAAAAAGAGAAAGTTAAAAGAAAAATAATAATGGTTTTATTTTTTAAAAGTGCAAATATTTTATATGTATGTATTTATAAGTATTTAGTATGTTTGCTTTTGGTACTTTTTCTGCTTGGCAACTGATAATTTTTATTTTCCGTTCGAAAAACTAAGATAGAAAATTTTTTAAAATGGTGGTTGTCATGTTCAATTATTGCATCATTTCAACTGAGCAAGAACTTCTGTGCTCACGCGAATAAAAATAAAGTTTATTAAGTGAAGTGAACAATAAATAAGGTGAATTTAAAGAAAAAACTAATAATAACTAATAAGAAAAAAATGAGTAAAATAAATTTTAAAAGAAAAATAGCTAAACAAAAGAGTTTATATAAAGCAAGACTAGGTGAATCTTCAACAGAAGGCTTATTTGAAGTTTTTGAAGGCAAAAAAGAAAGTTTTCCTGCTGAAAGTCTTCCTGGAAATGAAAATTGTTTGGTTTTGCCAAAGCAAAAGTTGGCCACAAAGCTGAAAATATGGTATTTAGAAATATCTCCTTCGAGAAAGTGTTTGGAAAGGCTCCTGGTTATTTTAAATGGAGAAGGTTTAGACGAGCCACTTTCTGCTGCAACGTTATTGTGCGAGAAGGATGCAATGATTATACAAAAAGTGACAAATAGCAGCTATTGTCATATAGGAATAGCCAACCAATTAGAAAAATTTAAAAACGTTTTGGAAAACTACGACGAAATTCTGTTTGATTTAAATATTGATGGAATTCCACTATTCGAAAGCTCGAAAGTTCAACTGTGGCCCATTATTTTAAAGATTGTGAACGTGAAAGAAAAATTCAGCCTTTTCCTGTGGGCATATTTCTAGGGAATAAAGGGAATAAAACACCATGTTCCATTGAAGAATTTTTAAGGGACTTTATTGAAGATATGCAGAATTTTATTTATTGAATTAATTAATATTTGTACAATAAGAATTAGTCTCTAACAGTACATCAATAGAGGTGAATCACATTTATATACTTAGTACTTATTGAATAATTAACATTTGTCTAATAACTACGTGAATTTAAAATATAAAAAGAAATTAAGCTTTAGCATTTAGGTTAAGTTTAATTAAATTGAACATTAAAATTTAAAAAAAAGAATTAAGAATAAGATATCTTAATAATTACTTGATTGAAGAAAAAGAAATTGAAGAAAAAGAAATTTGAAAGAGATAAGTAAAGTGGAAAAAAGAAAAATTATAAACAAAATAAATAAGAAGAAAACGTTTAAAAGATATGCCAACAAGGAAAATAGAGAAAGAATAAAATTAAAGATTGAATTATCCAGCAATTCAACAAAAGTAATTATAAACTGCATGTTCAAAGCTGCTTCTAAAAGTTAATTGTTTCAAATGGTTGGGTAATGGGTAATGAATTCCAAAGTCTAATGGTGCTTATGAAGAAAAAGCTACTGCAATTGAGGTAGTTGTGTCTAGGAACAATGATGTTGGTAGACTGAACTGATTGAAAAAACTGTAATTTCTCATAAAGATACCATGGGCATTGTGTATTAATAAGTCTGTGCAAAAATAATATTACGCGTATTCAAGTATTGAACCAAACCACACCCAAGAATTTCTTTACTTCTCAACGAAATATGATCAAAACGTTGGATTTTAAAAACATATCTTGCAGCATTGTTAAACGCCACAAGGAGCTTATGCTGCTATTGGGAATCAAGCTGACTATAGACAACATCTGAAAAAGTAATATGTGGCATTATTAGTTGTAGTACAAGCCTACGACGAGTTTCAAGAGGGATAAAGTCTGAGGAAGTTCGTAAATAACGCAAAATACCGTAGATTTTACTTATATTGTAATTAATATGGTCAATACAGGCTAATCTAGAGTTAATTATGAAACCAAGGTTTTTCACTTTATTCACAACGTTCAATTTATCAGTTCCTATTGACAAAAGTGGAATATCCACAAAGCATGAATCATTCCTTGCAATTGGTAGCACTTTAGATTTTAAAGGATTGATAAAAAGTAAGTTCGTGACTGCCCACTTGTTCAGCAATGGCAGATCATAGTTTAATCTATAAGTTAAGTCTTCTAAAAGACCAGTAGGTCGAGAGAGGTATAGTTGAATGTCATCAGCATAAGCATGAACGGTTGCATATTTACAAACAGAGAAGACGTCATTTAAAAAAATAGAGAAAAGTAAGGGACCCAAAATAGACCCTTGAGGCACACCGGTAGAAACAGAACAAAGAGACGAACAATTATTACCAACTTTAGCCCGTTGCATTCTATTATCTAGGTAATTGGATACTAGTTTAAATGCACTCTCACTAAAATAAAAAAATGTTTAAGCTTATAAAAAAGCAGATTGTGATTGACAGAGTCAAAAGCTTTGGAGAAATCTATAAGGCAAAGAAGAGTTATAAGATTCTTGTCATAGGCTATTGTAGTGTCATCCATTATTTTCATTACTGCTGTCGAACAACTGTGACCAGACCGAAAGCTAGACTGCAATGGGGATAAAAGATTGTTGACATGTAGGTACTCAGAAATCTGATCAGACATTATTCGTTCAAAAACCTTACTAAGAGCAGGGAGTATACTAATAGGTCTGAAATCCTTGGGATCAAGACAGAAGTAGATTTAGCCACAGGCATGACCGTGGCCTTCTTCCATAATTCTAGGAAACAGGAGCAAGTAATGCAGTGATTGATAATATGAGTAAGGGGCGCTAAGATAAAGTGAATAACTAATTTGATAAATCTGATGCATTTCATCAATCCCTACTGCATTGGAATTAATTCTCATTACACTGATAAAATTCTGGTGGTGAATATGACGAAAAAAGAGGTTAATTTGATGAAAGAGTGATCGACATACGGTCAACAAATCTGCACGTCAATACAACAAAATTTTTGTAAATTTTAATAAATTTTGTAATTATTGACGAAATTTCATTCCCATACAATTTTTATACATTTTTATCACATTGAATAAAATTCTTCAAAATCACAAAAAAAATCTTCCATTTGACAAATATTTTTTCAATCTGATTAAACACATTCTTCAAATTAACAAAATATTATTCAATCGGATGAATTTCATTATTAATTTTAACGAAACAATCGTCAATATGACAATTTTTTTCATTAAATTGACAAAATATTCTTCAATATATCTTCATATTGACAAAATTTTCTTCATTATGATAAATTATTTCATTGTATTTACAAAATATTCTTAAATATCACGAGTTTTTTCTTCATGTTGAAAAATAATTCTTCTATATGACTAATGTTTATTATCATATTGATGAAATATTCTTCAATATATACTGATTCTGTTCTTCATATTAACAAACTATCTTCAATATGACTAATTTCATTCTTCGTATTGATAAAATCTTATTCAATTTCATGCACTATACTCACCAACTTGATAAAATATTTCTTCATTTCATGCATCGTAACTGCCCCTGTAGGAAAAGGAAATATCGGGCATAATATGTATCATATATATGTATATGATTGGTAAAATGAAAGAACTTTATATTAATCAAAAAAAGGTAATATTAAACTTCTCTTCGTTTTTGGATAAAATTTATGTCAAATGATAAAAAGCAAAAATTTTGTTTTGTTTCAAATATTTTATTAAATTTAAATTTTAAAGAAATACAAGTTTTTGAAAGTTTTGAAATCATACAAACTTTAAAAGAAAAATTTGAAAAAACATTGCTTAAAACAAAAAAAAAATATACATTTTCATTTCATATAATTTTGAATCATTAATAAAGAGAAATAATATTAAGGACTTATTATAAAAAACTTAGCTTGTTATACAAATTTTTTTCACAAAAAAAATGGGCTTTCGATATCAAAATTGGTATGAATGTTTTAAAAATATTTTTGAATAAAATTCCAAACCAAACTTGATGGAATTGGATATGAAAGGTTAAATAGATTGATTAATTATTTTGAAACATAAATCAATCGCTGTTAATGTTGAATTTTGTTTATATTTTATTCCATCCATATATAATACAATTTGATTTGGATCTAAAATTGAACCCGAAATTAAGATTAGTGGCTGAATACTCTCTATAAATTTTGTCTCCTTTTTAGTTCTTCCTCGCACTCAGTAACTGTACTCCCAAATAAAAAAAAACTAGCCTGGAAGTCTCGAACCGAAAATCGTGTGTGAACCTTTTTTTCATTTTTGCTAATTACAACTTTTGCAGTTGGAACAAGGAGATTATGTAATAGGTAAAAAATTCCGCAGCAACGACCATCTGAAATAAAAGACATATTTTGTTATTTAAGTGAGCTTAAAAATACAAGCAAATTGATAGTTAAGCACAAAAACAAATTTATAGCAATAAATTATATCATTAACTAGATTACATTCGCATATTTGGGCAGGAGATTCAAGATATTATTTGGAGCTTCTGGATCGAATTCAACGTCATGCGATATATTTGATAGGGGATGAAAGCATTTCATCCTCAACTCTCTTGGGCATCGACGTAATGTTGGTTGCCTTAGCCTTCTGTATAGGTATTACCATGGGAAGTGTTCAAGGGAGATACATGGCCTGACGCCACCAGATCGTGTGCTTCCCAGGTCCAATCGGTCAGCTACTCACGCCCACCCCTGTACCTTTGCCTCGATATCCAACAGAACCTCGCATTACCGAGATAATTCGTTTTTAGTCGCACGGTAACGTTGTGAAATAGTCTCCCTGTGGGCGTGTTTCCCGGCAGTTTTGAGCTGTGCAAATTTAAAACAAATCTTCACCGACACTACTCCATCTATCCACCCTCTAACTTACTATCACCCATCTTCCGAATCAACACAATGCTTATGCATTTATAGGGGCATCCCCTGAGCGTTGGTTTAGTCTAAAAAAAAACATATTTTTAAGATAACTTAATTGTACCTAAAAAAGAAATAATGTGAGAGGAAATGGAGCTAAAGCGATGCAAGATGTAACGGAGATAAAGTTGCTAAGATGAAAATCGAATTAGTTAAAATAAAAAAATTTAAAACGAAAACTAGATAATATTTAAAACTACTTTAAATCAAAGTGAAAAAACAAACAAGACTATTTGTACATTATATAAAAATAAGATAATTTTTAAATGTATGTAAAACTTACTTTCACTAATACATGTCCCTTCTTTCATGTTTACAAGAATGTCCTTGCTGTTTCGATCCTTTATTTGTTCCTCACAGATTGGCATGATTTTTTTAGAAAAACCATCGTAATTTGCAAAGAGACTGTCCGCATTGGCGTAAAGGTGTTTAAAATCCATATCAATCTATAAAGAAATAAATGTATTTTTATTTCATATCTCTTAAGTTTACATAAAAAATAAGTACCTACCAATTTAAAGCCCATTGGTTTTTTATATTGCTTCCACTTAGTAAAAACTTCAGTTGTGCTTTTAGCACTTATAATTTCAGCTAGTCTGAAATTCTTGGAAGCCATCCAATGATTTTCAAGTTCGGCCCAGTCACAATTCTCTAGTTACCCTGAAAGAAATATATATAAATATATACATAAGATGTTATGATTTGAAATAATTCTACTACTTGCTGTATTTACCAATTATTTACTTGTTCAATATTTTTTGTTTTACCCAGAATTTTTCTGCTCGAACTTATTCTAAAAAATTATAAGAATTTTCATTCAGTCGTAAGTTACGAGTAGGAGAAACTGCGGTAAGTGATGTTGTATTGTTCGTTATATACTTATTCCATTGAATTGTGTGAATTTATATTCCAGCAATAAATTTCAATAAACTATTGACTTTTAAACGCATCTTTAACGTAACCACGACATTTTATTGCGCATCTCAAACCAATTCGTCTGCGACTTGCGCATATCCACGTCGGCGCCCTTCGCAAAAGCACATTGATTGCCTGCAATACCGCGTAAACTGACGCCTGCGCTCATTTGCAAAATCAATTTAAACAGCGTGATATTATTCGTCTGCGACACTGCGCAAATTGAAGTCCGTAGTGTTTCCGCAAATTTATATCGCCTGTGATTGCGTAGCCTGTTTGAATGCATCGCACGCCTCCACGCCGCAGCCAGCGAATTCAAGAAGGTTTGAAATCACGTACGTGCAGCATGCCAGAGACAACTGCCGAAGTTTCGGCAGTAGCAGCCAACGATCTGACGCCGTCCATTGCAGCATCACGTTCGAACATGTCTACAGTTGTCGCTGGGACAAGTGAACTATTACTTGCGCCCTCATCGTCGACGAATATAGCCGAGATTATTAACGTCGCCAGTTCATTTCCCTCCTTTACCTCAGCTCCCGAAGAAATTGCACCCGCCAGCGTCATACAGCTTGACAGCAATGTGGAAGTTATGAAAAATAAAATCTTGCAACTGGAGCACCAGTTAAGAGAAGCAGAAATAAGACTCAAGAATAGACCAACCTATCCAGTTATAAATCAGCGTGTGCCCATAGCTCAGCCACAAGAACAAATAAATTGGTTTAGACAAGTAACAAATACCATGGGGGAGTCATACCCTTCAAATACACCGTCCGTCAATATTCTTCAAGTTGCTCAACGATCGATGCCGACATATACAAGCTCTCAATCAGTGTTCTCTGACACCCGCGCCACTTTTCCAACTAGTGCATACACCCACAACAATCCAGAGATAGGCGCGCAATCGATAATCGGTGGTGGCCACACTACTATTCCAATTACTTCAGTGCAATCTCCTGTTTACCACGACACGTATCCTGAGGCCAGTCAATCAGCTGGACAAAGTCTTCATCACAATGCGTCGATGGGGCCGAGGAAGCTTCAAGACTTACCTGAATTTTCTGGCAGACCGGAGGATTGGCCTGTTTTTTATACGTCGTTTGTGGAAACAACAGCTGCTTATAAATACACGAACCTGGAAAACAATCAACGCTTGAATAAGTGTCTTAAGGGAGAAGCAAAGGAGTCTTCGAAGTCGCTACTAATTCATCCAAATAACGTCACTGAAGTCATTCAACAGCTCTCATTTACTTATGGTAGGCCGGAGCAGTTAATTCGAAGTCAACTTAAGAAAATTCGAGAAGTTGCCCCAATTTCCGAAACTCAGCTACCGAAACTAGTGCCATTTGCAATAGCAACAAAGAACCTTGCAGTTTTCCTTCAGTCCGTCAATGGAGCGCAACATCTAGCAAATCCGATATTATTGGAAGAACTGGTAGCCAAATTGCCAATGAGTAAACGCATTGAGTGGGCTAGATGTGCCGCGTCAATAGTGCCGTATTCAACAGTAAAAGACTTTAGTGACTGGTTATCAGATATCGCTAGATATATCAGCGTGGTCCAAGATTATTCAGAGGACCAAAAACGTCGCACGGTTCTGCACGCGACTACAGACAAGCAAATTGGGAAAGTGAAATGTGTCTTATGCGATGGTTCTCACAAGATAGCCGACTGTCAACGTATTATCAAAGCCACAGTGCCTAATAGGTGGATCTTAATCAAACGTTATAAATTGTGCTTCAGCTGTTTGTTCAAGGGGCATTCAACTCGGAACTGTCGTCGCCGTAAGACATGTACTATCAATGGATGTGAAAGAATGCACCACAAATTGTTGCATGATGACGAACGTTCGAAGCCAGATACACCGCAGGATTCCATGGTCGATACTGGAGCGGTTTTAAGTTGCTCATCTGAAGAAGCGAAGACCAACAAACTATTGTTTCGCGTACTTCCCGTCACTCTTTATGGTCACTCCAAAAAGGTAGATACGTATGCTCTGCTCGATGAGGGTTCTTCTATTACGATGATTGAAAAATCCTTAGTAGAAGAACTTGGTCTGCAAGGAAAACGGAAGAAACTTGATATACAGTGGTTCGGTGGCCGATCTGCTAATGAGCCAGCACTCGTCGTGGATTTCAAGATCAGCGGCTTAGGAATGAAAAAACAACATGCACTGCGTAACGTCTTTGCTGTTTCAAATTTAGATTTACCAACGCAAAGTCTACATTTAAATGACATTCATCTTAACACCATTTATAAAGAGATTTCTGCATCACAGACCTACACGAACGCTGTTCCAAAACTTTTAATCGGGCTCGACCATTGTCATTTGGGTCTTCCATCAGAAACCCGGCGTTTGGATCACAGTGGACCATATGCAGCCAATACCGAATTGGGATGGGTGGTATTTGGCCCCACCAAAGGTATACAGCCATCAGGAAACTCTTGTCTGTTCACAAGCTCTCCGGAAGATACGAAACTGCACCAGCTAGTGGCTGATTTCTTCAGCACAGAAGGATTTGGTGTGAGAGCATCACCACCAATTCAAAGTGAAGTATATCGTCGCGCAAAGGATATTCTAAAGGCAACAACTATCAGAGTCAATGATAGATTCCAAACTGGGTTGTTATGGAAAAACGACTTCGTCAAGCTTCCAGATAGTTACAACATGGCAATACGACGTCTTATTGGAGTTGAGAGGAAGATGAAGCGTGACAAAGAATTCGGAGAAGCATATAAAGCTAACATCAATAGCTACGTCGAGAAAAGCTATGCACGTAAGCTCAGCCCAATAGAAGTAGCTAATGTAGGACCAAGAACGTGGTACCTGCCTCACTTTCCCGTCACCAATCCTAACAAGCCAGGCAAAGTGCGGCTAGTCTTCGATGCAGCCGCGGAGGTTGGAGGAATATCTCTCAACTCGCAGTTACTGAAAGGACCTCAAGACTACAGAGAAATGCCAGCAATCTTGTTTCACTTTCGAGAAGATGCCGTAGCTGTGTGTGGTGACATCAAAGAGGTGTTTCACCAGGTGTTAATTCAGCAAGAAGATAGATGTGCACAGCGTTTTATGTGGCGTAACGGTGACGATATAAGGCCACCGGGTGTGTACGAAATGATCGCAATGACATTCGGTGCTGCATGTTCTCCTTGCGCAGCTCATTATGTGAAAACTACAAACGCCCTGGAATATAAGAAGCAATATCCACGAGCAGTTCAGTCGATAACAGAGTACCACTATGTGGACGACTTTGTTGACAGTTTTTCGTCTGTTCCAGAAGCAATCATGATATCGACTCAAGTGCGAAATATCCATAAGAATGCGGGATTTGAGCTTCGAAAGTTTTCATCCAACTCGTTTGCAGTTTTCGAAGCTCTTGATGGTTGCGGAGAAGATATCATGATCCACACAAAGGATAGCCTGTCATCAGAAAAGATTCTTGGTATGTTTTGGCAACCACCAAGTGACAGCTTTGTATTCAAGATAAAATTCAATTACGTTGATAAGAACGTTATCAACGGCAGCCGCACACCAACAAAGAGAGAAGTTATGAGCGTCGTTATGTCCATATTTGATCCCTTTGGATTTTTAAGCCATTTTACGATCGTCGGAAAGGTGCTGATTCGTGAAGTGTGGAAACAAAGCGTGCATTGGGATGAACCTGTTCCAAACGAGGTAACATCTCTGTGGGAGCAATTTCGTAAGCAGCTGGAGTATGCCACTTCATTCCGTATACCTAGACACTATTTTCAACATAGTTCAGTGGCGCCTCAAAATCTTGAACTACATATCTTTGTAGATGCAAGTGAAGACGCATTCGCCGCCGTAGCATACTGGAGGTCACCCAATGCAGAATCGGGATTTGATGTATCCTTTGTTTGCGCTAAGTCAAAAAGTTCGCCATTAAAGCTATTAACAATACCGTGGCTCGAACTACAAGCAGCTGTGTTGGGAACAAGGATACTCAAGACTATTCTGGAATGGCATACCCTAAACATTTCTCGCTACGTTCTATGGACTGATTCAAAAACCGTAGTCAAATGGATCCAGAGTGAGCATCGTCGTTACAAGCCGTTCGTGGCACACAGGATTGTGGAAATTTTGGATGCATCCAAGCCAGCCGACTGGAGGTGGGTCCCAACCAGCGAAAATGTCGCTGATGAAGCTACACGAATAAAAACTCATGTCGACTTCAGCCCAACGTCGCGATGGTGTACAGGTCCTGCGTTTTTGCGAGAAGAAGAAAAACGGTGGCCGGCAATCGCTAAGAACTCAAATGATTTAAGTAGTATCGAGGATAATGAAGAAATTTGCAGAAAATTTACTCTAGCAGTCATCAGTTCAAGTTTATTGAACTTCAGTCACTTCTCATCATATACGCGATTAAAAAGAACTATTGCCTGGGTACTTCGTTTCGTCCAACGTTGTAAGAAAGAACGATTACAAAATCGAGAACATGGGCATACAGTGGAAGAAATTAATTTATCTGAAATGACCTTATCAAGAATTGCTCAAAGGGAATCATTTGCCGATGAACTTAAGCTGTTAAAAAGTGGTCAGCAGCTAAAACAGGACAATAATCTCTACAAATTGTCACCCTACATTGACAATGAAGGAACTCTTCGTGTGAATGGACGTACTAAATGGTGCCAAAATACAAAGCCGCTAAATGAAGGTGATCTCGTTTATATATGCGATGTTAACGTTCCAAGAAGAGAGTGGACTCGAGGACGTATTGAAAGAGTATATCCAGGATGTGATGGAATCATTCGACGTGCAGATGTTCGCACGGCCAAAGGCCTACTTCAACGGGTCGTTTCGAAGCTTGCTAAGCTAGATGTTGAATGTTGTGAAACGTGAGCGTTTCACGGGGCGGGGAGTGTTATGATTTGAAATAATTCTACTACTTGCTGTATTTACCAATTATTTACTTGTTCAATATTTTTTGTTTTACCCAGAATTTTTCTGCTCGAACTTATTCTAAAAAATTATAAGAATTTTCATTCAGTCGTAAGTTACGAGTAGGAGAAACTGCGGTAAGTGATGTTGCATTGTTCGTTATATACTTATTCCATTGAATTGTGTGAATTTATATTCCAGCAATAAATTTCAATAAACTATTGACTTTTAAACGCATCTTTAACGTAACCACGACATAAGATATATTATGATATATTATGATATGATATTATGATATTATGAAATATTCGAAAGAAAATATCTTACCAAAAATTCAGTTTTAAAAAAGGCAACGATGGACTCTCCTATCTGTTTAGACATTAATATTGTCATTCGTAAATCATTTTGGATCATGTGTTTTATTATTAGGTCAACAACTACTGATCGCGATCCATCATTTAAACAGGATGTAGTTTTGTAAAGATCAATAATTCTTCTTCCTTGCGATGCCGCTCTTAAAATTGCTTCAATATTTAGTTTAGTTACTGTTTCATCTTTAGTATTATATGCTGGTAAAGGTGACCTATATTCAGAAGGGATTTGTTCATAAACATCGTCTTGCGTAGTCCTCAAGCCAAGTTCAGAACTTAGAGAGAAAACGACAGTAGTTTTCTGGGAAATTTGGAATTCTTTAATCTTATATTCAAGTCGTATCTGAATGCCTAGTATTAATTGAAACTTCTTAGCTAATTGCTTAATGTGCTGTGGTGACATTAATTTTTGACCCACATTTACGGTCACTAATTTTATATACTCTCCATCCATCATCAATGATTTTTACAATAACTTTCTTAAACATTAATTCTACGTTAGTTACAAACAACAAACAACATTCGAAGCCTTAATTAAGTGTGATTACAATCAGTAATTTAATAGTTTTTTAATTGTTGTGCAACATTAGGTTTCTTACAACTATATAAATAAAATAAAAAAATGCTTCTTAATACATGAACTTTGTGAAAAATTTTAATTTTCTTTCAGAAATATTCTTTTAATCTAATCATAAGTTTTCCATTTGTAGTGCGGTGGATATTAATTGGCTTACTCTTAAAATCCTTGATATTCCTTACTAAGTTAAATGATATAATAGTTTTTGGTGAGCATAGTTCAAAAGCATCATTATGTGAATGATATGAATTAACTAATATTTCGTGAAGTAATACAATAATATTATAGCTTTCTCCTAAGATAAAAATTTCATTTATTTCGATAACGCACAATTTTTCGCAAAATTTTGTTAAAATAAAGCCTTTCTGATAAATGGTTCCTCTGTATTCTATACGTTTTAATGCTACAGTTTTTTGTGGGCTTATTTTTAACTTAAAAAAAACTATATTTGCATTTTTACTTTCAACTTTGTGGTTTTCTTCAAATGAAAAATCTTTTTTTTTCAGTTGTCATTAAAAAGTAAGAAAATTTAAGTTGAAATTTTTTAGCTAAAGTTATTAAAATATTTTTCCTGCATGTTGTAATATTAGCATATGTTTTGACTTCTTTATGTTTAGCCTCAAATTGAAAGCACCAGAATAGTTTTGGTGGGCCTGAATGTTCTATTACAGTTGGATAGTGTATAAGTAAATGGTGTTTTGGCTTGAGAGTGTCTTTAAAATATAGTATATATTTTTCATTATGGTCAGCAATTAATTGTCGAAGAAGCAAAATATCGTTTTTAGAAAAAAGTTTTAAAGAAGCATTTCAATAATTTTTAAAAGAATGAGTAAAAACTGCCAAAGTTTATCTTCTTTTGGAACAAGATCTCCCAATAATAAGGGGAAAAAATCTAATAAACGTTTTCATTTCGCTTGCGGTCATTTTTAAGCGTTTCTGTTTTAAATGGTTATCACGAATTGCTTTTGACAAGTTCCTATTTCTAATGAGCCGTAATTGAAATTTTGTTTTCTGACGTTCAATTCTTCTAGTGAAAATATTTTAATTATTTGTGTATAATAATTAATAACATGACAAATATCGTAAGGGTAAACTCCTTCAAATATGTCAGGCATAATATCAACGAAATAGTTTTCAACTACATGAAAAGATGCAATTTGATTAAATATTGAATTTTGATGTATACCTGTCTCAGAAGAACAGTGAAGATCAACATCATCGCGATAGTTTGTTATATTTCGCATATATTTTGGATCTTCTTTTTCCATTTAGTGAGTCAAACTTTTGGAAGCTTTGCAAAATCGACAAAAAAAAGTACTTAAAAACGATTTACTGAAGTCACAGATTGAATTAATTCCTTAATTATCCCCTAATACTAATGCCAAAATAAAGTGTACAGTTATTAACTGACCCTTAACAGATAAAACAACTCCATCATTTTCCGTTTCATTTATTTCATTAATAAGGACGTTAAGTGCTACATCGCTACCAAATTTTTTAAAATCTTGAGACAGTATAAGCCCAGCAATAAAGATGTGGTCAAGTTGACAATTATTTCCAGATAAGGGAAAACTATAATAAATACCGCAAGCTCATTGACAATGAGTGCCTTAAGGATTATTTACCTCAAAATCATCAAAATAAAGGAAATAAGGAATGTATATATCATCACTATTATACCTTTTTATTTTTTGCTGCCATAACTTTCCATTAACAAAGCTTGAATACCCTTCTTTTTTCGACCGTTCACTTTTAATGTTGTTAAGAAAAGTGTAAAAAATATTTTCTTTCTCAAAAAATTTCTTAAACTGAAATTTTAGAGGTAAAAGTATATCTATTGTGTTTTCTTTATTATAAACAACTTCACCATTGCGAATTACTGCACCAATGCTTTCATTAATATAAAATTTAACTAAATCTTATAAGAATCCATTACTTTTGAGCCACTTGTTCATTAAGAAATCAGTTTTACAAAACGTAAATGGATCTGAAAAGCTATCAATAAAACTTTTAAGGCGAAACCTAAGTTCAAAAGCAGATATTTCCGTTTCACTTAACCATTATAAATATTCAGCTCAGGACTTATAAAAAAGTCTAAAACCAACTTTTGGATTGCTTCAACATTTTTAAGTGAATAATTATTGTTGTTATGTTAAATAAATTACTGCTGCTATCAGGATTTGAACTTTCATGTTTTGTATCATACATATTAATATCCTCAGTATTATTGATACATACCTCAGATGGAAATTCTTCAGTTTTTATTTCAAGTTCGGGCTGATTTATATTATCAAAATGCTTTCTTTTTACCTGACGCTTAAAGGAATTAATATCATTAAACTGTTGCATACATGATTCTGCAGCACACTCAAACGCACTATAAGAGAAAAGCGAATGGTATATTTTAAAATGAGTTACCAATGATTTAAAAGAAGCATAGTTGTTTTTACATTTGAAGCAAATCATATTTCAAAATATATTCTGTATTATATTTTATTATTGTGTTAAGTAATTTAATATTTTTACGTTAATTCCCCCTGTAATAGTACATAAGAAAGGGTTATACCAAGAAATTGTCTATATAAGAGTTAAACTTAGGAATAACACTTAAAAATATAAAAAATAACTTTTTCTTCTGCTTTATGCGAACGTAAGTATAAACAAGTTTTGTTTTTTAATTTTGTTTTTAAAAATAAACATAAATGCTAGTACTCACGTATGGATCTGTTGCAGAATCTTAAGTTTGTGTTGCAAAATTATTTGCAAGCCAATCGGAAGTGGATGTAACTCAAAAAAATGTTGAAGCTGCTCTGGTTTTATTAAAAGCAATACTTCTAAATCTATTTCGCAATCTGAAAATGATAAATATTGTTACACATACATTTTTTGAAAAGATCCACATCACTTACCAAGAAAATTATTCACAAGATCAAATTTATCGATGAACGCCTCAGTTAGTTTTAATTTTATCAAAACTTCTCTTAACTCCTTTTTTTATCCATTTATAAAAAAATTATTCACTTGAAACGTTTTTCAAACTGACGCCAATACGGGAGTAATGAAATCAGTTTCTAGGATAACTGTAAATTAACCCGTTTTTGAAGAAATTACTTCATCTTGAATAAATTTATTCTAACTGAAGAAAATTCTTCAGCTTGAAGAAATTTCCTTCATTTGAAGAAAAAATTTCCTTCATTTCAAGATATTTCTTCAATTAAAGTAAATTTCTTCAATCTGAAGAAATTCTTCATTGAATAAATTTCTTCACTTAGAGAAAATTTATTCAAGATGAAGAAATTTCTTCAAAAATGAAAGGAAATTTCTTCAATCTGAAGAAATTTGTTCAGCTTGAAAAAATTTCCTTCATTTATTTTTCCTGAATTTCCTGATGATGATGATGTTTATTCGATTTAAACAAAATTTTCGTCAAATAGCAACAAAATATTTTCCTTACATTCACCTACCAGATTTTAGTAAATTTGAAGAAATTTTTTAAAAAATTATTAAAGTTAAGGATATTTTGTCATTCTTATAATATTTAATAATGTTTTTATTCAAATTGAAGAAACTTCGTCTTGGAATAAATTTCGTTAAATTAACAAACTTTTTTGTTAAGTCCATGAGTTAAATTTTTTAACATGATGAAATTTTGTAAGCTGAAAATGGTTAGTATTTCAAGAATTTTTGTTTATTTAACAAATCTTTCTTCAATACGAATAAAAAATTAATGATATTTATTCAAATTGAATAAACTTTTCTTCAAACAGTAAGGAACTATTTTTGTTGAATTCACCTACCAGATTTTATTTAATATGAAGAAATTTTGTTAATATCACTAATTTTTCTTCAATATTACAAGAAATTTTATAAAATTTTTTCATTTTGAATAATCGTTTTGTTAGAAAGTTACAAAAATTTTTAGTCAAATTCACCTACCAGAATTTTTTCAGTGTATGCATTTGGCTACATAATCCTCACTAACAGATGAGAATTCAAAAAATGGCAAGGGAAAATTAGTTGCTTGTGGTGTCAACACGCCATTGTTGCCATTAGATATCCTGTTTGAGGAAATGTCCGAAGAAGGACTTGGGCACCCATTTGCCAAAAAGAAGCCATTAAGTAAGTCCGGATCCAAATTACACACACTAGGCTCCTTACTGAATACTCTATACTTTTTTATATTTTGCCATAACTGCTTAGAGTTTAAGCCTGTATTAAACTTAGAACTGAAGAAGTGTGTCTCTTCTTGTCTAACCATGAGTGAAGCATAATTTCGAGCTCTACAATTCTTCAATGACTTTTGTAGAAAGGTCAAAAAAAATATTTCAGGATTAATGCATCTATTAGGGTTGTATACGCAAGAGACGAAGATTTTTTTATGATTATCGAAGATTTCAACATTAATAAACTCACAAACATCATTACATTTATTCACAAACTTAGCATTGAGACTAGACTTACAATAGATAGCAACACCACCTCCCCTTCTACCACTTCTGTCATTTCGGAAAAGTCTAAATCCATTAAAATTATAAAAAGAATCAGGAATATCCTTCTTGAACCAGGTTTCAGTAACACACACAATATCAACTGTTGAATTTTCAAGAATATATCTAGCCTGGTCAAGCTTATTTCCGTTTAAACTAGGCGCAATAAAATGTATCACATTTAAACATTGATTACATAAAACACTAATTAAGGCTTTATTGTTTTCACAAACACCAATAGACGAATCATTATAATGTGTCAAGATTTGTTACAAATAGAAGCAGCTTTTAACAAATTTAAGATATACAACAAAAAATTAAATGGAAAAAATAAGTAAAACGGATAAAGAGAAAAACTATTGAAAAGAAAATGTGAAAAGTAAGAAGGAATTACTCGACGCATTACTAATGATAGTGAGAAAAAGGAAGTTAGAACGAAAAGGATAGATAAACAGATGATTATATATAAGCAGATTAACATTTTATGAAAACTTTTACTTAACAAATAAAAACAAAAAGAATGATCAGCTTTATGTTCCAGTGATGCATAATAGCTGTCGCTTGTTGGTTTTGCGAAAAGCAGAAACAGCTTTAAACAAGTAGTTGCGGTCGTATGCAGAAAATTGTTTTACAACTATTGCTGAGCTTTTGTTGTTGTTGTTTTTGGCTCGTACTCTAAATATATTCCTTAGTATTAATGGGTTACATTTTAATAGAGAGCAAATCCTGTCAAACTTATCAGCAAGGTTCTCATCGGGAGCAAAGGGCACTCCGTTAATGATGACGTCAGATGAGATAGCATCATTTTCGTACGACTCTACTTGTGTCTAATGCCGTGGTTATGCTAGCCAAACATGTTCGGTGTTCATTTTTGTTAATTTGTTCTCTTCGCTGAAATGTTTGTTTGGTGGTTATGCTATGATTGGTGGCACAGTTGCATTATATGTAATAGTATGCCAAAACACAAAAAAGCACAACCCTAATTTGCATTTTTGTACTTAAAATTAACGAATTAAAATATACGAACTGATATGACTTACTCTGAATTTTTATTATAATATCTTAAACAAAATGGTTTGCATATATCTGACATACTAGCTAGCTGCTTATGTTAAGGGTTACTTGAAGACACAATCAACTTCACTTTTTAATACTTTTACCTACTTTTTTGATGCTATATATACAAAATGACTAAAGCCAACACTGGAAAGTTCGGCATGATTGGTGTTTCAATCAGCAATCAAAATGTTCGGTCCGAGAGCGAGAGAATAAATATGAGAAAAAGTTCATTTCTTCATTTTATACGTGAAACAATAACAACAAAAAATGTTCGGCAATCATGTTTGGCTAGCATAACCACGGCATAAGGCGCTCTTATTTCCTCATCTAGCATTGAAGAGAGGGGTGGTTCGCTTGTGTTTCTGCTTTTAAGATAAATTCAGCGCATGTGTCCTCAATCATCTTAACTCGCTCTATTACACTCCTAATGGTGGACTTTATGTTCGTTAATTCTGCAGTTACCTCACCAATTCTCTCCATCACTCTACCCACAGACGCATTTATTGCTCCAGTCAGTTGTTCGACGATGCTTTCTCTTATGCAATTCAGCTTGATGTTCCAACTTGATTCCGAAAGCATAGGTGTAGCTGCATTCGATGAGTCATCCGATCGCAAGCTGCAAGTACCGACGGGAGTCACCGGAGCAGCAAGTTTGCGATTTATTGCAGCACTTCGTGTGTTTTTTGCAGAGCTGTAAAGTCTGCATTCATATTCAGCATTTTAAGTACAACTGAATAACGACATAAGAATGCATTCAATGAATGCAAAATTGATTTATACATAAAATTTTTAATTCACATTCAATTTTAAAAAATGATTAATTAATCATTTCAATTATTCATTTTCGTTATTCAGAATAATGAATCAAATTTTTTATTCATTTGAATGCTATTCACAAAGAATGCCATTCACAAAGAATTACAGAATTTTTAATTATTCTATTTTTATTCATTTTTTATTCTTTATTCATTTGTTATTCATTATTAATTTTTTATTCATTATTCATTTGTTATTCATTATTCATTTTTTATTCATTATTCATTTGTTATTCATTATTCATTTGTTATTCATTATTCATTTTTTATTCATTATTCATTTGTTATTCATTATTCATTTTTTATTCTTTATTCATTTGTTATTAATTTTTTTGTCATTGCTTAGGACTCGGGCTGTGTTTTTTTTTATAACAGCCCTATTCTGGCAAATTAACAAATTGTTAACCAGTATTTTGAATATTTCGTTGTGTTTGTTGTAATTATTTTATTTCAAAACAAAATTTGAAGCTCAAAAATAAAAAATTTTGATAAAAATTGTCAAATGCTTTTCAGTTATTGACAATTTCATTAACAAGTTTCGTTTTTTGAGCTTTAAATTTTGTATTGAAAACAACAAACATATAGAAATATTCAAAATACTGGTTAACAATTTGTTAATTTGCCAGAATAAGGCTGTTAATGTGACGATTTAGATAACATTAGCAAACATTTTTTTATAAATATCTTAAGAAATAAAAAAAAACATAACAGACAAACCTAAATCGTCGTGTCTACAATCTGTTAAAAAAACGCAACAAAAAAATTTTAGGAAATTGGTGAGAGAATTCGGTGGCATTAAAAGCATGTTTCATTTGGGCCTTACTAGTTTCTAAACGTACGCTTGATCTCTGTTGTCTTAACTTATGAAGAACTAATTCCTCACACCCCGCTGGAATAAGTATATCGGTTATGACATAAAATTTAAGAGTATGTAGTTGGTTACTTCGGTTATCCATTTACCACTGGGACGAAGAAGCAAGCTCGGCATTAATTCGCTGGAAATAGTCATGACTGCGTGCTTAGCTTACTCTGAATTTTATTAGCACTCAACCTATCGATATTTCTTCTATACCTTTTCCTGAACCTCATCATCAAATTACTGGTAATTAACATATCCATCATTTTTATTATTAAATGCAGATAACGGTTTATTTATTATTAAATGTATTTAATGTATTTATAAAGGTATAGAATGAGAAACCATGTATAGATTCGAAAAACAATAATAGCAGGTCAGATTTACCGATTGCGGTCAGTTGAGTGTTAACCTAGTTTGTGTTTGCAAGCGTGCGATTCTAAGTACTTGAAGTTATTTCATATTTAAGGGGGTAGTTCGGTTACTTAGATTCCTTTTTTCAAAATGTTTATTTCATGTTTCATTCAGATGAGAAACTCAATTTTTTTACATATCGATGGCTTAATATAGAAAAGGCGTTTTTTCTATAGAAAACTTTTTAATGCAGATAATATATAAAATAGGCAACAAATTTACAATCGTAGCTTTCACAAAAAAAAAAACGAGCTACGCATTTTCTATATTAAGTCATCGATATAAAAGTAAAAAAATTATTTTGAAGTTCTCACCAGTTTTTGGTAACTTAAATTGTACATACTTTTATTAACAGATATCTTTCTGTTCCTGAAGTTAGAGAACGACGCGTTTTATATCAAGTTTTCTGTTGGATTTCTTAAACCAATTTTTAAATGAAAATACTTTAACCCGAATCACCCTGAATAAATTTTCTTTTTAAATTTTTAAAATGACCTGTTAACGCAAATATAAAATGGTTTAAACTAAAATAAGCACATTTAGATCAAATAGGTTTGAAGAAGGCAACAACAACTCCGTATATATGTATATTAACTTTTTAAATTTTTTTTCTGTTCTTATCAATATCGTCAAATTGATAAGCAATGACAAAAAAATTAATAACAAATGAATAAAGAATAAAAAATGAATAATGAATAACAAATGAATAATGAATAACAAAAGAATAATGAGTAACAAAAGAATAATGAATAATAAATGAATAATGAATAAAAAATTAATAATGAATAAAAAATGAATAATGAATAAAATATGAATAATGAATAACAAATGAATAATGAATAATATATGAATAATGAATAATATATGAATAATGAATAACAAATGAATAATGAATAAAAAATTAATAATGAATAAAAAATGAATAATGAATAACAAATGAATAAAGAATAAAAAATTAATAACGAATAAAAAATGACTAATGAATAAAAAAAGAATAATTGAAAATTCTGTAATTCTTTGTGAATGGCCTTCTTTGTGAATAGCATTCAAATGAATAAAAAATTTGATTCATTATTCTGAATAACGAAGATGAATAATTGAAATGAATAAATAATCATTTTTTTAAATTGAGTGTGAATTAAAAATTTTATTTATAAATCAATTTTGCATTATTGAATGCATTCTTTTTTCGTTATTCATTGATTAATTTTTTTGTGATTTAAATCAAATTGAATGCAGTCTTTTACAGCTCTGGTTTTTTGTTACATTCGACATGTTTAAGTTTATATTTAATTTTAAAAATTATCGACTGACTTTGAAAGTTTTTAAAAAAGAATGTATCGACACGGCAGATTATGTTTAATAGGTGGTGATAAAATAAAACTAGTTTAATTGAAGATAGCTGCGATAAAACGTTTAAATTGCTGACGCTAAAAAAACATGTCTATTCGTTGCACATAATCGAATCGAAAAAAAAGAATAAAATTTGAAGGCTTATTTTGTTTTAAATGAGAGAGTTATCCGTCTTCGCTTTCGGTGCTTAATATGTGATACACCAGCTAGAGCATTTGTTTCTGGCATCCCAGGGCATACGTCGGCACATGGATGATCCAAATGCACTCAAGTAGCAAAAAAATTGACATTGTGCTTACATACAACACTGAAAGCGGCATTTTAATTTCGGATATTGATTTTGTTTCGAGGGAGTTACCCCGAACATCATTCTGCAGCATTTTTAAATGAGAAAACTCCTTTGGAAAAATAAGGATTTCACATGATTTCTCAAATTCCTTTAGACAGTATGCACCTTTTTGATCTTGGAGTTGAGAAAATTTCTTATTCGATTAATTAATAATAAAACTGAAGAAAAAAAAAATTCAAAACAAAATATTTTAAAAATATCTTCTAACTTGACAGAACTCATGTTGTTTACGATGTTTATTACGAATTTTTGCTTTTGCTCTGCGCTTATAGACTTCTTAATAGTCCTCGTCAGGTAGAGCAAAATATACAGCAAGCCAATGAACTTTTGCAATTGTTAGTAGAAAATTTTCCAATTGTATTCGGTTCAAGCAGCGTTTCCTTTAATGTGCACAGCTTGTTGCATATATCTTCTTGTGCGGAAAGCTATGGAGTTCTTAATTCCTTCTTTGCATATGACTTTGAAAACAAGCTTTTTTAAAGCAAATTTTAAAGAGACATGTTCGAAAGCCTTCCGCAAGCCTTTAACAGATAATCCATAAAGAAAAAAGCGCAACATGTGTTTAGAATGACAAAAAAGTTTAAGCACTTCAATTCAAAAGAAATTCAATTGTTGGCGTATTCATTTATGACTGCTTTATTTCTTCGAAATAACCAAATAATTTTTGTTCAGTGAAATCATACATTCCCAAAAAAAATTGAGTATATAAGAAAAGGAGAAAAATATTTTGTTGAAAGAAGACGGATATTATTAGAATATGATAGTTTTTTTAATGAACCTTTAAGTTCTTGTCAGTTGGGTATATATAAAAAAAATTTAGTTCTTGCACAGAACCAAAAACGTACTTAATAACAAAGAAAAAGTTCATTGTCACAATGTATCATACATTAAAATTGGTCCAAAGTATGCGTTCTTACGCTCAATGAATCTTTGTTCTTAACTTTTCTTAAAGTTCTTAAAGTTAACAGTATTTATGAATTGTTGCTTATAATCACAGAACATTTCATTGTGTGTAAGTACAAAGTTCTTTGATTTCTATGAACATTTTCTTACAGCCAAAGAAAATTTTCTTTAAATGTATGAAATAGTTCTTGCATATAAAGAAAAGATTCCTTGATTTAAAGTACGCAGTTCCTTGCTACAAAGAACTGATTCATTAAATTTATGAAAAATTTCTTATATTTAAAAAATAATTTACATTGACTTAATGTATGCAGTTCATTGTCACAAAGGACTGATACATACAATTAAGGTAAAAAGTTCTTATAGTTAATGAACAATGTACATTGAATTGAGGTATGTAGTTCATTACCTCAATGAATGGATACATTAAATTTTAGTGAAAATACCAACAATTAACCCTTTCTTTACCCTGGTCCTTTATAAATAATTTAAGTTTGGCAAGAGATTTTTTAGGAATTTTTAGTGGGCATTTGAATGTTTTTTTTAACCATCCCCACACTTTATTCTAGTGATCCAATCCTCATGAATCTTTGAAAATGTTATATTAGGCCTCATTTCTGAAAGTGAAAAATGCAAAGTTTGACATAGCACAACAAAAAATTCGAAAAATAGCGGTTTTCTGGTCCAAAAGACTACATATTATGATTATGATGAGAAAACTGAAACCAGAACTAGACTCAGCATAAAAATTGCATAAAGAAATCATTCTAATTTATTCTGTGCCTGAAATAAGTACAAATAAGGAATGTGATATTAACAATTTTAAGTTTTTATGTATTTATTTTTAAAGCTTCCGACATAATAAAAACTTTTGAACTTTTGTCTTTGTTCAAATTAATTTTATAAAAATAGACTTCAATAAATGACCAAAATTGAGAGCATGCTAGGGGTACTCTAAATTAAACAAGTGGAAACTCTTAAAACATATATCAACTGCTCTTAAAAAAGTTGGAAACTCAAATTTAATTCCGTCTAAATAAACATAAAAATTTGAAAACGACTTTAACTCTTTATCGCCAATAGCAATAATGAACGGTTGAATATTTTCAGACTTATTCTTCAAGAATCGTAAATGCTCCTCTGTTTCTTGAATATTGCTGCCCACGTAAATAAACGCTTCTTGTGAACTTTTTATGGTAAATCTAACGACTTGTTTTTCCCACTATTATCTTTCTTTATAAGTTTTTGTGTAGGTACCAGGTAAGCATGAATTGACCATAACAGCTTAACAGCAGCGACATCTACATTAAAAAATAAGAACATTATTATAATAAACATACATTTAAAATGACAATTATTACTAATTCAGGTAAATAAAAGGAAGGAAGTATTAAATTAATGCATAAAACAAATACGTAAATATTCAAAACAAATTTATATAACTTTTTTATTCAAATAATGCACGCGTTATATTAAAACTTTTCAAATAATTATTTCCTGAATAAAATATGAACGTATTTAGAAGGAATTTAATATTATTTAATAAATAAATTTTTCAATATTCAATATGATGTTTAATTATTTTATTTTTTTAGTTAGAGCATAATTTTTACAAAGGCACCAAAATTAGTTCTTTATTTTAAAATAAGTATTTATGAACTTGATTTTAAAGTTATCCGCTGTCGTATGTCTGCCAGTTGCATTTGCATCCTTGGTTCAATCGAATTTTTTGTGGTGTATCTATAAGCAGCATGTTGGATCCTTGCCATAGCGTGCTAGATACTTTAGGCCACGAATCAATTGACCTAATACAGACAACCGAACCTTGCAGCAAACATAAAATCATTTCAAATTTAGTGCCATGTAATGTGATTTATTTGATTGCAAACATGAACTCAATTTTGAAAATATTATATGCAACGTATACTTGGATCTAGATCCTTGTAAGAATTAGTTTTATGTATAAATTTATTTTATTTATCCACGTATCTAAATATTTAAATCGAATTTATGCACGGGCGTGAACATTTCTAATATTCGTTATTTCCCTCAGTGTATGCTAACTATTATAATAACTATAGAAACTAAGAAAATTACCACTATGGGCATCCAACCCGTCTAAGGTGGTTAACAATGATTTTATTGCTTTATCTTTTATGTGGTTTTCGTTGCAGAGAAAACTCTTAATTAAATTGAAATGTTCCTCCCAATCTCCAAGAACTCCTGATCTAGATCCAAAAATCACGCTGAAATCCTTGTCGCTCTGAAATAAATTTTTGAAGTTTTTTAAAATTTATAATTAGACAATATTTAACAAGCGAAATCCAATTGGTTTCTTGTATTCTGGCCATTTGTTAAAAATTTCAGTTAGAGAAGATGTATTATTTATGATTTCGTTTAGCCTATACTGGCTGCATGCTTGCCAAGAGCTGTCAAACTCGGTAGCAGACAAGTTGTCAAATTTAAGACTCCTGACACAGTCTTCTGCATCGCTTTCAGAACCTTCAAGAAAACACAATACACAAAGTCAGTGAAATGTAAAGAAAACAAGTTTAAAATTAATTACTTACTAAACAATCTCGCAGATTTTTTACATGTACCATTGGTGGAAACTGGGGAAACTGGACTATATGATGCTCTCTTGATAGACTTGAAAGAAATTTTGGCATTGCAAAATTTAGAATAAATAATAATTAATAATTTATTAGAAATAATTTAGATAATTTAGAATAAATTTTGCCTCTTTTTCCAGTTCTATAATATTCAAGCTTTTCTGTAGGAAAACGAGCTAAGATTTCCCGCTCTAGTCTGTAGCTTGTTGACAACGACATGTGAAAATTGTATTGTTGAAAGTAACTGCATACAATATTTACTAACATTTGGCGGTGCTTATCAAGAAATTTAGATTGCTCATCATAAAATTCCGTTAAATTTATTTATTTATTTATTTATTTATTGGCCAACCAAGGCAATTTACTTATTCTAACAGGTTTTTACAAATTTATTAATTAACTTATTCTAACAGGTATTTATTTTTTATTTTTTTATTTTTTATAATTTTTTTTTCCTTTTCTCCCCCTTCCTTGTTTTGGTGTTCAAAGATGTGCAATTCGAAGTGGGCGTAATCCGCCCACCTAATTGACATTATTTCACGAACACGCCAAAAAAGAAGGGAAAGAGGAGAAGAGAAAAAAAAGAGAATTCAGAGGTTGGGTTGATTAGGCAGAGAAAGAGACTTGTATAGAGAACGCTTGAATAAGAATTTGGACATGGAAGGTGAGTAGTGGTCGGATATATTATTAAATTTTCTACAGCAACGGTTGATGGGTTCATTACTGGCATATGCAGTATGATGCCGATATTCAGTTAACAGCCGAGTATGCCTTGTACGTCTTAAAGGGTCATTGAGGGTAATCTTGTTAGAGATATATTCGCAGTTAGTTACACCGCTCAGAACATCGAAAGTAAAACATGTATCCAGTACCGTTCTTCTTGTTGATAGCGGTGTCAAATTTAATAGGGTGAGTCTGTGTTCATATGGTGGAAGGCTTCCATAATCGCGGGGATTATAAGTTTCTCTCAAAGCGAATAGTAAGAACTGTTTTTGAATGGATTCGATTCTATCACAATGGGATCCAAAAACTGGATTCCAAATTATGCAGCCATATTCGAGTATTGGGCGCACTATTGCACAGTACAGGGATGTAGTGACCCATACATTCTTGAATTCGTATGCTCGTCTTTTAATAAAACCGAGCAGTTTACTGGCCCTGGATACAATCTTATCATAGTGTAAATTAAAGCGCAGTTTGTTGTCCAAGACCACTCCAAGATCAAATATATAATTGACCCTGTTAAGTTCATTATTATTAAGGCGGTATTTGTGATTTACAACTTGGTTTCTACGGGAAAAGCTTATCACGCTACACTTTTTTACATTGAGGTAGAGTTTGTTTTGGGTACACCAGGTCTCAAGAGATGAGAGTTTTAACTGTAAGAAAGTTACATCTTCCTGCGATTCAATTACGTGGTACAATTTTAAGTCGTCCGCATACATAAGATGTGGAATATCCTTCAACACCACGGACAAGTCGGATATGAAAATATTGAAGAGAAGAGGACCAAGGTGACTACCTTGCGGTACTCCAGAGGAGACTTCAATTTTCTTCGAAACAATTCCTTGAAATTTAACATATTGGGATCTACCATGGAGATAAGTTGATAGCCAACTAAGTAAAGATCCAGAGAAACCAAATTTTTCTAATTTATGTATTAAGATGCCGTGATCAACACGATCAAAAGCTTTACTGAAATCAGTGTAAATAGCGTCTATTAGGTATCCTTTCTCCATCTTGCATAAAACGTCAGAAACCATTATCATGAGGTTAGTGGTTGTGGACCTTCCTTTTCGAAACCCGTGCTGCTGCTCGTTTAGTCTCTGGTTGATAAGGTACGTTAGCTTTTCGCAAATTATTTTTTCAAATAGCTTTGGGACGGCCGACAAAATTGCTATGCCTCTATAGTTTTCAACTGAACTTTTTTGACCGTTTTTGTATATTGGTATTAGGTGGGAAGTTTTCCAAAAAGAGGGAAACACTCCAAGAGACAGTGATTTGTTAAATATAATATATAAAGGTACAAGTAGTTGGTCTAAGCATCGCACCAATAACTTTGGGGGAATTAGGTCTGGTCCAGGTCCCTTGGTTGCATCTAAACCCTTTATTGCATTCGATATGTCTTCTATTGACAAGCTAAAGTTTTCAACCATATGTTGTGAATTCGGAGTGGGGGGAAAAACATCCGACTGAGTAGTTGGTGGACAAAATACATCCTTAAAATAATCCGCAAAGAGGTTACATATTTCTTGAGGGTTGGAAGAGATAATATTACCTTTATACATGGATGAAGGGTAACCGGCTGATTTTCGTTTCAGATTGACAAAGTCGAAAAATGTTTTGGGGTCTTGGACAATTTTCTCTCCAATTAAGTTTGTGTAAAACTTGTAAGCTTCTTCAGATTTGAAAGAGAACTCTTTTGATAGCTCATCGTATCTGAGCCTCATTTCTTCGGTAATATTTGCGGTAGTTTTGATGAGTTTGTAAATTCGGTTTCTCTGGTTTCTCAGGTATCTGAGATTTGAATTTAGCCAAGGTTCTGAAAGTTTGTTTTTTTTCTTTATTTTAGGCACATATCTTTCGATAGCTGTATAAATGTAATTATAAAAACTCGAAACAGCGCTATCTAAGTCTAAGTTCGATAGAGCGCAACTCCAGTTAATACCATCTAGAAGAGATGTTATGCTTTCGTAATCAGCATTAAGAAAATCGTACACAATGGAGTTATTGAAGGACTGGGTAAAAGAGATATTTATATCAGATAACATTACTGTTAGGGCTGTATGGTGAACAGTGTTAGCAAACAAATTTTCTGCTTCGATGGTTGGAACAACCCTCACTTCGTCGTACGAGTTAGTAAAGATTAAATCCAACCACCTACTATTTTGGTTTTGTGTTGCAGAGACTTGCTGTAGATCATTGCTATAAAACGTACTTATTAATGTAAAATCTATGGAACTAGAGAGGTTTACAGGAAGAAGATAGTTGTCATTTTCATCAATGACAAATGATATATTTGGACGGTTGAAGTCACCAAAAATAACAATCCTATCATCTTCATTTAAGGTCTCCGTAAATGTAGTGATTGTTTCACATAGCTCATTGTATGATGCTTCGCTAGAGCTTGGGGGGATGTAAATGACACCAATGTACATAGAGAATTTTTTTCCTATATAGACTCTTACTATACGGTGTTCAAAGAGTTTGTGAGTAGGGGTTTCTATAAGCTCACTTGAAAGAGAATTGTGGGTAGCAATTAGTACGCCGCCACCTCGTGAGAGGCCTGTTGAGGAATAGTCGCGGTCATTTCGGTAGATAGTCCAATTGCAGTCCAGAATTTCTTCATTTTTAAAAGTTTCGTTTAACCAAGTTTCTGTAATTACCAGAATCTTGAAGTGACAAGATTTAGCGTCGATAAATAGTTTATTTAGTTTACCTCTCATACCACCACAGTTGTGATAAAAAATTTTAAGAGAATTAATTGAGTCGGCAGGTAGGCATGGATCCTTGGACATTACTTGAGGAATGTTGTTTGGTGACTTTGACTGGTTATAAGCAATAGGGGTAGTGTTTGGGTCAAAGTTAGGGGCAATAATACTGTTGGTGCTCCTTACGGGACTTTTGCAGAAAAGAGACATGTTTAGACCTAACGTGAGTGCCATAGGTGTCAAGGTCCGCATTGACTTGACTTATTGACACTCCAAGTTGCTCGTGAAAGCAATTAAACATATGACGCAAATCGTTCACATCGGTCGGCAGCCCTTCTTGTTGTATTAAAACTTTTAAATTAGTTTTGGTCTTACCCTCTATGCATGTAGAATCAGGGGCTTTATGCATATAGGCGAGATACAGACGGACGTTGTTATAGACGCTGTTCTCTCTAAGACGAGAAAGGGCATATCTGCTTTCAGTGTCTGCACAGGAGTTCAATGTTAATTTCACTCTTGGAGGTATTAGAGGGTCTAAAAAGGTTTCAGGGTTACCAGGTTGATTGGAAGGGATGTTATGGAAAGGAGATGGGTCTGAAGTGCGGGGATGGATGGTTGGTGGGTTAATTGATGATTTAGTGTCTACGGAGGGGGATGGAGACGGGTTGAGAGTATGGGAGTGAATGAAATTCGGATAGTTGGTAGATGTGTTTGTTGGGTTTTCTCTTGAGTCGGAGACGGGTGAAAGGTTGAAAGATACACGGCGACGTTGTGTGATAGGTTGTGTGGGAGCTGACTTTTGATATAAGTTTGCAGGAATTAGATTACCGTTGTGCTTGTTTTTGCTGTAGTGAGTTGTGGTATTTTTAAAAGAATTGTCATTGTTGACCGATCTGGGCTTATGACTGATCTGTGGAGAGAAGGTGGGAAAAATATTGGTTTTAAGTTCCCAGTTGGGGACAGAACTGCGATGGGGTTTACGAGAATTAGGGTTGGAATTTAAGCTGGAGTTTGGAATACCATTAGAAATAATATTATTTGATTTTGTTTTAGGCTTATAACTATTGCTTATCTTATGATTAGATTTAGTGTTTATGCTAGGATTAGAAATAACATTAGAAAAACTTGAATTAGACTTAGGTGCATAACTTAGAGATACGTTTGCCTTAGATATATTTCTCGGTTGCCAGGTTCTGCCAGGTTTGTCCGTCCACCTAGATATTTGTACATTTCCGTGTTCTTGCATACCACCGGAAGGACTCAGGACCATCCAAGCGTATTTAGATGGTAAGCTAAGTTTAAAACTGCTTAACTTGGCACGAGTTGGAGATGTTTTTTGGCAATCGGATATGGTGAGGCGGAATTTTTTTAAAAAGTATGTACGCACCCAGGATATACTTGCTTTAGAGGGAAAGCCTTTGATAAATACAGTGATGCACTCATTTTGGTTGATCGAATTTAACTTTTGGATGCGGCTTTCCCATTCTGGTATTGTCCACGAAGTTCCAAAACGTTCGATAACTCTTCTAGGTGCAGCGATTGGAGTTGTAAGCATGGTGGTGTCTGAGGCAATGGTAGAATCAATAGTTATACTATGTTGCCTTGTAGGTAAAGGGGCAGCTGATGGAAGATGCTTGGATGCTAAAGTGATTTCGTCGAAAATAGAGGAGGAGTTATGTTGAAGCGCCTGTGGTGGTGGGGATTCAACTCTAATGGGGGCTGATCTAACTTCATCTGCTATATCTGCGAGCGTCACACGGAACACATCTAGATCGTCGCTGATGTCACTCATTTTTTGAAATAGTATTTCAAGCATAGGATCAGGCTGCAGAGGTGTTGATTTAGCTGCACTTGAATTAGATTGTAGTGCAATATCCAAATCATGTCGCAAAGAAGAAAGGTTACTCATTATATTTTTGTTGGAGTCGTCATTTCTTAAGATTTCGAAGCCATTTTTTACTTCTTTTTTAAGCTCATTAATCGCTTCTTCATAATGTAAAGCTTTCTCACTATCTCTTACTATTTCAGTTAATACTCTGAGGTTCTTTGAAATAGTTGAGATGTCAGAGTTATTTGCTTTACACATGGACTCTATTTTGGCTACATCATCAGATAAGTGTGTAAAGACGTCGAAGTTAGGTTGGTTACTGCAGAGTAGTTTATAGTTTGAGTGCAATGCCTTTAGAGAATCGCTCAAACATTTAATGGCGAGCATCACATGTGAAAGCGACAAATCCCTACACTCGTCACAGAAAAATTTAAAATGTGAAGAGTAATCCTGAATGTAGTTCAGACTCCTCTTTGTCATGCCCACACAGCAGCCGTGGTAAGATTTCCCGCAGAGACCATTGCAGCTCAGTGTTAGTGCATTTTTGTCCTCAATAGAGCAGTTGTTGTTGGCACAAGTGAATTCCATTCTTAAGTTATTTATAAGGCACGAAATGATGACACGCACAAATTTTTTTATTTTTTATTTTTATAGGTTAATGCTTGACTATTGTTTTGGGTATAAATAACAAATTGAATCTGCTGGGTCAACAAAAGCACATTAACTTAGTGAGTTAGTTTTTATTTAATGGTTTGTTGTTATCACTTTCGATTGTTTTGCTTTCATTTGGATTTAATTTAATTTAATTGGGTCACTTTTTCTGTTGACTGTTTATTAAATAGCCCGCTGAACCTTTAGCTGTGGACGAGTGAAAACGCAAACTTTGCACTTTTGATAAATGGTTTAATTAAAGGTTCTGTAATTTAAATACTGTTAAATGCAAAGAACTTCACGAAAGAAATTTAAGAATATTGCGGAGCTTACAAAAACACGACTGAACTCTTCGACGGTCGAAAATATGATGTCCGAAGCATTTGTGTTTCGTTTAAAATATCAGACAGTGTTATAAAAGTATCTGTAGATTCCGGGGAGCTGCATCCTGGGGAAGAAGGATTTGCTATTGAAGAAACGCCGTAAGGAATCGTCGGTTCATTTCCGCGAGTAACTGTAGGAGAAGATACTTCAACTGACAAAAAAGTTTTTTAATTCTGTTAAGTGATGCTCGAACAAAATTAGGTCACCCATTTTATGATTTTTGAACAACGCAGTGATATGATGCTGTTTAATAATTTTTAGAACTTCAATTGTTATTCTTTCGGCTATATCATTAAAAGATAAATGTAAATAAGAAATAAATGTCGTGTAAAAAGAAGCAACAAAATTAGAAGGATAAGACATGACTTACATATAAGAAAATCTTCTAAGTGTTCTAATTTTCAGCTTTTTAAAAGTAATTTCAAATTTATATCTGCATCGTTATTTTCCGGATAAGTGAATATGTTTGGAGAATGGTTTGATGTTGTGTTTATATAAATGGGCTCATTTGTCGTTATCGGTGCGATTTTTGGAAGAGTCTGTATTTCTATAATATTACCGAGTTGCGTCGTTCTTTCGGTTTGGTTTTCATTTTCTAATGACTCATATCAAAGGAAAGATATAAGATTTTCTGTTTCCTCCATCTTAAAAGCAGAAACAATGTTAATATCAGAATGATATGATGGTTAAAGTAAAAGTTTAATAACAAATTAGTGGATTTGAATAAAATTTGCGTTTATGAAATAAAGTATTCCTTAATACGTAACATGCTTTTTCCTTTGGCAGTTTTTATTACAGTTAATGGTGGTCCAACAATTGCTTCAAAGCTTAAAATTTTGTACTCCCCTAAAATAGTGGGATCAATATTGAATGCAGTGTAATGAGGGTCATATACAACGGATTTAAGTTGCTGGCAAAATAGTAAAACATTTGTACCGTTCTGAACTAATTTTAAAATAATATAAATGTAATAATCATTTGATAACGTTGATACATAATAACCGTTTTTGAATTTTACTCCATTGTATTCAAGCTGACTAAAATATTTCACTTTATCTGGCTGTGTTTTTAACCTACTACTTATTAAGGAAGAAAGGCCACTTTTAATTTCATATTTTTCAAAAACCACATATTTGCAAATATTGTCATTAAAATTTAGAATACGGTTAGCAAATTTTAGCTGGAATTTTTTAGCCAATGTAAGGCAAATATTTTTTCTTGAAGTTATTGCATGTGAGTACAATTTAAACTGTTTGTGATTTGCTTCATATTTAAAACTCCAATAATTTCTCAGGGGTCCCGAATTCTTTAAAACTGTTGAGTAATGTGTAATTAGGTGAAATTTTGATTTTAAAGTGTCGTTAAATAGAAGAATATATTGCTTATGGTGAGTTTCTATTTTACATCTTAAAGTTTTTATCAAATCATTAGTTGTTTCGAAGCAAAGAACCAAATCAATTATTTCTAGTAAATTTAATAGAAAACTCCAAACATCGTCATCAAGAGGAACAAGATCTCCTATCATTAAAGGCAAATATAATATAAAAGTAAGCATTTCGCTAGCAGACATTCTTAAATGATGGTTTTTCAAATGGGCATTAGTAATTTTGTTTGATATATAGCCTATTTCAATTGGTCCATATTCGAATGTGTTCTTTCTTTGATTTAGAGTTTCTAATGAAAAAAACTTTTTTTTTGTAATGAAATTTTTAATAATATGGCAAAGATCATAGTGGCTAATTCCCTCAAATATATCATGCATAACATCTACGGAAAAATTGTCTACTACATGAAAAGAAGGAATCTTGTTAAAGCAACATTCATTTAAGACGCCTGTTTCTGTGGAATTTTTTTTCCAACATCATACTTATAATTTAAAGAATCGCGCATTTGGTTAGGTTGTTCAACACTTAAGTTCTGACATTTTTCTTTCCAGATCTACAAAATCGACAAAAAGTGCCAGAAAAAGATTTATTGAAACCTAACAATGTGTTGAGTCCCAGGTTATCGCCTAAAATAAGACCCAATATAAAATAAACCTGATATATCTTTCCATCTGGCGCATTTATTCGAAGACCTTCTTCTTCAAGTGATAAAAGTTCGTTTTTTAATGATTCTAAACAGTTCTTGTTTCCATACGATTTTATATCTTTTGATCTTATTACAGCAGCTAAATAAATGTTTTCCAATTTTGAATCGTTAGTAGGTACACAAGGAAATGAGTAATAAAAATTACAAACCGAGTGAGTTAAAGCATGCGATCCAAGAGGGTTATTAACTTCGAATTCGTCGCTATATTAAAAATATGGAATGAGTTGTTTGTTCGGATATAACTTAGACTTCTTCTTCCACAAATCCCCTTGAATAAAATTGATAAACTTTTCATTTTGCTCTAAAAATTTTATATTTTCCATCATTTTACTAAGAAAGTCCCCAGTCTCAAATAACATTTTAAATTGCGAATGCAATGGTAAAATAACGCCTTAACTTATTTTTTCACCAAGTTTTAGTTGTCCTGCACAATGTATTGTATCGATTTCACTGTTTATAGTAAATTCCTGAATATCGTTCATATATCCACTTTTTTTCAGTTTTTGTGATAACATATAATCAGAATCAATACGATCAAAAGGATGTTTACAATTGCTTATGATGCTTGTTATTTCGTTGTAGAGCAAATCATGTTCACGAAGTCTAGCTTGGGCGAAGCTTTTTAAAATATCAAGAATTGGTTTAACTATTAGATCTGATACTTTTTTTTTAATGTCATATACATCTTTTCTTGAAAAACTGTTGTTGGCGTGTAATGCAACAGAAAATTTAAGAGAACTTTCGAACAATTCATGAAGGTTTAATTGAAAATCAGGAGCTGATGGTTTGATGTATTCTTTTGAACATCGTGGAGAGAAAGTAAGCTGAGGTAATTGTTGGAACCCATTTTTCTCAGGACTTTCTTGGTTAATTTCATCTTCATTTGAAATTGTAACATTTTAAAAAAAATATTCGTTTTTAAGATTACTTTTTGATTCATTTTGCGCACCGTGAATTCGTATTAAATGTTTTTTGTAGCTCGATAAGTTTTTAAAAAGAAGTCCGCAACCTTGGTCATAACAGCGAAATGTGTTTTGTGTATTTAAGTTATGTGACTTTTTTAAATGGTGTATTAACACATTTAAAAAGTTAAATTTCTTTTTGAAAACAAAACATAACATTTTGGGAATTAACAGCTATATTAAGTAAAAAAGTTTGATAAATAAATATAACATAACTTTCATAACAAAAAAAGACAAAAAACCTTGACCAGGTGACGGATAAGAACAAAACATATGCAATTTTTAAAATAATTTCATCATGTAAGCATCTCCCATAAGGAAGGCGCTAAGCCAATTACGTTTCGAAAAGCACCACCTATAAAGCTATAAACCAGAAGCACCAAAAGACGTGAATAGTAACACTGTCAGCTTCATTTTTAAGGCTGCTGATAAACAGATGGTGATTTTGCACAGCTGTTGTTGGAAAACTGCTAAGGAAGCCTGTCTTGAAAATTTTTCTTCTGCTCATAAAAAGCATTGCACTCTTTGTATCATCCCCCACTGTTAATAAAAAGCAGCGCCACATTTTATATGAGGCATTCTGGAGTAACTTTGTGTTACGCAGCTAGAAGTGGCCTTATACTTGGTGCTTTTCGAAACGTAATTGGCTTAGCGACTTCCTTATGGGAGATGCTTACATGATGCTGCCTTTCGTGAACGATGGAGTCTGTTTTTGTAAAGTAACTTACCTTCGACAATGTTTCCCAAATTAATTCCAAATTCCAATGTTTCCCAAATTAATTCACACGCGTTTTTACAAATTTAATTCGTTCGTTTGCTTTTTATTTAGATTTATTGTTTTTACTAAAACTTTATAACACTTCTCTCTCGTGTTGCACTGAAATTATAATGACGTTCTTACTCGTTCTTACTAGCGTTTCATTCCGAAAATAACTTTACCGTTACTCTTTTAGTTTTTAAGAAATTAGTTCTTTGAATATAAGAACAAGTTCTTACGTTTAAAGAACGTTACATTGAAATCAATGTACTGTACATTAACTTAAGAAATTAGTTCCTTGAATGATATAATTTGAGAGCTTGGAGTGGACGGACGTGTTTTTTGTGCGCTCTGCAACAAAGTATTTTGTCGGTGCTTAACTCGGTTAAAAGAATGTGTTCTGTGTCTGAAGTGATGAACAAGTGATTTCGTGGATGTTTTATATAAATCACTGTTTAAAATTAAGCAACCTAAATAAATTGCTGTTTGATTAAATTAAACAAAAATTTTAAGCAATAGAAATAAAAAAAAAACAAAACTCAAACAAACAAATGCATTAACGGCACCGCAATTAACATTCTCAAGCCGACAACTAATTGAGTCATTCCGAGTTATCCGCTATCATCTGTGCTATCAACTGTTCGTGCGTAAACAAAACAAAATAAATAAACACATAACTCAAGTCTGGTCTCTGCTGACTAATATAATCTGTGCTAGCAAAGAATATTAACTGCACGCATGTTTGTTACTGGTCTACTGCTCTGCTCTTTATTATGTGTGTGATCGCTGCCTCCTCTACCCGCGCTGCTGCCATCACCAGCAGCTGTTTTGCTCTCTGCTAAAGTGTTGTGGGCTGATTCTCTGTTACACTCCCCGCTGACACCGCGTACTCATATTTGCTGCTGGGTTTTTAGTTGCTCTTTTCTCTGTGACCATCTGTTTCGTGTGTTCTTATTCTGCTACCATTCTGAGCCACTGCTCTATTTCTTAGCAAGATTTTCTATGGCACCGACGCCTCGAGTAACACGCCAACAACAACAACAAAACTCTCACCGTTTTTACAGCAAAGGCGATGGTACCCCTAGGACGGAGGGAACGGTGAGTGCTCAGCTTCAGGAATTAGAAGAGCGCCTGAGCAATAACATTAAGTCTGAAGTTCGTCAACTTGAAGATCGTCTTCTTGCTCTTAATGACACCTCTTTTAAGAGCCTCTCAGCTGTTATTGCAAGTTTGGAAGAGAGATTAGAAGAAAAAATTATCTCTGAAGTGGGTGCAATCAAAACTGGTATCTGCGATTTCGACAATAAAATTATCTCGCTCGAAAATCAGCTGCGCTTGGTAACTTCTCGCTGTGATGAGCTTGAAAAATTGCGAGCTCAACTTAACAACAACAACAGCCACATCACCTCCACTGATATTTTATCTGATGCCGTATTATTTGGAATACCGTACTCGATTGATGAAAACTTAAAGAGCATTTTTAATAGAATTTGTCTCTCCATCGAGTTTCAGCCGCCACACATTAGAGACATCTTTAGAATCAAACCGAATCAGCGCCACCCCAACTCTATAGTTATTGTCAAATTTTTTTCCCCCTTTGACAGCAACCGCGTTCTCAAAGCTTTTGGAAGTTTTCGGCGAAGAACCAAGTCAGCTGTAAATTTGAGAGCTGCTGGACTCGAACATGACAATAATGTCTACATCCACGAAAGCCTTATGGTCCAGTTAGCCTCGCATGGCACAGCAGCGCATGCAACGCAGATAAGCAGCTAGCACACAGCTAAATAAATGGTGATTATGCAAAGCATAGTCACATGGTCAAAATAAAACAATAAAAAAGAAGAATACAATGATTTTATTTTAATAAATTAACCGCACTTGATCAAACAATTTTACAACTTCACATCTGTTTTGCCAAAATGTCAAATACATAGAAGAATACACAGATATTAAAATGAAATAGATCTTCCATGTTTATCTATGTAGTCAGAGATGCATTTCTGTTTTTATCTGAGCATTGCCATGCGTTGCCATGTTGTGCATAATCAGATACACACAAATCCTATTAAACAGATTTCGATGTGACGCTTGTTAAGCCATGCACTGCTATGCCATGCGAGGCTAACTGGACCATTACTGCTGGGAATCGAAAAATTTTGCAAGTCGCTATTGCTCATAAGCGCAAAAACAACATTTTCAATGCGTTTACTTTACGTGGCTCAGTACTCATTAGACTGGAAAAAGCATCTGAAGCTGTTTGCATTAGCAGCCGTGATGAACTGCACAGAACAATTTTTGGTGCAACTAATGAAGCTGTGGCATCGCCGGGCAGTTAATTTGCTGACAATTATGTTATTATTTATCAACATTTTGATTTTTATTTTATTTTATATTATTATATATTACTATTTCTCCTCTTTTATTAATGTTTTGATGTTTAATCTTATTATGATTGTTTTAGTCGTGTTCCATTTGTTGATTATTATTGGTGTTGCTTGTTGTTCGTCTTCCGATGTTGTGTGTAGTAAATATGAATTTTAGACCATGTAGTGGTATTGATGATAACCGAAAGGTGTTAATTGATGTTTTGTGTAAACAACGAGACGGTCTGTCTGTTGTCTATTTTAATGCGAGAAGTTTAAATCCAGGTAAACTTGATTTTGTAAAATATGTGTTTGAAAGTTCTAAAGTTGATGTTATATGTGTTTCTGAAACCTGGTTCAATAATGACATTCCTAACAGATATTTAAGCATTGCCAACTACACTCTCTATAGAAATGACAGGATTGGTAAAAAGGGAGGTGGAGTTGCTATCTACTGCAAATCCCACTTTAAATCAAGGCTTGTAAATTCTTCCTGTGGTTCGGATGTTGAGTTTTTAAATGTTGAAATTTCTAATAATAACAATGCTAAATTACTTGTTTCCTGCGTTTATAATCCTAGCAGATGCTGCAGTTTTGAACCTTTTTTTAGTGATCTGTTCAGGCGTGTAATTGATTTTGATTCCTATGTTGTATGTGGTGACTTCAATGTTAACCTGCTTATCAAGGACAATTTATCTGACAGCTTTTTTGATATAGTTATGGCTGCTGGAATGACAGTTGTAAATTCTTCGAATCCAACTCTATTTGCGCCTAATGTGACTTCTAGTCTAATTGATGTATTTTTGTTTCTGATCTTTCCTTAATTCTACTCTTTGACCAAATCTCTTTTATATCAGACCATGATCTTCTTTTCTTCTCTATAAACTTTAATACATTTTGTGATTCGTCCTCTTTGCCATTATCTTTTCGCGATTACAAGTCCATCGATTTTTCGCTATTGTATGGATTCCTTTCTCAAATTTGTTGGGACGAATGTTGGTTTTGTGCTACTGTTGATGATAAGTTGAATGTTTTTGCATCGCACGTTAGATATGCTTTTGAGAATTTTGTGCCTCTTCGTGCCGTGACTGTTGAAAATAAGTCCTGTCCATGGTATACCTCGCACGTTAAAGCAGTGATAAAGAAAAGAAATAAACTTTATACTAGATGGAAAAAACATCGCATTGATGTGAATTGGAATTTGTATAAGCTTGCTCGCAATGAAGCTGTCTCTGTAATAAGACACTCCAAGACATTATACTTTCACAGAAAACTTGACAGTTCACTTTCTTCCAAAGTTCTTTGGAAAAATATACGTAAGCTCGGTATCAGCAACAAGGATAATGATCAGTGTGACATTGACCCTAATAATCTAAATGATTTCTTTCTTTCCAATAATTCATTATTCAATAATACATTTCAATGTAATGTTCGAGTATTTGAGGAATGTGATAAATTTTCATTTTCTAATGTTGACATAAATGACGTCACTAAAGCGATTATGAACATTAAATCTAATGCTGTTGGAGAGGATGGTATTTCCTTACGTTTTATAAAGTTAATCTTACCCTACATAATTGAACCTTTGACACATGTTGTTAATCATTGCTTCACTACTTCATGTTTTCCTGAATCGTGGAAAATTGCGACTGTTATTCCGATTGCAAAAGTCACTAATGCTTCTACTATGAATGAGTTTAGACCTATAAGCATTCTGTCTGCATTTTCAAAAATATGTGAGTCCCTCATGGCTAAACAAATAAATAATCATTTAGATGCTCATAACCTTCTATCTCCATGCCAATCTGGATTCAGAGCTGGGCATAGTTGTGCGACGGCCATGCTTAAAGTCGTTGATGATATCCAGACTTCATTTGATGCAGGTCATATAACACTGCTCTGTTAATTAGATTTTTCCAAAGCCTTTGAGTGTATCAATCACTCCATTCTGTGTCAGAAGCTTAGGCTCCTTTTTGGCTTCAACAATGCTGCTGTTAATCTAATAGCCAACTATCTTGATGGTAGAAAACAAAGGGTTCATATTAAAAATAGATTTTCCGAATTGAAACATATTGTAACTGGTGTGCCACAAGGATCAATTCTGGGGCCCTTACTGTTCAGTGTCTTCATTAATGACATTTTCACCGTATGCAATGATGTGATTATGCACGCTTATGCTGACGACATTCAGTTGTATTTGTCAAACCGTATAGGACTACTCGACCACTTGTGCTGCAGGTTGAATGATGATCTAAGTGCAATTTGTAGGTGGGCATCTGACAATAATCTCTGCCTTAATGCAAATAAGTCATATGTTCTGCCTATCTTTAAGGAAAAACTTGACGACCTAGAGATACCGCCTATATTTTTAAATACCAACAACCTGCAAATGGTAAATAAAGTTAAAAATCTAGGGTTTTTTATCAATTCAAAACTGTCATGTTCCGACCACATCAATAATATCATCAAAAGAATCTATTTCACGCAGCGTTGCCTACGGCTATCTGCTAGGTTTTCACCAATTGAAACTAAAAAGAGACTCGTCATACAACTAATTGTGCATATCACATACTCAGAATTAGTATATAGTAATTTAGATTCACACTCAGCGCACAAAATACTTGTTGCCTTTAATGATGCGACCAGATATGTTTACGGATTGAGCCGGTTTGACCATATCTCATCTTTCAGTAAGAATATTTTGGGTTGTAGCATAATTAACTATCTGAAAGCGAGAAATTGTATTTTTCTGCATAAGCTCATTATCTACAGGACTCCATCATACCTTTTTCAAAAATAGCGCTTCTCTGTTTCCAACCGAACTGGGAATCTTATCATACCTAAATTTAATTGTTTGCAATCTAAGCGTCTTTTCTTCGTCAATGCCATTAAACTATGGAATTCACTACCAGTTAATATTAAATCAATCGCTAGTACGAACAAATTCAAGCTATCTGTTTTATTATATTTCTCAAACGACTAAAGCAATCTAATTAAAGTTTTCACTATTTAACTGTTTTTTTATCATTTAATCATTGCAATATATATGTTACAAATACTCTGAAAAAAAAAATTATAAATTAGTAATCAATTATTTATCTTTTAATTTTACTAGTGTCATGAGTTGATCATATACTTTCTATTTTTATTTTTACTTTTGTTCTAAACTATAAATTCTTTATTGTTTAAGTCTATAACTATAAGTTGCTATAACTATATGCTATAAGTTGATTATTTATGTTTCACCGTTGTACTTCGTAAAGATCTTTTTGTATCTTACAGTACTAATTTATCCTTAAATAAATACAAAATGTAAGAACAAGTTCTTTGAGTGTAAGAACACGTTCTTTGAATGTAAGAACAAGTTTCTTGAGTGTAAGAACAAGTTCCTTAAGTGTAAGAACGACTTACTTAAGTGTAAGTACAAGTTCCTTAAGTGTAAGAACAAGTTCCTTAAGTGTAAGAACACGTTGCTTGAATACAAGAGCAATTCCTTTGAATGTAAGAACACGTTCTTTAAATGCAATAGAAGTTCTAACATAAAAACTTATTACTTTTAAAATAACCACTGTACATTGAAATCAATGTATTGTGCATTGAATTTAAGATTGCGTTCTTTAAAAATTGCTTTACGTTATTCCTTTGAAATGAAGAAAAATAATAAAATAATGATTTATAAAACTGTTAAAATATGTAACTCTGTCCTAAGAAATTGTAAAAAATATCAAGGTATATTTTCAAAAATGTGTTTGTTTTGTTATGCAACTTTTTATCAGTTATTACAAACACCACAACAACTGAACCAAAATGTTAATGAACGCAAGTTCTTCCGAATAAAGAACAGTTCATTAAAATTAAGAAAAACGATTCATTGAGCCAAAGAACTCGTTCTTTGAGCCAATGAATAGTTCTTAAAAATCAATGAATTTCGATGTATGAACGAGATTCCTTAATTTTAAGAACAATATTTGGTTCAGTGTGGAGAAAAAGAAAATTTCCCTTTAAAAGACATCCAACAAAAATTTTTATGCGCACCGTTTAAGTCCAATTCTATATTAATGCCAATTTTACACACCTGTATTTCAGAAAAATGAGTAGATAAAACGCTGCCCATCTCACAAAGGGACAACTAAGGCACTATTCTTCTAAAGGTAGTTCTAATATGCTCAAAAAATTGATTGATTTTTGCTGTTATAATTCTTTTATATTTTACAGAATGCGTACACTGCGAAGAGATGGCAGGAAATCTACAAAAGTTTAAAGGTTTCTACTCTCAATTTTAATTTATAAAAAATTAAAGCATTATATTTTTCTAATTGAAAAACAAAACGACACAAAAGTATAAATTTTGACAGACCATAAAATTTTGCTATAGCGCCCAGGGGCGTACCGAGGCCATTTTGATTGGGTGAAATCAATGTATTTCTGCCGACTGGATACCCTTAAGTCCGGATTTTTTTTTTAATTACAACATAGTTGATGGCAGGAAATCTACAAAAGTATAAAGGTTTCTACTCTCAATTTTAATTTATAAAAAAATTAAAGCATTATATTTTTCTTAGAAACCATTGAAAAACAAAATGACACAATAGTACAAATTTTGACAGAGCATAAAATTTTGCTATAGCGGCCAGGGGTGTACCGAGGCCATTTTGATTGGGGGAAATCAATGTATTTCTGCCGACTGGATACCCTTAAGTCCCGATTTTTTTAAATACAACATAGTTGAATTATATAAAGTTACTCATCCGTTCGATCAATATAAGTAAATCTTAAGGGGTCTTTGTAATTATTTTTACTAAAAACTTTTTTAATGATAAAAAAAATTTATGTACATCAAAATACATATAATTAAGTATGTTTTGAGTTTTTTTTGGTTGAGCCTTTTATCTGCTTTCTTAAGCTTTTTCAAAAAGGTGGCAACGATTTCTCAGCTTTTACAACAGGTAACTGAACATTTTTTTAGTTCATCTAAACGATCATACTTGAAACTATAAGATTACGTATATTCAGCCAACTAAGCCATTTTCAAAACAAAAATTGAAAAATTACCCTATTTTTTACATTTCTAACGGTCTAAAATTTCAAGATTTAGGTTTTAATAGATGATTGTAGGTATTAATGTTAGATATTTTACAATAATAAATATAATGCAAAACAGTTTCAGCTCAAACGGATTTTTTCGTTAATCTTTGGTACCGTTTTAAGAAATCCTGACATTTTTAACCCACATATAGTAACACTTTTCAATCTTTCGATCTTTTTCAAGTGAAGAAGATCCCTTAAAGGCAGTTTTCATACCATTTCCTCTATCATATAAAAGTCTTACAACATTATCGAATCAGCATTTAAAAATTTATTTTCGTTTTTTTTAAAAAATTCATAGTTTATATGTGTTAAAAAATAAACGGCTTTCAATTTCTTTAATATTTTTCTTTTAATTTTTTAAATTAATTAAAAAAAATAGTGCTTTAAATAACAAATTCAAACTTAATTTTTAAGTATAACATTTAAATATTAGTTCTTCTTTTTTTTAAGGTAGCCCATTGCTGCGAAATTTTATCTAAGTTAATGAGATCAACTATGCCTTTTTCCGATTAAAGTATTAATAAGTCATTAATACGTGAGCCACTTTGCGTTTTTCTTAAATAATTTTTAACTAATTTTAATTTGCTGAACATTCTCTCATTTCCTGCAACAGAAACAGACGCTGTGCACAGCAAACGCAACATTTTGTTAACTGCAGGAAGGGATTTTTTATTGCATTCTGAGTACCCGATAGAGTTTCTACGCCTACGCATAGATCATAGAATACTTCAAATTCCGCTTTCAATTGAAGTGAATCCAACAAACGATTTTTTGGTAACAATTTTATTGATGCAGAATTCGCTTTTGGGTCAAGTTAGAAGAAAATAGAATTTGATTAAAGAGTTCATACAGAGGCTTTATTGCTTCTAAGCAACTACTTAATTTATCTCGCATCAGTGAGGTTATCTTATCCAATACAAGTTTATATTCTCTTCTATAAAAACAGTTTATCGAAAAACAAGCTGCTTTGGCATTGTTATCATCCAAACGTATCGGTGCAGGACGACGGCGATGGCGAATTGAGAATTCTTTTTCAGCATCAACATTAAAAGATTTTAACAATGCAACAGTTCTATAACTAGTTAAGTTATCCGTACCTTCAGAGTCCGAATTTAGTTTTCCTAATATTTTAAGGGTAAAAGAAATAAATTGCATAGCATCTAAAATATTCAGTTCAACGGCTTCAAGAGATTCAGTCAGGAGTTTCATATTTACTTGCACATTTTTCATAAAACAAGACTTATAATAAAGTCCACAGAAATGAGTTGGTTTGAAGCGAATATGCAGCATTTCGAGTCCACTTGTCAATTTTCTTAGAGCTTTGGGAAATTTCGCTTAGAACATCAACAATGACGTAAAGCGATGCTTTTATAATAAATGAATTTTGAATGCAGATTTAAAAATGGTGTTTTTTTTGCCATCATCTCGAGTTTTTAAGTTAAAACGGACCTTTTTCAATAGTTTGACTAAATCCTTTAAATTCATTATTTATTTATTTATTTATTATAGTTGTATTTAAATTAAAATGCTAAGTCTATGAAATTAAAGATTTTACATCAGAGTTCTTGAGCTAAGAAAATTTCTTTAAATATGCTGGCCGATTTCGACCATTAAATTTTTTTATTACAAATGTTGGGTATTTCTGGATAAAAATTTCAATCTCAGAAAGTTCAACAAAAATGTATTAATTAGGTTTTAAAAAGGGGAATATGTGTGGCGACTGAGTAAACCTTTGTTCGTTTGGGCCTGTTTTATTCCACTTATTTTTTCAATTTTTTGACAAGGTATTTGTATCAAGGACTGTTATCATTAAGCTATATCCAAAAACTTAAGCATTCATAATTATTTAATGATTTTCAAGTTTTTGCTCAGATATAAAAATAGTAATGTTATTTTATCTTTTAAATCTTTATTAAAATCATTAATATTTTTCTGGTCAAACAAAAATATCATTTTCCGTTTTTATTTTTAGTCAAGGACGCGGTTGTACAATTGGACTAAAAACGGTCCATTTTTTCCATTTGGTCCGCTGCTCTCTTTTACATTACTTTGGATTACTATTTCCGTAATTTTTTAACAAAATTTATACTACTATTTTCTTAACTTTTTCTGCATTTTGTCACAAAGGAACACTGGATTCGTTTACAACAATTCAACGCTGATACGACTTAAAATGTGTTGGCCGACTGAAGTTTGTTTAAAATACGACTTAAAATGAGTTGGCTGACTGAAGTTTGTTTAAGGCACGACTGAAAGTGAGTTAGCCGAGTGAAGTTTGTTTAAGGTACGACTATAAGTGAATTGACCGACTGAAGATAGAGTTGGGCATGAATTAAAATGAAATAGCCGACTAAAGTTGGTTTTTGTTATGAAAATGGCAATGAAAGGTGCGACTGGCTTTGATGCTTTCATAATTATTGTTTACAAGCAAATACCCGCTGCTTCGCCTGCGATAAAAATATTAAATACCATGTAAAAATTTTAAATCTTAAAATGAAAATATTTAGTGTTATTAAACTAATTCAAAATATAAAAATTATTGTGTTTGTTTTGTTTAATTATGAAAAAATGGTATATATATTAAGAAATTACTTTATTTACTTTGAATAACTTATTTAAACGGTAATTGTTATGATGACATAAATTTAAATGGCTTTCTTTTTTTTTTTACTTTTGAAAAAGTCCTGCATAACAGCGTGCGAATAAAATTTGGGTAACAAATTTTCAAAATTTGTATTCAAAAATGTAATTCTGAAAAAAAATATATTCTTCTTAAATTGTTGCAGTTAATCGACCTTCTTCAGTTATTAATTGTTGTTATTGGGCTTCGGCCAAACAACAATTCTTCTTAAATTTAAAAAAAAAACCGTTATAATGAGATCACAATTTTTCGAAAATGTTTTGTACGGATATTAGATATGTTTCAAAAAAGACTGTTATTATGACATTAAAATTCTTGCGATATCTTAAAACTATAGATTTTCTCAGTATAACGCAAAAGCCTTAGAATGAGAAAAAACCGATTGAAATTTCATGTTTTGACTTAGCAAGCAAACATTTCCGCCATTTTCAAATCGATTTTCATCCAATTTTCTTTGTTTGAAAGTTAAATAAATTAAGAAATTAAGTAAATTGGGAAAATGAGAAAAGGTTTCAGAGTTTTCCGTCTAATATTAATACAAATTAATGCTGAGCATTTCAATAGCTAAAGTCAACGGGTTCTGGTTGTGAGCATTAATGGGTTAATTGAAGTTCAACCACTAAATAATTTTTTGCTAACAACTTAATTGATTCTAGAATTTGATTTGATTCGAACGAAGAATTAATTGCTTTCAATTAACTGATTAAACTCTCTCGCATATAGTAGTAGTATTTATCAACGAGTATATATTACAAGAATTTTCACTCGTCGCTCGTTTATTTTTACTCGCTGATTTCAGCGATCCATCCACAGAACAGGTTGTTTTGATGGGAGATTTATTTTATACCCCTTCAAAGTGTGACTTTGTTTACATGTTGTTTTATATGTTTTTTATCATTTCTGTTGTGTGCACAAGGGAGCACAAAAATCGGTATTTTTTAATGTAGTCGCCTGTTTCTTCATACGAGAATATCTAAAGAAATATTAGGGGTATTCACGATTCAGTGCACTTGCCTGTCCAGTTGAGGACTTGTGCACTTTACGAAAACAAAATACACGTACGTCAAAAATCTGCACAAATGCATTTGCACTTGTGTAATAGATCTCTGCGGAGGTGCACTTAAAACCGGCTTCAAAACATATGTTTATTTCACACTGCACTGCACTGCCTTGCTTGCTGCAAAGAAATCATGTGTGTGATCGCAGCGAAGACGAGCAAATTATGATAGCGCAATCAAAACAGATCATAGAGATTGTTGATGTAAGATATCGTTGTCACAGAGCTCACTGCAGTCAATGCAACGAAATCTTGTTCACTGCGATACAAAAAATGTTTTTATGTTTAAAACTCTTAAAAAAACATTATTAGGTGGCAACTCTATTATTTCAAAATTTTATAATTTTAAAATTCTGACAACGGATTCGGATTCAGCAACCCATTTTTAGCCTTTAGTTCGCCCAGCCCCGAATTCGAAAAAATAAAAAATGAAAGTGGCAACCCTATCCACCATCTTGAATTTTAAAATTCTAACTTTAGATTCGAAATTAGCGACCCCCTAACACTGTTAAATGATGTTTAAAACTTTTAAAAATACATATTATTAGGTGGCAACACTATTGTAAAAAAATTACATAATTTCATTCAGATTCATGGTGGTACCATGATGACCTTCAGATTCAGCGACCCATTTTTACCTTGTCAATCTTACCTAGAAATTCTTGAAGTTGGTGTTAAAAAATGTCTAGTACTCGCTGATGACCGCTGATTAAAATTATCAAAATGATCCAAATGATCTCTATTGCCATATATTGCTTTTTATTCTCATCCTACCCTTAAAGCCGGGACACATAGCTAGCGACAGACGACGAGCGCCAAATGTCACTTTTTATTTACATGTATTTCATATGGGAAGAATTCTTGGAGACTTTTACGACGACATTGTCGCGCGGCGCTGTCGAATGCCGCTGTCGCCAGCTTCAATTTAATTCTTATTTGACACGCGACAAAAGGAAAGTTCGTCCATTGTATACATTTGTCATTGTTTCGTGCTACAAATGTTACAAATTAAATTTATAGAATTACGTACATATATTAAATGAGCACAAATCCACAAAAATAATTGATTGCAAATATCAAATGTTAAAAACATTTGCTGCTGAAGTTTGTTGCTATCGTGTTTATTAAAATCAAGTCGCTCAACATATCTCTACAACGACAGAATGGAGACATGTCGCTTGTTGTGCTGAATGTGTTCAGGACTTTAATGATTAACCCTGGATTACTAACCTATAAAAACAGCCATAAATAAAAATCACAATTATAAGAATTTAAGTGCACACATCTAAAAAATGTTTAAATTCGAAATTAGTTCAATCTTTTTTTTAGTAGTTATAAACAGTTTTTTATTAGTTTCATTTCGTAATTCTATGTTCATAATAATTTTAATTTAGTGCTACTGGGTGTTATCCACCCAGGTTAGTAATGGGGGGTTAAATTTCATTGCTTGTGGTGTTGACGAACAAAAACACGTCGTGCATAGATGGCCGAGAGAGAAAGTGTGTATTGCTTGTCGTTGTAAGCTTTCGTTTGATGTTGAGCAAATCGAACTCTCAAGTGTTATTAGATGGCAGTCAACTGTTGCAGTCAACTGATGCAGGGCTTTAATTAAAATATGTGGTAAATCCTTTTTCTAAGCTTGAATTCTTCTCCACCTCTCGAACTAAATATTCAAACTGCGGTTTTTTGTTATTTTTAATTCTTTTTTTTTTTCAATTTCAAATTAAAATAATGCCATAATTAACAAAAAAATTATAAATAAAAGAACGAAATAATAAACGAAAACCGCAACACTTCGCTTCAAGTCGTCGCAACTCGTGCAGGAAAAATTCAACGACTCGACACGATATGTTTTTAAAAACGGCTTAGCGAATACCGCAAACTCGTCGTCAGCTATCGAAATGTATCGATAGCTACTTCGGTGGTACCAATTTTAAGATGACGAAAGAAGACGACGACGATAACTGCCGACGACAACTCATATATTGTAGTAGGGTTGATGACATAGCAGAATTACCCAGGTAGTGTTGACAGTTTTTATGGAAAACATAAGCAGTCAAAAAATTTACTCAAAAAGAGAGCGCTTTCAATCGGCTATTGTCAATAAGTGAAAACATAACCAAAAGCCGCAGGCATCAATCCTTCTCTGGCAACGAGCTTCCTTTTGAGTCACTGAATAAAATTTAACATCACGAACGGAAAAGCTTTGCGCACAAATCACACACGATTTTTTTACAATTTTCGTGATTTTAAATTTTTATTTGTTTATTTAAACGCACTAAAGTTCTTATTTGATTTTTAAGATTTTAGTTTTCGACGCTTGCTTTCTTTTTCGCTTTCTTTCACTAACAGAAAACTAAAGAAAACAGCTGTTTTTGAGAGGCTATGTTTTCCTTTTGAAGAGAAAATAAGCAGTTGTCAACACTACCTGGATAATTCTGCCATTTGTTGATGATGATTTTTAAAATGTGAGGAATGCGTATAAAAAAATTTATTACAAAATGTTTACTAACAAAAAATTATAGTTAAAAATACACATGTTTTCCGGATAAAGAACAGAACGAATGTAATTTTGTTGTGAAGTCTGTTGTTTATTCAGAATAGAATGAATTAAAAAACAAAATTGGACCAGAAAGAGCACATTTGTATGTGCTTTTGATCAGCTGATAAGTTCACTGAAATAGACAAAAAAAAAACATAAATGGAAAAATCTTTATATTTCTTTAATTAAATTTTGTATATAATATTAATGTTTAATAATATAGCATATAATTTATTTATTAGTAGTGAAGGTTCCTAAAATATGAATGCCCAAAATGAATAACGAAATACAGCCATCATGTATGTACTTCCACCATATACATTGTGATTTGGGGATTTCAGACTTTGTGGGATTTTTTTTTTGGTTTGACTGCGTACAGTGGCATCATCTAAGTGGCAGCCGCATTACCTGCTAACGCGACATTTGGGCCTATTCTGTGGAATCTTTTACGAAAAAATTCTGTTATTCTGTTATGATTTCCCATTAAAATTTTTGAGCTGTCAAAAAATCTGTTACGAGACCAGAATTGGTATTCTGCACGACAATCTTTTATGAAATCTGTTATAAATCATAGCAGATTTTTCGAACTGTCAACAAATCTTTTACAAAATCTTTTATTTGGTATTCTGCATGACAAAATCTGCTATGAAATCTGTTATGAAAGACAACAGAATAACAGATACATTTTTCTGTCTTTTATTGTAACAAATTTTTAGAAAGTCAACATTTTGGTCTGATAATGGACGTTTTTTTTAAGAATTTCAATAAGAAATGCTGTTAAAAGGCAACAAATGTAAGTAACCTAATTGTTAAGTATTTGTTTTTATTAAATTTAATGTTTTTTAGAGGAAACGATCGAGCAACTCTACTAGAGCTGCGCCTTAAAAGTAAACCATTCGAGCTTCCTGACATGCGCTTCGTACAGCTATTTCGATTGGACAAAGTGAATACTTGACTGCTCATGAGCAAGTTGGAACAATTTTCAGTAGCCACAAATATTACTTTTAAAACTCAGGTCTGTATTTGACGAATTAGTTCAAACGAAATTACTTTAATTACTTTGTTATAGCTACTAACAACGCTGCACTTTTATGGGTATGGATGCTACCAGGCCTCAGTAGGAGGCAACAACATTTTTGGACTGTCTCAGCCCAGCACATCGAGGTCAATTCATCGCGTAACTAATTTAATCAACGCGCACTTGGTCAATGAAGCAATAAAATTTCCAAATGGTATCCTTGATACCTCCGAAATTAAAAGAGGGTAAATATAAAATTAACGAAGCTAAGTAAAATTTGCTCAAAACATTTTCAGTTTTTTTTTTAAGTAAAATATGCCAAATATCATTGGGGTTATAGACGGTACCCACATACCAATTTTTGCTCCGCCAGAAAATTATGTTAAAGCACCTGGACATCTATATGTCAAAAGGAAGGGCTACCACAGCTTAAACGTTTTGGTAGTGACCGATGCAAATATGAAGGTAATTTTTGCTGACACGCGGTTTCCAGGTTCGGTTCACGACTCTGCAATTTGGATGGTTTCCTTAATAAGAAACTTATTAAAAAACTCATTTACAACAGTGGAAAACCAAACCTCACATTCTCGGTAAGTTTTTTGCCAGTTAAATTTTGTATAAACATCTTGTTCTAATATTTAATTTACATTTACATTTACATTCATATTTTTATATAACTTTTAATAAATATTATATATATACTTTTGGTGTATCGGTAAAGTATTCAATTATTATTAATTGAAAAAACTCTTGTAAATGGAATAAAATTGTTAATTCTTGATAAAAATTTTTTTTAATTAATAATAATTTTTTGACCTTGAGCCCCATAAATCAAAATTAAATAAACAAACAGGTCGATAAATTCAATAAGCATATATATATATATATATTATAATTTCCAGGCGATTCCGGATTTCCTTTGGAACCATGGTTACTAACACCAATAAACACCCCATGAATGGAACTCCTGAATTCCATTACAATAAGCTCTTTTTAACCACCAGGAACTCTGTCGAAGGAGCGTTTGGGGTTATCAAAAGTCGATTCAGGTGCTTCTCACGTCAAAGAGTTTTGCATTACTCGCCAGAAAAAGCAGCCAAAATTGTGTATGCAGTTTTTGCTATCCACAACATTTTTACAATGGGCCTGGAACACTTTCTAGACGATGAACCTTCAAACATAGAAGAAAGCTACAACAATCATGAAGTTGATACTCATTTTCGAAGAATCCGAAGCCAGTGGCATAGCATTGTATCCAGAGTGAGAGAACGGTATGCAATATTTGCAAAGATAAAAATGCAAGTGATGTTTTTAAAAAAAAATATATATATGTAAGATTTATACGATGGCATAAATATTATTTTATAAATTTATGCAAACTATTTGTTTCAGCAAATTTGTTTTCAATTCTTTAGCTCGAGGAATATTTTTTATATTTCAAATTGAATTTTACAAATATCAAATATGATAGAATATATATGATTAAAAATATACTTATAAAACATTAACATATAAATAAATGAACAAATATTGATAATCAATAGCTTTCTTATTTCGCACTAGTTAGTTTTAATTATTCACAAAAATTAGTTTGTAATTCATACACACTAATTAATTTTTAATTCATTTGCACTTACCTTTAATATACACTTTGAGTATGAAATTTGGAAAAATTGAATGAAAACTACACCTACCTCCCACATAAAGTGGCTTTAACAAAACGGTAAAATCTCTTTAAATTCCACACAAATAAATCTAATGAATTTAAATTTTGCACATATACCTTAACAATTAATGTGCACAAAATGACGTCATCATAATAGTAAAACCTTGATAAATTAAAAAAATTAATGCTTGAACTTGATATTGTACACAATAAATAAAAAGAGCTGTAAGTTTCAAATGTGAAATATTTGGATAAAAACCACGCCCTATAAAAGTGACGTGATCGAAATAATACAACATTCAATACTTCAAATACTTTTAAATTTATTATTTCATATTATCTTAACTTCGGCTCAATCGAAGATATTTCCATACTAGTTAATCCATTCACACTAATTCAAATTAAATCCATTCACACTAATTTCTTATATTAATTATAAAATATTGAGATCTTGATCACAGACCTATTTAAAAATTAAAAAAATTTACACGTAGTGTGTTGAAAATTTTCGACAGCGTCAACGATTCTGTCTAGCCTGTTGTTGATGCTGTCTACCTGCGCCTGCCTATTCACCTCACTGGCTTCTAAGGCTGCATTTAAATCAGCATCTAAATTATATTCAAAAATTAAGTTAAGTTAAAACGTATTTATCGACTCAGGCTCATTTAAACTTACCCAAGTTTTGTGATGCACTTCTGCGCTGTCCTTAGCCTTTGGTGTTGGTGTCGCATCCATTTGATCTGCATTCACTTCCTCTACATCACTTGCAGTGTCAACGACTTCCGCAACCGGTGAGCATCCTGCTACTGCGACCTTGGAATGCCCTTCAACAACGATGGACCCCCAACAGGCCATCGCTCGTTCTTCCAACCTCTCGAGGTCGTTTTTGGCTGTTGGAGGTCCACCGCCAGTCTTTTTCAATTCGCTCTTCTGTGAGAGCATTTTGTAGGTCACAGAGTACCGCCAATTATCAAATACATGGAATTAAATTTTTTCATTAGCCAAAAATCACATAATACATAAAAGGAACATTTCAAGAATAGTGGTAACTCTCATTATGAATTATTTTTTGCGGATCATATGAATTTCGGCTTCCTAAATCCAAATCTGAAAAAATTTCAGCCCGCTCGCAATGGGCTTAGGAGTATAGGCCACCAAAGTTAGAAAAAATGGCCCACAAATTTAGCTGGGTTCTTTCAGTTTTCCAACATAATTAAGCCTAATGGGTATCAAAGGAAAGGTAATGCGAATATCCATTCAACGAAGTATGAAACATAAAAATCCATGCATAAATTTTTAAAATACAACCCTTTTTATACTTAAAATAGCGCGCTTGTATTTATAACAATTTTCATAAAATAAAACTGCACTGCATTTATTTATTTACGAAGATGACATGGATATGGCTTAAATAAGGGTTTTATTTACTATCAACACTTTTATTTAGTTTTCGCTTTTAAAAGATATAGGTATTGAAAGTTTGCCTCTTGCAGAGTATTTTTTAAAAATTAAGTGCTCATAAGGGCGTATCGAATTAAAAATTTTTTTTTTAATTTCTCATTCTAAGAGGTCTCCAAAGTTCCATAGGGTGGTCTCCCAAAAAAAAATGTCTCCCTCTCCCGCAAGGACAAAGTTTTGAGAAAAACAGTAAAAATTTACGATCTATAAATGCTTTGATTTTTGTAAGAAAAACTACATTTGTCTTAAAGCAAAAGTAAATATAGACTTAATATCTCCTGTTTTAAGTGTTTACGTTTTCCTTATATTTAGTGTATTTAAAATTTGCCTATGCATTTACTGTTTTTTGAGAAAAGCATACTTGAACGCAATTTTCAAATTTTTTGAAAAAAATTAATATAAGGCTTTATACCTCAGGCATCAGAAGTGGTAAAATAATTTTCGCTTTTTGAATACTTCAGATATCTCCTTTAAGGTTATTATTTTTTTAAAAACACATCTTAAAAGCAATTGTTAAATAAATTGAGACTCATCAAACGGCAGGCTCAGAAACTCGAAATTTTAGTTTAACATTTTGGTAAATGATGAGATGAGGTGTTTTGACGAAATAATAAATTTCATGCTAAGCAGAAAAATTTGTTTTTAGAAATGGAAACACAAAACAGAAGCGTGGTCTTAACCTGGTGTTTTAAAAAAAACTTCCAGAGAGTGTTTCGTTCAGAATTATTTTAACAATCCAAATTCACAAAATTATCTTCGGTACCACTTCTGATGCCAAAAATATATAAAACATTATCTGAATTTTTTTGAAAAACTTATAAAATTGCATTCAAAATACATTTCTCGAAAACAAGAAAATGCATTTGCGAAAAATATGCAAATATTTAATTTGCCAAATTAAAAGAAAACGTAAACACTTCTATCAATAACACCAACATTTAGACAATCAGATAACAATCAAAAGTTCTGTGCTATTTCGAGTATACTTTTGGATTCGAGTATCTCTCACCCAGAACAATGAGGGTAGAAATCGAGAATTGCATTTTGTTTGGCGAGATATTCTTTGTTAAAGACTGTATTTAATTTTGCTTTAAGATATATGTAGTCTTTATTACAAAAATCAAAGCATTTATACATCGTTATTTTTTACTGATTTTTTCAAAAAACAACTTTGTCCTTGTTTAAGAGCAAGACATCCTTTTTTTTTTCTTTATTTTTTTTTTGTAGATATTGACCACCATGCAACTTTTGAGACCTCTTAGAATGTGATTCGATACGCCTTAATGAGCACCTTATTTTGAAAAAATACTCTGCAAGAGGCAAACTTTTAATGCCTTTATCTTTTAAAAGCGAGCTAACTTTGCAAATTCCTTTTAGGGTTTTCTTACTATACACTAGTACTATCATCCTGTCTTATCCACTTTTCCGGTAGAAAAATGTGTTGCACAGTGTTACAACCCTCAGACAACGCAACAAATGCCTATGCCATAGAGCAGCTTCGACTTCTTTGCATTTCTTGGCCATGGTAAGCACACACTCCGATGGATATCCCACTTTGCAGTCTCACCCGACAACATCACGCAATCGGCACCAACCAAAATAGCATTAGCAACATCAGAGATCCCAGACCGTGTGGGACGTGGTTTCTTGACCATGGACTCCAACATTTGTGTGGCGCAATTAACGGGCGTGCCAGACTCATTGCAGCGTGCAATCATCATGCGGCACTGGCGAATCGAATTGTAAGCGGCACATGTGCTCAAGTTGAGTTTCAGCTTCGGCGGCCATCATTTGTGGAACTTCGTGCATCTTGATTTATTTTTAGTATAAATGCTCTGAAAATAGTTTAGTATATATATATGTAAACCTTTTTCAGTTACAATAAAAAGTAAAAAGGTTTAGGAGGTCAAAATTCATATAATCCAACCAAAAAATATTAAAAAAAGAGAGTTGTCGCTATTTTGGAATTATTACAAATAAAAAGAAGCCTTACCGTTTTCCACTTCTCAGTTGAATACTGAGCACCACCAGTTGCATTTAGGGTGTCAGCCAACTCTATCCACAGAACTTGCACGGAGGCGTCGCAGTGCTTTTTCCTACAGAACATTGGGTTTGCCTCCAAAAACGAGCAGTATATTTCCCTCTGCTCCACGGTGGTTTTCTTCGCTCTTTGTCCTATAAAAATTACAAATTTATTCAAAGCAATATAACTAAACTATGAACTTACTTTTTCCGCTCAGCATTTTGGTTTGATAACTTTTGTTTTTCATTTTATTGACAGCAATCAGCTGTTTCATAACAGAAGTTAACATATTTGTAATATAATTTTGTTTTCGAAGATTGATAACAGGGTGCCATAAAAGATCGACTGGCAGAATACCATTTTTAAAAGATCTTTTATGGTCGGAATCTTTAATGATTCATAACAGAAAATTCATAACAGAATAACAGATTTGGCAGAATAGGCCCAATTATGATTTCAAAATTATAAAGTCGAGAGTTTTGGCAGCTCATCCCGTAAAGTCGACCAAAGCACGATAAACGCGCAACCGACCTAACGCGCCTTTGCGATTTGGCCTTTAAGACGTAATTCTATGTCAAAAAAATAGTAAATGATAACGTCTCTCTGGCGGCATAAGTATTTGAACTCTCTTTATTGTCTATATAATTATTTACACACTAAAAGAATGGATCAGTTTTGTGTTAACTTTAGTGATACATGATCGTTAATTGTAATCAGCTGTTAAACTCAATTAGCATTAACGATATTAGCAATTTTTTATTAATCAAAATGCTGAAAACGAGAGAATTAAGCATTGAAAAGCGGGCTGAGATTGTAACCAAATTTAAATGTAGTGTCTCTGCAGCGGATCTAGAAAAAGCTTATAAAATCTCACGAAAAACGGTTTATAATTTGGTAAAAAAAGATACGTATGGAAACTTACAAAATAAAAAGAGAACTGGACGAAAAGCCGTAATATATGAGAGCTGTAGCAGAATTTTAATCATAAGCTACACTGCGTTGTAGCGTTTACGCGTCACTTATACTACTCCAGCCAATAAAGTCAAACGCCTTGCTTTTGCTCAAGAGTACATCAAGAAGCCTATACAGTTTTGGAACAATGTTTTGTGGACTCATCAGTCCTTTCAATTCTAGGTATCTTTTGGAAAAAAATGTATGCATCTTCCACAAAGCATTGTAAGGCATTGCAGCCCTTAAACAGATTTGGAGGTGGTTCAGTTATGTTTTAGGGATGCATGCCATTCTCCGAATTTGGAGAGCTAGGTCCAATAGATAATACATCAAATCAGTCCGGCTATGTTCATATCTTGAACGACTATGCATTTACTTCGGCAAGCAGACTATGTCCTCATTCCAATTGGATACTACAACACGATAAAGCTCCATGTCATAAAGGATGAATACCTACAACATTTTTAAGAGATCTAAATCAAATTGTTCTTCCGTGGCCTCCTCAGAGCCCGGATCTAAACATCATGCAAAATATTTGGGCATTCATAAAACTACGACGAACAATTGATAAGCATCGAAAACAGCAAGGCACAATTGATGAAATCAAGCAAATTAACGCAAAGATGACAATCGAATTTGTGCATAGTTTGATCGAATCAATTCCAGCTAGACTGCAAGCAGTAATTGACGCCAAGGGTGGTGTAACACACTATTAAATAAAGCTATAAAAAAGGCACAGTTTCGATAGTTTCGTAAGTATAGACGTAGAATTTCTTTTGATACAGTACTAGCAAATACCCGCTGCTTCGCCTGCGATAAAAATATTAAATACCATGTAAAAATTTTAAATCTTAAAACGAAACTATTTAGTTGTATTAAAACAAATTCAAAATATAAAAATTATTGTGTTCGTTTTGTTTAATTATGAAAAAATGGTATATATATTAAGAAATGACTTTATTTAATTTGAATAACTTATTTTAATGGTAATTGTTATGATGACATAAATTTACCTGGCTTTCTTTTTTTTTACTTTTGAAAAAGTCCTGCATAACAGGGTTATAAAAAAATTAGGGTAAAAAATTTTTAAAATTTGTATTCAAAAATATAATTTTTTACATATTTTCTGAAAATAAATATATTCTTCTTTAATTGTTGTAGTTAATCGGCCTTCTTCAGTTATTACTTGTTGTTATTGGGCTTCGGGAAAACTACAATTGTTCTTAAATTTAAAAAAAAAACCGTTATAATGACATCAAACTTTTGGCGATATCTCAAAAACTATAGACTTTCTCAATGCATAACAATCCATTCTTGTATGAACAATCGTTGATTAATAAAATTAACGGTAATTTTTATTTCTTTTCGGAAATATTTTGAACGGATATTAGATATGTTTTAAAGAAACCTGTTATTATGACATTAAAATTCTTGCGATATCTCAAAACTATAGATTTTCTCAGTATAACTCATAAGCCTCAGAATGAGAAAAAAACGATCGACATTTCATGTTTTGACTTAGCAAGCAAACATTTACGCCATTTTCAAATCGATTTTCATCCAATTTTCTTTGTTTGAAAGTTCAATTAAGTAAATTGGGGAAATGAGAAAAGCTTTACTGTTACCTCTAAAACTAATGCAATGTTTTATATTGTTTTCAAAAAACCTCTAACAGTCCACCCTAAACAAGTGCGCGTGCGTGATTTAACTGTCAAAATCGGCTCATACCCATACATTTTGTATGAAGCCTACTGAAACACGCACCGGACTACCGCAACATGAATCGACTTTCCAATTTTGACAGTGCGTTCGGATGTGAAGTTGGCTGCATAAAACCAAAGTATTAGAACAAAGAGCAATTAGCTGCTTTTAATTAATTAATAACAATTGCAATGGAAGTATTTGCTATATTAATAGATTTTTACACAATTCTAAAAGTTTCTTTAAGATTTTTAAACCATCCGACTAAGCTGGTTCGAGAGCAGCAGTTCTTTCCGCAGCGCACTTGTTTAGGTTAAGCGTAAAATAAAATTGCGTGGCGTTTGGGTACGCAGCGCAACGCGCACTTGTTTAGGGTGCACTGTAAAATATCCAACTTGTACTAAACAATAGGCCAAGAGTTGCTTTTGTTGTACATATTTTTTTTAATTTTAATTATTTTTTAATTTTCATTTTCCTTATTCTTTCATATAACATAATTTACCTGCAAAAATTGTTCTATTTTGACACAAACTGTTTCTATCATTAAAAATCAAGAGACACCTTCCCCCCCCCCTATGATTTTTTGATGAAAACTAATTTGCTTAAAATGTTGTTATATTTTTGCAATGTGTTACAGCTTAAAAACTAATTTATGTGAAAAACATTTTCAAATATAGCTTAAAAATAATTCTGTGAAAAATATTTCAAATATTTCAAACTATTCCAAAGTTATATACATAAATCTATGTTTTAATCCATTTCCTTATATATATGTTCATAGTTAACGTTAAAGTTATAGTAGAATTTATCCTGACCCAATTCAATGAATTTTTTATGATCGTTTTGTGAATTTGTAAAAGTGTAAATTGACCTTCGAACAAAACACATGCTAGACGTTTCCGTTTGAAACATCAATGCATTTAGATCAGAATCTGATATATACAGCATTCTTATTGATGTATAGTATTGCCCGGCAGACGTTGTCCTGCCGCAGACCATCTTACTGCTATATACGAATTTTCATGCCGTTCGAAAAAGAAACTTATATATTAGCCATTTTTAGTACAGTTTGCCGAAAGTAGCCGTATGAACTAAATTAACAAATTTTAGTCTAATGCTACCAAAACCGTTCGAAGTATAACATTTTAGGGCGGTAATGGGGGTGTGGCAAAATTTTTTCACTTAAACCATCTCATACTCGAAACAATAGAATACCAGAATTTCAGCTCAATTGAGCTTAAGCCTATTGCGCTTTGCTTTACTCCAAGCTTGTTCCCCGAAAAGTGGACTTAACTAAAGTGGGTCATGCCCATTTTTAGTAAAGTTAGCGAAAGTAACCATACAACATAGATTACCAATTTCTAGTCTCATACGACCAAAATCGTCTGAAATATAGCATTTTTTGCAAAAAGTGGGCATGAAAAGTAGACGTGGCAAATCTAACATAGCATATTATTGTAAAGTTGGAATAACAAATCGTTTGATACCTATATCGTGTTAATCTGTTCAATGGTTCTTGCGTGATTGTCAAACATCCGTGCAGTGCCACAACGCTTTTATACATTCGTACAGATAGGCTAACACAATCTCAAGTGGGGAAAAGCTGGCTGGCAAGGCTGCAAAACATAATTAATGCTGATATCTAAATTCTAGCAACTCCCCTCAAGACATTAACAAAGAAAATTTATTAACAGTGTATAAAAGCAAGAATCTCCCTAAAAGTAAAGCTGGATTAACTGATTACCGAGCTTATTCTGGATCAAATTCGTGAGTCTCCTTTTATATAATAGTATAGAAGATAAAAATCAATATTTTAAAAATTTTAGTAAAAAATAACAATTAGGCCGACTCTAAAAAAGTAGTGAAGGCAGTCTACTCTCCTTAATCCCCTACTAGTTACGCCCCTGATAGCAGATTTTATCCCAAAATGCAGCAATAACAACAATTTTAAATATTTTCTTGATAAATTCAGAAGAAAAACTTTTAGAATTTAATGGAATGTTATCTGTTCAGTCAATTGTCTGCATTTACCTTAACAACACACCAACTTATCCCTTTATTTTTTATTTTTTCATTTTTGGATTCGCCCGGACGTATGAATCTTCCAAAGATACGTATACCACCCGACCTATACGCATGCACGATTTACACTCTAGATCCGGATCAGCCGGGACAGACAGAATGCACCTACGCAATTAGGATTTTCCACTAAGCACATTAATTGACTTTTCAGCGGAATTTAAAAATTTAATAAATAACAAACGAGTATTTAAGTTAATTTAATTCTAAATAAATAAGCAATATCGAATTAAATTATAGTGATTATCAATTTAAGGTACCCGAAAAACAATTCTGATTTCAAAAACAATCCAAAACACTAAACTCAATTTAACTGGTTTGCGGCCATTGTCTAACCCAAGGACCTACGTGGAAATGAGATAAATCTCATATCCGCCAAATCAAAATCCCAATTAGTTGGGTATGCATTTGGGCCAACGCAGGCATAAACTTGTGTGGAAAAGAGATATACTCTGGCACACCAATCCAGGTGATAGTGTGAGTTCAGTCTAATTTCAAATCAGGAAACCACGTGAGCAATATAATTTTCCATTTTAAGACGTCTACCGAATCAGAAAAATTAATCATGTTGAAGTTATCATTGAAATCACTGAACATACATCGTAAAGGTTCATGAAGAGCGTAATTAGAACTGCACTGACTCAACTTGAAAAACAGAAAATGTCTAGTTCCTCTCCTTGGGATGTTAAAATTTAGAGCTGAAATGAGATATTCCGAATTAATCCCGCCACGAAGTAATTTATACAGAAACATGACATTAAGCATTATTCTTCTGCTTCTTAGGGAAGGTAGTAAAATAATTTTAAGGCGTATTTCATACGATGGAAGCATAAAAGTTTGGGTTCCAACGACTATGACGTAAAGCAAAAAGTAAAAACTGTTTTTGAACGGATTCTATGGCGTCGATGAAGACATTATATTGTGGGTTCCATATAACTGATGCATATTCAAGAATTGGCCTTACGAGAGAGGTATATAATAATTTAGTAGTAAAGGGATCACTGAATTCTTAGCCCATCTTTTAAGGAAACCAAGGACTCCTCTTGCCTTATTTATCACCATATTAACGTGGAGATTGAAGCGAAGTTTTGAATCCATAATAACACCAAAATCGAGAAAACTGGAAACTATTTCTAAGTTAGTGTTATTTATAGTGTAATTTATGTTATTAGCAGATCTTCGTGAGAATGTCATCTGCTTACATTTTTTTAAGTTAAGATTTAATAAATTTAAGCTACACCAGTCCACTAGTCTGTTTAGATCAAAGATTTAGATGTTTTTAGATGTATTTAGATGTAAAAGATGTCATTCTTCGGGTGATTTGTAACAAAGAAAAAGTTTCACGTCGTCAGCGTACATTAAGACGTAACAGTGTTTTATTACCGAAGGAAGATCATTAATGAATAGTAAAAACCAAACCGGTCCAAGAGGACTGCCCTGAGGAACGCCAGAAGTGCCCGAAATACTTTTTGAAAGAGAATTCTTATATAAAACCTTTTGAGTTCGTCTAGATAAATACGAATTTATCCAATTTAAAAATGTGACAGAAAACTCAATAAGGTGGAGTTTTTCCAAAAGAAGATTATGATTAACACTTTGCTAAAGTTCGTACAAATAACATCAGTCTGCAGTCCCAAAGTAAAACAATTTATAACATGCGTAGTAAACTCTAAGAGGTTTGTTGTAGTGGACTTACCCTTCAGAAAACCATGTTAAAAGACAGAAATGGTGGAAGACACGGAGTGGGTTAATTGATCAGTTATGATTTTCTCAAATAACTTAGGGATTGCACTTAATTTTGCAATCCCTGGAAAGTTAGAAACATCTATCTTGGAGCCAGATTTATGCAGGGGTATAATATAAGAATCCTTCCATATAATAGGAAATATTATGCTAGGAGCCTGAAGGAACCACTATGCTAGGAAATATTAAAAATGTTTTCTAGAGGAGTACACAGGTTTGTAGCACATTGCTTTAAAATACAGCTCGGAATTTCATCAGGGCCGATCGTAAAAGAAGATTTTACTTGTCGAAGATAACACATAACAATATTTGAGTCTATTACAGGAGTTTCAAAAGAGTTAACTGGCGGGAGAAAAGGATACACCGTGCTAGTATTAAATGATATATCGGAGTAAGTTGATTTAATGAAGTTTGCAAACATGTTAGAAATTACATTGTCACAAGATGATTTTTCCTGATTGAATTTCATAAGGGGTGGAAAGCTGGAGGCATTACGTTTTGAGTTAACAAAACTATAGAAAAGTTTTGGATTATCCTTCAATTGAGATTTTATCTTACTTATATAAGCAGAATAGCATATAATTATAGATACGACTAGATAAACTAGAACCAGATATTTTATATTTTTTAAATTAACGATTTTTTAAATTTTTTAGTGCTTTTAGATCAGTGTCGGGCACATTTTAATTTCCCAACACACGTGTTTGGAAACAAAATGCTGCTTGAGCGACGTCAACACATGTGCATTATAAGCATCTTTGTGTGGCTTTCAAAACGCAATTTACGCAAGAAAAGTTGAAATATTTTCAAAAAATTTTAAAAAAACGCAATTAACGCAAGAAAAGTTGAAATATTTTCAACTTCTCTAGCGTAAATTGTGTTTTCTCAACGTAACGTTCACAAGCATTAAACTCGTTCTAATTAACTTTCACATACTTAATAAAATTGCGCCACCGAGTAGACGGACGCAAAACGCATCTGCCTCAATGAACTTCAAGCTTAACTGTCTGACCAGAATCATGTCGTTGGCGTGTCGGCAGGCAGAGCGCTGACAGAGACAATGCAAACCTTATGGGAGAAAATTGCGGCAGAATACGACAACGAAAACGCCAAGATAGAAATGTTTCTATTTCTATTTTGACTTTGTCGTTTAGTTGATAGCTCTCTCAGCTTCTCTCTAAAAATATTGCCATATTTTAACAAAATTTCAAGAATCTGTCAACCAATGTAGCGAGTAAACAGTGTTCCTATTTGCTCTAATAATGATAGGAGTAGCCTTCAGTTGAAAATGCAGTAAATTTATATGAAGAGCATTGCAAAAAGTAGTGAAATAAATGGAAGTGGAGTAATTATAAGTTCAATCGGAGTACGATGAGAACACTGAAGCAAATTCAAGAAAATCAACAATGGCAGATTGAATAAAAGCAAAACGACAAGGCCAACGCTACAATTCTGGGCCAACTCTTAGCGATTCTCTCTCACCGACACGACAACGACATGATTCTGGTCAGACAGTAAAACTGACGAACGCCAAGTTGCTCTTCGTTTTTCTCTGCTTCATACACAAGCAAAGAATATGATAATATGTGTGTGCCCATCACTGCTTTAGATTATTTGTTAGCCAGGGTGGATTTAAAGGATTGGAGAAACACCTTTTTTTGGAACGGACAATAAGAAACACCTTTGCAGAGTATCATTGAAAAACTGTACAGAAGATTCGACAGCATAATATGAATATGATGTTCCGCTAGTTAAAATTGGAGACCAATCAGTCTGCGAAAGTAAGGAATTAAGTTTTACGTAGTCCGTTTTCTTAAAATTACTTTACAGTTACTTTATCTTCTTTTTTCGTGGGAGAATAAAACTGTTATTTCAAGAGTTGGATGATGTACATCTTCTGGAAGAGATACGGGATTCGGACAATGGAGATTAACAGTAGTGCATCTATCTACAAGTACAAGGTCTAGGGTTCTGTGGTTTATATTTAAAATATCATTGACTTGTTGAAGACACAGATCAGATAGCTTATCTAAGAAATCATTTATCCAATCACTATTGGATACAGGAGATATTAGGTAAGATATTAGAGCGAAGCCAAGTCTCTGTAAAAATTATAATGTTATATTTAAAATCCGAACTGTTTATGAAAATATCGGAAAGTTTGGAGTTATAACCCCTGACATTTTGGTTCACAAGCTCTTATTTAGACTTGCGGTTTATTAATAGTTTTTTGGATGAGATAAAATGACGAAAATAAGGCAAAAAAAAAAACACTGCACTTAAATGATTAGCAAAAATTTTAACAAATTTTATCAATAAGAATAAAAAGAATAAAAAAAGAAAAATTAGCGTTGTAACCACCCTGTACTAAAAGTTCCTAAAAGTATACAGCGATTAACAAAAGTATGTAGCAAAAATTTAAAATACAATTGATGTACAATTGCTAATGCAAGAATGAGACAAATAATCAAACGAAGAAGAAAAACAACAGAAACAAGCGAATATGAATGTAAAAACAAAACTCAAAAACTTAGCTTCCACAGTTTATGAAAAAAATTTGTCAGAAACAAAATTTATTTTTCTTCTTTAATAGAATTAAGTGGAAAAATAAACAAAAATTATAAAAACCTATTATAAAAACCTATGGCTTGGTCATGTTCAGCGCATGAAAGACGATGCTCCAGTGAAGAAAACATTCGATTCGGTACCCAGCGGCGGTCAACGCAGAAGAGGACGACCGCATCTTCGTTGGAAAGACCAAGTAGAGGACAACCTGACGAAGCTTGGAATTTCCAACTGGCGCCAGCAAGCGAAAACAGAAATGTCTGGCGCAAATTCTTAGATGAGGCCAAGACCGACATACGGTTGTAGCGCCAACTAAGTAAGTAAGTAAGTAAGGATTAACTTAAAAATTTTCGCAGCTTAGTTATCAAACAATCTGTTTAGAACGAGAGTTGATTGAGAATTTAGAATTTCTCACCTATTTTTTTACATTTTATTTCTGCAGATAAAGCATCTCAAAACGTTAATAAAAGGGAATGTCGAAAGAAACCTCAATGAAATTTTGGGCACTGATATAATAATGAGTTTTAATGTTGAAGGAACATTTGGGAAGAAGTGACTGAGTAAATATAAAAACGTATATGCTACTTCTCATAGGTACTAGAAATTTGTGTGACTAATTTGACTTATATATATATATGTAGAATTATATGTGAACTCAAAAAACTCTAGATGCCATGTCTTCGGCCTCTGCGGTACCGGAATAAACCTTGAAGGCAGCATTCCAACGACAAAAAATTTTTCAAACAAAACAGCCGCAATAAGCAAAAACAAAGGGAAAATATACAAAGTTATGCTGGATCCTTACTTCTCGATGAAGAAAATGAAAGCTCCTATTTCTAAATTTATATTAAGAATAATTCTAATTCTATTTATTTATTATATCAAGTTTAAAAATTTTACTGCTTTGAGTAGCAAGAACTAAAACCTCATTTATAGTTTATTTTTTTTGCAACGATTTATAATGAATTTTTTAAGCTAAGTTTAAGTTAGTAAAATTTGCAAAGTGGTGCTGGATCATCATTTTTCTATGAAAAATTAAAAATCTTAATGTGAATTTTATTACTTATATATATATATAAAAAATGTCTTATTTTTTCAAAATTCAATAATTCATATTTAAGAATACAATTAATTTTATTCCATTTAATTTTTCATTTAATTTTTTTTATCAAAGATTTTAAATTAAATACTTTAATTTACCTAGAACTTAAGTCAGGCTAAGACTGACGTCAAAAACTGTGAATCAGGATAATATATTTTTTTATGTTAAAAATAAAATCGTATATACCGTTAAATGGATTAAACGATGTTTTCTATTCTCAACAAAAGTATAATAAAAACCAACAAAAAAGCACCAGCAATGGTGATTTTACCTACCCGATCGTACCATAGACTCAGTAGTACAAATATCTCCATATGGTTACAAAATCAGTACCTAGTCAATAGTTCATTGGTCTACTATTGACTTTCAATGACAACCCAATAGGGGTATTTACGGGTTGATGCAAAACACAGTTGCGATGATGCGAAAAAGCATGATTGCGAACTTTCGCATCATTCCAACAACAAACACATTGAAAGCTATTTTGCAACTTTTCTTGAATTATGCACTGCTCAAACCAATTGCGAGAACGCACAAGCAGTGATGCTAAACAGATGATTCGTGTTTTGGATGTTTTCGAACGTAGTTGCCACCTGGGTAAAACTTTAAAAAGGTGAAGTTTTTCCGTAGCTTTTAATAACTTTTTATGATTTTGAAATAAGGTGGCAATATATTAACTGTTCATTCGACATTTAATTTTATTGCATAATTAAGTTGCAGTATTGATGTTCACGCGTAAGTACGCAAATTATCTTGCATTTCCACACTCTTGCAATTCGCAACAACCCGTGAATACCCCTAATGTTTTAATTGTCTATAGCACAAAGCATTGTAACGGGTACAGCTGGTCAGTAGTACTGGCGACGCGGTCAATAGTGAAAGAGTATTGATTCACTTCTGACATTTCCTGCAGGGAAGCTTTTTTTTCATTTAAAGAAAAGCTCGAGCTCAACAACGAAATGAAAGCAACAAACTTTCAGCGGCTGTCCAGACTTTATGCTAGCAGATTGCGGTTGCTTGCTGTTCTTTACGAGGTGAAAATAAAACTCAACAAACTGTCTTTGATTCATTACTTGTTAAGACTTCAAATGGTTATATTGCATTCTTTGGTGATAATTATTTTATATTTTATGAAGATGGAAACGGAATTTTTATTTGCGGAAAATTTCTTTGGTGAGGCTGAATGCCTAGTACGTCACCACAAAGAAAAACGTATTAGATGATGTTATGTTGGAAGGCATTATTCTTTTTCTCATAAAGAATATGTTTTGATAAAAGGAGAAGATAGAAAAGAATTTATCCTACAATCAAAACATGTTTTTTTATGAAAATATGTTAAGGGATTCCATAAAATCTTCCGAAAAATATGTTAGTGGTATAAAATTAAGTTTCATTTGTGGTTTCCTTAGCCCTAGCTAAACCTTGCACTTGGGATTTTGGTGTCAGAAACCCTATTTTTCGATCACTTAATTTAAAAAATCTAATGATGCAGTTTTATAGAGAAACGTTTAAATATGAAATGTGCGTTTATGATTTTTTAGAAAAATTGTATTTTATTTTTGAAAAATTGGAGTGAAGACGCTGCAAGGTGCTAAGCAAGAAATGACTTATATTTTCATGCAATTCAGTGGTCTACATATATACAATTTTCTTCATAATACCATTTGAATTTAATATATTTTAAATACATAGTATTTCTCCATAAATTAAAAAAAAATTTATGGGGATATCATAAACCGTTAAGAAGATATGCCCAAATCTGTAAGCTTCTAAAAATTAACTTTTTTTTTTATTTTCAATGGAAACAAACTAATGTAGCTCCACTTTCCGTTAAGCTGCTCTTTTAATAAAATAAAGGGTGGGAATGTCTTTTTCGATTAAAAAAAAAATAATTTGCGGTAATTTGTGGAACAGGAAGATAGCTATAAATTTCTGGTAAAAGTCATAAAATTTGTCATAAAATTTTTGCAAAAAAAGTATTGCATACTTTTAGGCCAGCTATTAATTATATATTGAATATAACAACAATTTATTGACAATTTTGTGAAGCAGTGCATAGAGATAATCAAAAACAAAACCATATGATGTGTGATATTAGCAAATAATAGTGCATAGAGATAATTAAAAAAAAGCCATATGATTTGTAGGATTTTGTAGTGAACAAAGACAGAATAACAACATTTGCGACTTTTATTCTAAAATATTTAAAATTATTGTATACATATAATTAATAAAATGAGTTTGTTTTCGGTTTTATATGAAGAACTGTGTAAAGAAATAATTAATTGCAATGGAGAAATTGATTTATTAAACATTTTCATAAAAGATAAAAATTCGCAACTTTCTTTTGATGAAGTTGAAGATGTTAAAAAAGCCATTTCAAAGCGGTTCCTTAGTAATTTTAATAAACGATGGCATAAATGTCGAATAAATAAACAAGATTTTTTTAAAACATGTCAATAGAAAATAATACAGTACGACCTCGCTCAACGCAACCAATTAAATTCAAGCCAATTGCGAAATCTGAGGTTATTGCAAAAACCGAGGAAAAATTTTATATTGGCCAATCGTTATATTGGTCTGCACTTTGTTGCAATTTATACTTTGCGTACAATTTGGGTGTTGAGATTATCGAGGAGTTGCGTGTAGCGAGGGTTGCGTTGAGCGAGGTCGTACTGTATATATAAAAATTATAAAATTGTTTAAATTTGGCATTAATATAATATTTCTAATTACGAATATTTGAAGTGAGTGCTGAGGTGCTTGATGATCTACCAAGTTGTTCCAAAAAAGGGGGAAGGCCAGCTAAAAACTTTGAAGATTGCAGCGACCGTGTAAAAAGGTTTAAAGCTGCTGATTTGGCATCGCAGTATACAGAGAAGCATTTGCTTATGGCGAGTAAAGTATCGGATAGAAATGTTGCAACTCCAACTTACATTCCGTCATCGATTGTATTAGCAATAATGATGGATGCAGAGCTTACGAAATTCCAGTACGAATGTATCAAAAATGGTTTTAAAAAGCAAGGATACAATTTTTACCGCCCTATATAAAGGTTGCTGAAGAGAAAGCAAAGTGCTATCCAGATGATATGCAAATATCCGAAAAAGATGCTTCTGTTAGCTTGCAAAGCTTATTGGACCACACAATAAGGCGTTTGTTTCAAAGTTTTTCAAACGAAGAAGTAAATGCTATGACGGATTCTAGTTGTACGCTTACGTCTGCAGGGTTGCCCACTTCAAGTGTCCCATCAAAAAATCACTGCGAAATCCGCATTTTTTGCAATTTTTCTTTTATTTGAATGAATGTGGGTTAGAATAAGTTAATGATATTAACTTCATTATACGTTTTCAATATGACCACCCTTTGCTTTAACAATCGCTTTAATTCTGCTGTCAAAGGAGTTGCAAGCTTCTCGCAGGTGCTTCTGCGGTATATTCCTCCATTCACGAAGAAATGCTTGCTTTAATGAAGTGACGCTTTCATATTTTTTAGTGGACTTTAATCTGCGAGATACCCCATATGGAGAAGTCCAACGGATTAGCGTCGGGTGAATTTGGCGGCCATTGTTTAGCAGTGATAAACCGTGGAATATTATTTCTTAATCACTCCTGACTAACGTTCGCCTTGTTTGACGGCGCTGAATCTTGTTGGAGTGTGTACGGCATATTTTTATATTTGTTATTAGCCCATGGCTTCAATACAGCTTGCAAAACTTTTTCCCGGTGCACTTGAGAGTTTACTTTCACTCCGTTTCAGTAACTGCGGCGTGGGTTCCGAGCCAAACGCTGCTTGACTTTTTTTACTGTTTCAGATGAGGTTGCGCTTTTTTTTGCCACCATTGTTTCGTAACCCTACGCTCCCGGTTTCGTTATATCGTTTTATGGTGCGATACAAAAACTTTCTGTTGATATTTAAATTTTTAAGCTCTGTTACGATGCTCTTATTTGTTTTTCCGGCCATATAAAGAGCAATAACAGTGTTGCAACTCAACTCCATGCTTAATAACTTTTGATTGATTTGACCTGTGCCAAAATACTTTTTAACTTTTGGCGTTGCCATATTAGACAACAAGTATGTCAAAATGCAAGTTTTTATTTCAAGCAGTTTGGAAGATGTAATGAGTTTGAATCATGGGAAGCTTGAATTGGGCAGCCCTGTAAATGGGGTTGTGATGGTTCATCTGGTCATGTGAAATATAACCAGAACTTATCAGGTGATATTAGTGATAAGAACTTGTTAGTATCCATGGTGCCCTTAATTCTCCAATCAACATCTGGAGAAGAATACTGGCGAAATAAAAGGCCTTCGTCTACAAGATACTGTCGTCCCATTTCCTTCGAATTTGCTAAAGAAACAAAAGAGAAAGTTTTAAGTGTTGTTGAGAAAGTGAATTATGGCATTGCAAGTTTGAAAAGTACAGAGATTTTAGCATGTGGCAGGCAATTCAGTGTGAAACATAATTTATTGTTTACTATGTTGGATGGGAAGACGGCTCAAACAGTTACAAATACAGCTTAATCAGCCGTTTGTTATATTTGTAAAGCGAAGCCTTCCGAAATGAATCAATTAGCTACAATCTCAAGAAAAGCTATTGATGGAGAAGCATGTAAATTGGGCCTTTCTTCGTCACATGCTAAAATTAAATTTATTGAGTGCATTCTTCATGTTGCTTACAACAAACCTTTTCAAAAATGGTCTGCACTAATAGACGAACATAAACAATTTAAACAAAACAACAAGCTTCGTATACAAAAAGAACTCAAGGAACAAATTAACATAAGAGTCGATTATGTTCAATAAGGAACAGGGTCATCTAATGATGGAAATACGTTGCAACGTTTTTTCTCCAACCCGGCACTCGTTACTGATATTACCGGAGTTTCCGAAGAGTTGATAGACCGATTCTAAATAATATTGCAAATAATAACGTGTGGCCATAAAATCAATTGGGAAAAGTTCAAGAACTATACTTGGGATACGGCTAAACTGTTTGTTGAAAAATATGCTTGGTATTACATGCCAGTAACCGTCCATAAAATAGCAATTCTTCCTATTGGTATGCTAAGTGAAGAAGCGGAAGAAGCAAGAAATAAGGACTACAGGGACTATAGGTTAATGTTTGCTAGGAAATGCAATAGAGTTTCGACAAACACTGATATTTTTCATCGCATACTGGTTTCATCGAACCCTTTTATAACCAGCTTAAGACATAAACGACCCAAACAGGACTTGGAATGTGATGATGTAGTCAAAGAAATGATAGATGAAGAATAAATAAAGTTTTTTGTGGAATGATAAACAATATATTGAAAAAATCGTATCTATATTTTGTATGGGTTTAATAGGCGGTGGGCGTGGCCGATTTTCATGAAACTTCACATGCAGCTTTTTGTATTCTAGAAAGTGTATGTACCAAGTGTGAAGACTTTTGCTCCAACAGTAAAAATTTTATGCGAAAAAATCGATTTGGATTGTATGAGAGGTGGGCGGTGGGCGTGACCGATTTTGATGAAATTCAATATTTTCTTAATTTAGTCAATATAATGCTCGATGCCAACTTTAAATGATCTAGGACCACTCCTTATAGTTTTTGCACAAAAATGTATGAAGCGATCCCATAGTGCGTTGTCGCCCTTCCAAAGATGATGGTTGCTTTATTTATGACTTGTTTTCTGATGTTTTAAAATGTTTTGACGATAAGAAAAAATTAAATATTAAACATATATTAAACCGTCCTATTATCAAGGAATACTATTTGTAGGCGCACAAATGAAATAAGAAAGTCAACTTTTAATTTGTGCTAGAAAATTAGACCACAACTTCAATACATTAGAAAAGGAAGTTCAATATTTAAAGCAGTCAGAGATAATGTTTTTGTATTTGCAGATAAAAATAGATTAAGTTCCATATGTACTGACGGATCTCATGTAATAAATGGCAAGGATGATGGCTTTATAGGTTTTTTTATTTTAAGGAATTGTAATAACGTTTCACTGTATAATCCATCAATATGCTCTATTGGCGCAATCATTAAATATAATGAATTCAATAAGTACTGCTGTTCAAATAATAAATAAAATGCGAGGTGGCCACAACTCACTACGACACGGCAAATTACGATTATTTCTTGAGGAAGTAGAAGCTGAGTACGGCGATTTTTGCTTCATACTGAAATTCGTTGGGCTAGTCGAGGAAAAAGCCTTCAACGACTTTACAATTTAAAAAATGATATTATAGACTTTAGAAAGAACAAGAACTTTATAGATAGAACAAAGATCCTTTAGACAAATCCAAGATTTTTGTTGGATTTTGCTTTTCTTTCCGACATTACAGAATTTTTTAATTATATAAACTTGGTTTTACAAGGGAAAAATAAACTAATGTTTGATTTAACTAATACCGTTGAAGATTTTGATGGAAGATTGAAAATTCTAACGGAGCAATTAAAAGAAATTTCACTAACATGCGACGAAAAGCTGAAATTGTTAAAAAATATTCAGGTAACGACAAGCTGCTGGAATACAATCAAATAATAGACATTTTGATAATTTATTTTAACGAAAGATTTCAAGGCTTTCATAATATTAAATCTCTTATTGATTTTCCTCATCAGCCGTTAATATGCAATATTGAAAATCGAAGTTCTCATATACGAAATGAATTTAAAAAACTCCAAACGGACTTATACCTTCCTGTTAAAGTCAGAGTAGAATTTTGGAGACAAGTGAATGAAACCACATATTCAAATATAAATTAAATTTATAGACTGTATTTAATGTTTTGGTCTACATATTTATGTGACTCAAGTTTTTCAATTCTTAAGCTTATTAAAAACAAGTTCAGATTGCGAATTACTGAACAAAATCTCCAAAACTTGTTTCGAATCAAATGCTATGAGTACGAAATTGACATAAAAAATATATTTACACAAAATTCTGATCTCACCGATTAATATTAATAGTTTTTATTACTTATAATTTTAATTACACTAACTTAAAAACTAACTTACAATTATAAAACTCTCTTATTTACTTGAATTGAACTAAGCTACTCGTATTAATTGTATGAAGACAGAATGCAAAAACCAATATTTTGACTTTTATTATGTTGAAGTAAATGAAATATTTTTAAAAATATTAATTTTTTTATAATTTTAATTAAATACTTCTTCTGAAAAAACACGTTGGTGCTCAAAAATTATGAAGTTTATTTCATGAATTAAACTCAATTTTAACGTATCATTTTTGGTGGCTTCTATTTAAGATCCAAACTTTTGACAACTCTAAGAAAAATCAAAATAAAAAAACTGTAAGTTTAATTTTTCTTTGTTTTTTCACACATTAAAGTCGTACGACTGTCACGTGCGTAGCAATGGAAATAACCATGTGCTTAAAAATAAAATATTTTATTGATTAAAAACAAAAAATGAGTCAACAACTTTTTGTGTTCAGTTTTAATCTTTTTTTTTAGTAAGTGCATAATTTACATATAACAAGTACATCTTAAGAAGCGAGCAACCGCATCCTGCCTGCTTGAAGTCTGGATAGCTACCAGTGGCGTAAAACGCAGGCCCGCAGAGCCCGCATTGCGGGCGGACGCAACTAAGCCAGGGGCGCCCTCAAGTCCCTTGATGAAAATTTAAATGAAGTGGAGAACGACACACAGTGTAAAATATAATTTTTTCCAATTTTTTATACCTTTCAATAGAAAATATCCTTGGTGAAAAAATCAAAATGAATTTTTTTAATAGTTGCAACAGTTTCGTTATGACAAGCCGTCAAAGTTACATTTTTAAAAAATTAAATTTTTCTTGTTATTCACATATTATTTAACCTATTTTTTGTATATCAAAATAAAGTTTAAATTTCTTATATCTGGCAAATTAATGTGTTTGTTTACATTTTTAACATATGGTTTAAATCTTATCATAAAAGTAAACACTAAAAGCGGGATACAAATTTTTAAAAATGTTTAAAAAATAATTTTGAAAAAGATTGACTATAGTTTTTCACGAAAAAATTATTAAAACTACGTTACACCAAGTTGTACACCAAAACTTACTAAAACGGAAGATATACAAACTCAAAACAACTCAATTTTTAAAATTTCCTTGCTTTAATCAAAAAAGCTTACAAATTAAAACATAAACGTAGTTAACTTATGTTGGTAGTATTTTTCAAGGCTGAGTTACTAAAATATGATAAATGGGAGTGGCATTCACCTATAAAATTTTCCATTTATCTATAATCACAAAAGATATTGATGTAGCAAATTTCGCTGTTTTGAAAGAAGATTTAATGAAGTTTCAGGCAAAAATGGGTTTCGTTTATATGGGAGGCGGGTGTGGCAGAGGGCGGATTTGTATAACTTTTTCAACATTACTTAATTTTGCCAAGAAAGATATTCGTGCCAGTTCTCATAGCTCTACGATCACTCCTTCTCTTTTTGGCCAAGATAGGGGACGTTAGACTGTGCGACGTTTGTTTCCAAAAAAATTAAGATATACCAAAATATTTATTTCCTTCATAAATTATTATTGTTTAAAATTAACAACAATAAATGAAAAATAATTTAATAATATGTGCTTCAATAAAATATAAGTCAAGTACAGACGATTTCTCAGGGTGCAATAATCGACGTGAAAAAAGCCGATTTTTTTGAGCAAAAGTCACCTTTGTTTAGCAAAACTTGATTATGGTCGAAGTCGATTTAACCGTTAGCTTTCATATTTTCAGCAAGTCAGCTGATGATGTTATTTCAGTCATTCAGTTGGTCATATTTTGTGACGTTAGTTAAATTCTTTAGTTAACAGGTAACGTCAAATACAAAACATTTAAGGTACTATTACAGTGTGTAAAAAATTTTAAAATCCATTTTAGTTTTTCGATAGAATATGGTTCCGTAAGGTTTTAAGAATGCGTATACAGAACTTTAGTTAAAAATATCAAATAGAAAAAAGTTATAACACATATTATATTCGCATGTCTCGTAATATTCAAGAACCTTTAAAACTTTAATCGCATTTTTCTCGAAACAAGGTTTTTCGAATTGGCTTCTAAGATATCTGGAATTCTACTAGATCGATTTCAATGAATCTTGATTCATTGTGATTTTTATAGACTCTGCTAAGCACTAGACCTATAAAAAGCCAAAAAACTTTTATTGTTTTTGTATGGCTGAAAGTTTCGGCAAAAAAGAGAGTTTTTTCTACATTTTTTTTTCAACGCATGCCATTTTTTATTTTTTTTTTTTTTTTATTTGCGAAGGTTGAGTGCTCAACTACAACTCTTAACTCAAGAATGCACTTTGATTTTCTACTTTCAGACGCTTGTAAAGCTGGAGACGAGAAACCAATGTTGTTATGTGCAACAATTCTTTAAACACGCTAACTTCAACGCCCTGTAGGAAATTAACAACAACTATAAGGACAAAAAATTTTTTTGATGAATAATTCTTCATCATGTAAAAAATTTGAATCATTAAAGTTAATAATACTGGGTAAAAAATGTGTTTTTATAGCTACACACTGTAATAGTACCTTAAACTTAACATCTTAAAATTATCATTTCACCAATAAGACAATTATTGATTTCATTTTTCAAACTTTAAGTTAGTTTAACATTTTTAAATAATTGATATATGTTTTCTTTTTACCTAATTTCTGATCAAATCTTATAATATTTATTATAAATTGTATTATATTTGATAATATAAAAAAAGTTTTTTACGTTATTGCTTTTTTTTAACAGAATGAATTTTATGCATTTGCATATTGCATCGAAATTTAGGATTTAAGGACATAAAGTCTTCGAAAAATGTTGTTTAAAAACAAACGAGTTTTTAGTGAGTATGCGTGCAAACTTTCGCCCGAAGAATTATCAAACCTAAGATATTGCCCGGCAACATCTTGCGATGTTGAACGTAGATTCTCTGCATATTCATCGTTTTTAACTGAAAAACGGAGAAATTTTTCAATGGAGAATTTAAAGCAACACTTGGTAGTTTATTACCATTCTAAAATTTGAAAATGTTTAACTGCATTTTATATTGTTTTTTTTCAAGTTAATTCGATAGTAACAAAAAGACTGAAAACGAAGTTGCTCACAAGTTTATATTATTTTTAAGTTTTTACGTTTATTTAAAAAAGGGGTTTTTTTTACTATATATAGGTATACGTAAGAAATTCAACAAATTAAAACGCTTAAAGCAAATGCTATTCAAAACAATTATAAGATTGGAAATATATATTCCGTTCCAAAATATGTACAATTTTATCGAGCATATTTTTAAATTCAACGAGCATATTTTCGATTTTTCGTGCTTTTTAATGCGCATAAATCAAGTTTTATCGTGCATATTTTTATACTCTCTAATGCTGACTATTGAATTGAAAAAGTCTCTTATTCTTCTCTTTTTTTTTTTGTTAAGAGTTCTCTTGTTTTCTCCTACGCTTCTAGTAACCTAACATAGTTTTACTCTAAAAGTAAATAGCAGGGCGCTTTTAGAAAACTGCGGGCGGGCGCATAAAATATAGTTACGCTACTGACAGCTACTGAAAGCTTCTTCATTTTCGTGTCAACCATGGTGTAAGAAATAGAGGTGTCAGTGAGTTTGACACTTCTCTCTCAAAATTATAAAATTATGTTTCCCCGCTCTTGTCAAAAACAGCTGATGGTGTATTGCAATGAAAATAAATTTTGTTAAATTCGTGTCTTTCTGCAATTTTATAAGATTTTTACTGAGATCAAAGTGATATGGAAAACAATAAAAAATATATGAGACGCTGTGCGTTATGCAAAAAAAGCAACGATGTGAATGCAAGACAATTTGCATGCTGGCATTTCATTAAAAATGTTTCATGATAAAATGGCCAGAAAATTCAATGACAAACTTGGCAAATTGGCGAAGGCATCTGCAATAACTTTTAGTTAACACAACACGGCACAATTAATTGCATTAATTATGTATTTATTCTTAATTCGCACAATAAAAAGTATAGCACATCATCTAGTAACTCAAACACAATTTGACAACTATCAACGGTTCCGCTTTTTCGCTCACATTTTTTGACAGAAGCAAAGAAATTCATGGTGTTGTCAAAAACTCACTAGCACCTGGTTTTCTTACACCATGGTGTCAACGGCCAAATAAGTTTAAGTAATGTCAAATTAATTAAATATTCTTAAAACTGATCGATTTCGGTCAAAGTCATGAGTAATTAATTGAACATTTGGTTGTGAAAATAGCCACCTTTCAGTAAAAACACTAGCTTCCTAGCGAAGCAAAAAAACTCGTTTCATTTCTATGGTACCAATGAATATTGAAATAAATAACAAGCAACTAGAACAGATGGCAACCTTGGTAGAGTTGAAGGCGGTGATCTATAAATAGCCTACTGCCTTACAATGTCATATGATTAAGTAACCAATTTGAACGTTCAATTTGGTTCTAGGCTCATTCCATCAGATTTCGCCAAGGGTTGGCGGCTCACCATCTAGAAAAAAATTGGAAAAAATATATGTGAATGCCCCGTTATTGAACACAGCAAAAAACTGTTTTCTAATTTTTTTTCTTTTTCCGTTAGCCCGTGGTGCCACGCGAAACGCTTCAGGGTCGCCACAAAAAAATGTTTTAGAAAAAATAAAAAATACGATATACCTTATATCTTTACTTCCAAGATAGGTATTGGCTTCATTTAAAAATAGTTTCAAAGAGAAATAACTGTTCTTTTAGCAACAATAAAAATTAACTTTACGTAGTTAAGCATAAGGTTTAAAAAAATTACTTAAACTTTTGTAAAAATTCTAAATTTTTTCGATTTTAACCACCCTGTTTTTAGAAGTTAGAGTTTTTCAAAACTATTTCTTTTTTTCTTAATTCTTATTTAAACACTCTTTATTTAAATTATGTAAAAAGAAATTGCAAAACACAGTTCCAGGTTTATATACAGTTACAATACACAGTTACAATATTATGTAAATATACTAAAATGCTACCTAGGATAATAACCACAATGAATTCTTTTTAGTAGTGTTATTTGACAATACTTTCTTAAGTACTGTGTTTTTTAAAAAAATTTCGTTTGGCTTATGTTACTATAAAATACAAATTATTTAATTAAAAAATTTGTTTCGACTAAAAATAAACTTTTGTGGATTATCTTCATTAAATTATGCCTCCGTGTATGGTATTTATTTTCACATAACAAAGTGCCATTAAGTTCGTTGCATCGGTTAAAACCATAGAAATAAAAGATAAGGAAGTGGTGTTATACTCACACACACTATACGTGTGTAGAAGGAATTTTCGTCGCTGAGGAAGCGAGATAGAGCGTCGTTTTTTGACATAAGCCCTTCCCGAGCAAAAAAAAAAATCCATTTTTGAGGAAGAGCATCTGTCAAAACACAAGTTCTGCTTCATGAGCGCATTCATTATTTAGGGTGGCAAGGGCCTTAATTTTTTTTCATATTGGGATAAGCTTTAATAATTATTTAGTTGTTTACAATTTCTTTGAAAACTTGACATGAAATTAAAGTGGATTAGCAACCTAAGGTTACAAGCTATAACTAGGTATTTTTATATAAAAAAAAACTAATTAAAAGCCGACAGTTCGGAAAAAACTACACAAAACTATTTATTTTATAAGAGTTTAATTTGGTATGTATTTTAGTTGTTTAGTTTTTGTGTTAGTTTAATATCAATTAAATAGTTTATAAAAAATAGTTTTTTTAAATTCATTTTTAAAAAATCATAAAAAGTAAATTAATTTTTATGATCTATTGAATAATTACATGAATTAAGATTGTGAGCTTTAGATCAAGTGATTTTTCAAGAAGGCAACAACAACAACAACAACAACTCTGTATAGAGTCAATCACTTAGCTGACTAGACAGTCTGTTTCGGAAATCGCTACATATTCCTCATCAGTAGTCTTTGAGTGATTAAGCTGTGATCAACTCACTGTTTAAACTAGCATATGAATGTACAGATCCTCTAATTCATTCTCATGAATTGTATCGCTGCTAATCATATGACACTTCAAAGCAGGAGGCCATTTTAGATCACCGCCATTAACTCTATCAAGGGTTGCCATCTGTTCTAGTTGCTTCTTCATTTATTTCAATATTCATTGGTGTTCGATTGTTTGTCGAAATGCACCATGCATAATTGAACATTTGGTTGTGAAAATAGCCACCTTTCAGTTAGAACACTAGCTTCTGGCGAAGCAAAAACTCGTTTCATTTCTATGGTGCATTTCGACAAACAATCGAACACCAATGAATATTGAAATAAATGAAGAAGCAACTAGAACAGATGGCAACCCTTGATAGAGTTAATGGCGGTGATCTAAAATGGCCTCCTGCTTTGAAGTGTCATATGATTAGCAGCCATACAATTCATGAGAATGAATTAGAGGATCTGTACATTCATATGCTAGTTTAAACAGTGAATTGATCACAGCTTAATCACTCAAAGACTACTGATGAGGAATATGTAGCGATTTCCGAAACAGACTGTCTAGTCAGCTAAGTGATTGACTCTATACAGAGTTGTTGTTGTTGTTGTTGCCTTCTTGAAAACTCACTTGATCTAAAGCTCACAATCTTAATTCATAAAAAGTAACTTTTTTCGTTTTATTCTGAGTTCATGTCTTTTACTTTATTTTAGCAATGCTTTTTTCTGTAAAAAAAAATTGGTAACGCAACATATTATCTAACGATGCTATATAAAAATTACATAGTAAGCATACATCTAAAAAAGAAAAAAAAGTTACGCCTTTATTTACTACATAATTGAAAGCGGCCCTGTTTGAATGTTTTTGTGTTTAACACAGGGGTTACACGAGACAGTACTGTTAAGACAGTGAAAAATACGTATTAGTTGTCAAACTTTGTGTCTGTGAATAAGAGTCCAAACAGTTGGTAGAACAGTTGGCATGACAGTACACAAAATAGTAAAAAAATAATATTTTATGAAGAAATTTTTAGTTAAAACTACGAGCACGCCAAAGTATTGCAAATTTCCAATTAATTCTATTAAATTTTATCATCTTCTGTCATTTGATATGCTAAATATCATTCTACTGTCCTAGATACTGTCCCGCCAACTGTCTACAAAAAAAGTAAGACAGTAGAGCAGACAGTAGCAGACAGCTGCAAAAGTGAGTGTGTGTAAGTAAAAATTTGTGAATGTGTTGCGACTGTCTTAACAGTACTGTCTCGTGTAACCCCCGTGTAAGTCAACTTGACTGTCTTTGTAAAATACTTCATTTCACTTCAACTACACCGCTTCCTTATATTTTACTTCTATGGCTAAAACCAAAAACTCAAAAAAAAAATTTTAAGTTTGGCAGAGTGCACGAGGTAAAAAACTAAATTTTTACAAGCATTGATAATAGCATTCAATTAAGCAATTAATTTTATGTTGGAATCGGTATGTCTAGTAATTTTTCACGCAAATAATATAGCTTAAAAAATAAATGTTAAAGATGCTATAAAAAGTAAAAAAAAAAATGGTTTTTTGACTTGAGCGCACTAGGTCTAAGATATTGAAATCAAAATTTCACATATCTTATTCTCTTTATATGCTTCTTCATATTTTTCCTCTTGTGTATAAATAAGAAATAAAATTTGAAAAAAACTTATCTAATATGCAATAGTATTAAATTAGTTTTAAATACATTTTTAAAAACATAAAAAAATAAAGATTTTTAAAATTTGCGTCTTCGGAGATACAGTATCCGAAAGTTGACACATTTTTCGTAAGTTCATATTTTTATCTGCAAACCTGTAATTGTTTTCTGCAAATTTTTTAATTAATTTAATTAAAGAGTGTTTAAAAAAGAATTAAGAAAAAATAATTTTTTTTAAAAAATTCTAACTTCTAAAAACAGGGTGGTTAAATTCGAAAAAATTTAGAATTTTTACAAAAGTTTAAGTAATTTTTTTTAACCTTATGCTTAACTACGTAAAGTTAATTTTTATCGTTTCTAAAACAACAGTTAATTCTCTTTGAAACTATTTTTAAATGAAGCCAATACCTATCTTAGAAGTAAAGATATAAGGTATATCGTATACGCCTAAGACATATTTATTGGGGCGATCCTGAAGCGTTTCGCGTGGCACCACGGGCTAACGGTAAAAGAAAAAAAATTTAAAAACAGTTTTTTGCTGTGTTCAATAACGGGGCATTCACATATATAATTTAGATGAACGAATTCCAAATGTGTGAAATCATCACTCTTCATCACTTAATCATCACTTAATCACTCAAAGACTACTGTAGAGGAAAATGTAGCGATTTCCGAAACAGACTGTCTAGTCAGCTAAGTAATTGACTCTATACAGAGTTGTTGTTGTTGTTGTTGCCTTCTTAAAAAACTTACTATTTAAAGCTCGCAACTAAATTCATGTAATAATTTAATAGATCACAAATTAATTAACTAATTTTTTTTTTAATTTAAGTTTGGTCACCCCGTAAATTTGTAACATGTATCCATAGATAAAGCATTGTACAATTTCAGTTAGATAGATTAAGCAGAAGAGGGTGCTCAATGGATGTGGTTTTGGAATTTCTGGTAAAAATGTTTGATCTGCATTTTTTATTACAGGCCTTTTTCGTGTGTTTAATTGATCGAATCTACTTTTAAATAACATTTTAAGAGTTTTATAGACGAACTTGAAAAGTTTTCGTTCCATTTACCAAACCGTAAGTGAATTAGTACATTCAAATATTTTTTTGCTGCACGTCAAAATCCAGTCATTTGTTCTTTTCTGGACAAAACCTATTGGATTATGTTAGTTAGGAGTTATAAAGGAATTGTTGGACTAATTTTTCTACCTTCTTTTTTATTACTTACCTTTTGCTACTTATTCTGAAATTTACTTACCTTTTTAGAATCACTGTAACTCTCCGACAGAAACTGATTAAAACTGTCAAACGAAGGAAGTGAAATATGTAAAAAGTGAACTACTACAACTATGACACAAATGTTCATGAAATAAAAGGAAAAGATTTTGAACTTTAATCGTATTTTTCTAATTGGTGCCGTACAGTACAAAAGAACACACTTTAAAATTAAGAGATACCCATTGCAATTGATGAAAATGTGTACAGCTTGAAAAAATACGATTTTTTTACTGGGATGTCGGGATGTTGTGTGACTGGTAAGGCTTAAACAACTTCCTACTCTTCGGCAAGTATTACTGCGATATCACCACATGTTACATGAATCTAAAAATATGAAAGAATCTGTGTATATGCTCGTTCAAAAAGAAATAGAAATGTGGAGAAAATCTGCTATTCCGACCAAACAACCAAAACACAGCATTGAAAAGCTTATTCATAGCAATTGGCTACTTTTAATGAAAGATAAAACAAGAAATTCAGAAGCACAGAAAAAAGAGGGCATTTATTTACAAAGAAGTTAGATACACTTTTTGATATTGCCGATGCAAACGCCATAAATTCAATCAAAATTTCAGAAGACAGAGAGTTTCTCATTGATCAAAGAGGTGAGCGTACGATAATTATGACATCAATAGACAAGAAGCTAGAAAAGACTAAAAAACGCACTCTAAAACGACAACAAAGAGCTGAAGAATTCAGACAAAAAGCCGCTAAAAGTAGTTCTTTAACTTCGGTAGTATCAAGCCAAGAATTAGTTCTTGAATGCGGTTTCAGTAGCACTTCGGGTGCCGCTAACACTTTAAAGGATAAGCAAGATGATGATGTTGTGTTTCTTGTATCAAAAAGACCAAGAGAGGTTCAATTTCCAGTGACGCTGTACCGTGGTCGACTAGTGGTATATTTACACAACACGTTACCAGTGCTCTTGATCGTAACAAAATAACTGACCGAGAAGCAATGAGACTAATTATCCCATTGTCTGTTGCCCTTGGTTGTTATCCCGCTTCACTCCCAATCTCTCGAAACACAATTCGACGTGCAAGAAAAAAAGCAAGAACCTAATTCACCTTGAATATAAAAGAAAAATTAAATATAAATTGTGCACTTGTAATGCATTGGGATGGAAAATTACTGCTAGTTGTAACAGGTAATAAGAAAGTAGAACCATTACCGAAGATAAGAATCGGAGTTATCTTCGGTAATGGTTGCGAAAAATTGTTAGGCGTACCCAAGCTTACTGCAGAAACGGGGGAAAATACATCTGATGCTGTTTTTGATACAATAGAACAGTGGAATGTCACGAATAAAGTCCGGGCAATGTATTTCGACACTACTGCCTCTAACACCGGTACCGAAAAAAAGAGCATGCATTTCTCCTAGAAGCAAAGACAAGCCGTAACCTTTTATAGCTTGCTTGTCGTCATCACGTGTTTGAAATAATTCTTTCAAAAATATTTACACTGTGCTTTGGGCCATCAAGCTCTCCTCAAATATGACTGTGCGAGAGATTAAGCGACATTTGGAATATATTACCGAAAGAGCAATACCATTGTCTTGAACTCAATACTAACTTAGAACAGTTTGCTGGAAGCACTCTTGAGAGTGTAGCTAACAGCTACCTTGACAGTTCGAACAAAGGCGAAAAAATAGTGCTTTTCACTTAAGTGACTTAACCTATATTAATCAACCTTGTTCGCGATGATTACAACGAATTGATAGGGCTCACAATGATTGTTTTGAACAAACCACCTGTTAAGATTCATTGGCGTCCGATACATCATGCTCGATGCTATATGCTATGAAGATTTTTCTCTTTAGAAGTAATTGAGAAGCACTTAAGCTAATCAAGAGAGAAGAAAAACAAATTTTTAGATTTGTTAGATTCGGTGCTCTCATATAAACGAAGATTAGGATCGAAGCGCCTTTGGCAGCAGATGCACCAATCATCTGCTGCTTTTAAAGAGATAAAAATTATACGAAGCCATTGATTCCGAAATCGGTGTAGCAGCAAGGGGTATCTTAGAGCGTCACTTGTGGTGAGTCATTTGTCTGATGAGCTAGTCACCTTTGCCTTGTTTTCGTATAAGCTGTCCAGTGGCGATAAAACGGTCATTTTTCAAAAATTCATGTTACCGGCGGTTCTTGTTCGGTACTTGGTGACTCTGCCTCCTGAAACATGGGATGACAATGTTGATTACCTTCAAGGCAACAGTATCATAAGAAATTTGTGTGTTGTTAATGACACTGCGGAGAGGGATGTGAAGCTATTTGAAGATTACAATAGGATACTCACTAAGGATGAAGAAGAAAAACAGTTGCTATTTTATGTCGTTGAACGAAACAGAAATATGGTTTCTACTAAAACATCGAAAAAAGATCCAACGAACTTATGGAGTTTTCTTGTCTCGAAAAAAAGCAACATTTTTTCTGCCCTTTTTGGAGATTTTGTCCTCTTGAGAATAAAAATAGTAACCTCTAAATTTGAATCCTGTTCTTTTCGCGAAAATATTGACCTCAAAAGAAAAAAATTTAGATTTCTCAAAGATGGCGAGAAACGAAAACGCCATTAGTTTTAAGTTAATAAAAGAATTGTAACTAATTGCAACTAAGTGTATTATTTTAATTATTGCTTTGCCTACAACATTTTTTGCACCGTTAAGTAAAACCTATATTTTAGTAATATTAATACTAACTAGATATATCAAAGTATAGTTTACGGTTTTTTCTTTTTTCCTTTATATCCTGATCATTTTAGGGATTTTTTCATTAAATTGATATATTTCAAATTCGATGAGCACCATTTTATATATAAGCTAGGGGGCGAATATTTTTCTTACATTATAGGAATGATAGGTGTAACAAATCAAGGGGATGGCTTCACTTCTACATTACATTTTTTTTCGCTATATAGGCATGGACCACCCTAATGTGCATGCAGATACAAAACTTCTATTAAAAGTTATGTTTATTGATAAATAATAATTCGATTAGTCTAAAATTTTTAGAGAATACTTTTGATATAATCTTATTTTTTCGAAAATTGTAACTATTTGTGTCCATGGCATTTAATGACAATAAAAGTTACCTGTAAGCTTTGCTCTGCAGCTGCATGGGCATCCGCAGGGGGGGGGTCAGGGTGGCGCTTGCACCTGGGCGGTGAAAATTTTGTAAATATCTTCATATTAATTAAAAAAAGCCGTAATTTGAAATTTAAATATTTTAAAAGAGAAGCAAAAAGCTTTCTGAATTGTAAGTTGCGTTTAAAATTAGGGCTTTGAGAACTTTGTAAGTAAAAACGTAGTTTTAAGATGTAGAAGCGTAAAATTTTGCGAAACATGTATTTTGATAAGGTGTATCATAATAAGTCAAAAAGTCGATTTTGAATTTTTTCTAACCTACGGCTTGTTTCATTTCATATGAATATATGTTTATTTTGTATTTAATATATTTTGAAGAGAAAGGAAAAACACATTTTATAGGTTAATTTCTAAATGAAGCAAAGCTAAACCATTCATTTTTAAATAGTATGTTGTACCCGTTGCTGTAAGGCCGTGTTCATATAACGCGTTTTTGTCGCGATTGCGATAACGCTTTCACGTTTTTTTTCGCAGAAGCGGCTGAAAAGTACTGAATTTTGTATGTATTTAAATACATATTTACTTAATATTCAGTATTTTTCAGCCGCGCTTATAAGCCTAATATAATAGTTACGACACCATTTCATTTACCCTTGTTTCACAAACACATTCCAATAAGTATTGTTAAATTAAGAAATATTTTCTACGAATTTTATTCGTAATTTTCAGTAACGAATAAAATTCGTAGAATGGACGTTGTTTTGTACATATTTCGAATATTTTTTTATTCGTATTCGTACAAAAACAAATGCATATTGTAAGAATACATTTACGAATGATCCTAATACCTAGTTACGAAAAGACCTTCTGTTGAGCTAGGGTTTGAACCGCGGTTCTTTAGCTTATGGGCCACGTACACTTCCAGTAGACTACGGCCATCTTGCAATCACACATTTCCTTATATTCGGTTCGACAAACCAGTCTAAAGGATTTCAGTTGTACATTTTTTAAACTCAACTAAAACTTCGTACCTTCCACGAATTATGAGTGGTCGAAAAATCGACCAGTGACTTTGATATTTTCTGTACGATAGCGATAAATAGATAAAACTTAGTACTCTATCAAATATGTTCATTTACACCTTTCTTAGCTCAAATTATTTTTTGCTACGGTAAGTTTACATTTTAACTTGTTTTTTACTGCAATCGCGCAAGTCTATTTTCAAGAAGATCAAGATAAAAAAATTGCAAAGACTAAAAACTAAATTTTTTAAAATTGAAAAGAGAAGAACTTTACACATAATCTTATACAAGAGCTATATTTTACAAAAGAAAATAGTTTGAGCCTGATCCGCGGTTTACTTACACGAACATCTTAGCTTGAAATCCACTGGTCGATTTTTCGACCACTGGTCAAAAACTATACATAAAAATGCATAGATTACGTTTTATTGACCCTTGTGCATTGATCAGCATTTTTCAAACAGGGAAAATCCATGTTTGTAAATTACTACGAGTATATATGTGGATTATGTTAGTAATTCAGCAGGGGAATCCCCTTTTTTAAAATTTACACTATTCCGGAGTGTCGTTGGTTATATCGCTAGTTGTGCTTTTCATTGTATCAGTTTCGCATACGCGAGCTTGGATTGTAGTTCTTTAGTTTTCGTGCTATTGATTCATAGACCCTGTTCTCACTCGCCTTAAAAAAGGCAGAGTAATGGCGTTATTTTGACACTATGCATCTGTCAGGTGTTCTTACTACCGACTTTTTTAAGCCCGCCTTATTTTGCATTCCGAGAACAGTCCATAAATGTGGTGTTAAATTTCGGAGAATTCATTACTTTGTAAGTCTTAAATTAAACAGCAACGCAAACAGAAAACCCAACCAATGCAAAACAAAATTTATTTGCGCTAAAACATAAGAGAACCACGAGGAAAATGAGGCACAATGAAACTTCAAAGTAACAGACGTCAAAATGAATCACAAAATTTTTAAAATTTTTGAAAATGCTGCCTCACGTAACTTGTCACCTTCCCACTTCCCACCTTACCTGTAGACGTCAAAATTAATCCGATGATCCGCCTAACGTAAGGCGCGTGAGAACAGGCTCATATTTTGCCGTATTTAAAAGTCGTAAAATGTATCGTAAAAAGTTTTTAACAAAATTGGAAATAGAAGAATTGGTTAACGAAAGTTGTGATGAGGATGAAACTGCAACACTTTTTTGTAATGCAGATAATATTGTTTTGGTGTTTTTTTGCCACCGGACACAGTCGATGAATTGAGTGATGCAGAAGATATCGACGAAGAGGAGCTAATTATAAACAATCCAAACGCTTTAACACCTTGTGAAGTTGTCGGCCCTATCGAGGTTTTTTGTGAATTTTATGATTCCAACAGAAACAAACCTGAACGTGCTGACGATGATGATATTGTTCATGTTGTCGACGTTGATCTTGACCATGCTGACGATTACCACTGTAATAAACCGACTAAGCGAGCAAAGAAAAGTACTAAGAATATTTTCTGTCTGGTCAACGTCAAAAAAGGTTTCGTTTTCACGGCAACCAGTCGACGTTGAAAAAGAAAAAATTGCAGAGCTGTTTTAAAAATGCGGTAGAAAATTGTGAATATTTGTTTATTTATTTATTACTCATCTCATGCTCACACATTTCGTATCTATTTTTATGTAATATTTCTCCAATTCAATTATTTGAGTTATTCATCGACGATGAAGTGATTGACTGGATTGTGAAGTGCACTATCGACTATGCGGCCATAGACAAAAACGACTCCTCGTTTTCAACAGATGCTATGGTACTAAGAAAATTTATTGGAATACTATTTCTAACCGGCTATAAAACACGGCCGAATATTAATAATTATTGGTCGATGAACGTGGCATTGGAATGCCCATTAGTTCGTAAGACAATGCCACGCAATCGTTTTATGCTTTTGAAACGATATTTCCATGTCTGCGATAGTCGAAAATTAAATGCAAGTGACAAATTCTCTAAAGTGACACCCTTGAATGATTTATTGAATAAGAAATGCATGCAGTTTGGATTGTTTTCTCATAACTTATCCATTGACGAACAAATGATTGCCTACTATGGCCGCCACTAATGCAAAATGTTTATGAAATCCGTTTTGGATTAAAGTATTGGGCTTTGTGTTCGGCCGAAGGCTACTTGTTGGATCAGATCGTCTTCATTCTCACAAAAATTTTATAAGTAACGCATAATCTCGAATTAATATACAACACTAGTATTGAATTGTATAACAGTTGAATAACGCTCATATTTTTCACTCATTTTTTCATTTATAACTTGCCTTTGTCACGCACTTACCAAGAGAATACATTTTTGTAAAACCAGTTCATTAGAAGTCTTCAAATATACCACACATCAAATATTTTCTCGTCGTTCTTATTTACTTTTTAAACTCATACAACATTTTAGCGACCGTGACAGGACGGTCAGTAGTTCTAATATCGCGTTTCAAAGGCCTTGAATTATTTTATAAAGCAGGAGAATCGAAATTATAATTTTCCTAATAATTATTATTTAATATTATAATCTATGATTTATAATATGAACTATGAAATCCCGACCACAATCGTGCAGCTGGGCTGATCTATTGTTGCAGTCATCTTCGGCAGACTTAATCGGTTGCTATATACAAGCAGAAGACAGAGTTGGGAATTTTCGTAAGGTGTTTTCGTCGCTATACTTAGCGTAGCCTGTTCATCGCCAACATCTTCTTTGCTAAACTTTGGAATTTTCGTAAGGTTTCCAACATACGATCGCTTCGAAATCTGCGCCGGCATCGTAAAGTCATCGTTGGACATCCCCGACCGCTCGCTATATGGAACGTTTAATTGAACCACTGTCGGTAAGCTATCAACTTTGAAATAGTTAAACTGTAAAAATAAATGGAAGTATACATGTCATAATTATATTTAAAATTGCAGCATATGAGATCCGTTGCTAATCTCCGCAATCTTAATTTGTATATAACCTAACTAAATACGTCATTGTATTCCTTCGTTTTCGAGAAAAAAAACACACTTCTTTATATACAAATCACTGGTACATACATAATATTAAACCAGTTTCTTCGCTGAACATTGAACGCTGACTTCTTTTTTTTCTTCGTTTAATTTTTTGTTTTCATGAGGTTGGTTAAGCATCACATATAGGCATAACTTTTCAACCGCCGATCTTCAACTTTTCGTCAAGACGCCTTCGTCCTCTCTTGATCGTTCTCTTCTGCTACCATACTTAAATTAAACTTTTCGTCGCCCTTACCTAATAGCCACATCACATTGCAGAACTATTTAGTTATTCAAGCTTCGAATCGAACTTTTCGATCGATTGCAGCTACTTTTTGTTTTCGTGTATGGTAATTTGAGAGAGTATTTAAAAATGAGTCAAGACGGAGATTCTGCTGCTGCCCTTTTGGAAGAAGCAAATCTGTCATCTCTTAAACAACAACGCTCTAGTGTTAAGAGGAACATTACAAATATGAAGCTGAAAGTTGAAAAAGATGGAAAGACGGTAGACTCAACTGTTCTTGAGTGTCAACTTCAAATTATGGAACCATATTTCAAACATTTAAGCCATATACAGAGCCAGATAGAAAAGCTCAATCCAAAGGATACTTCTAGAAGTGATTTAGAGGAACTCTTTATTGCGGTCAAAGCAAAAATAATGTCTTTATTAAACGCGCACCGCCGCTTTAGTACGAGTGAGCAGACTTTGAATGCTACCTTTGCTGGAGCATCTCACTACAATAGACTTACATCTCTTAAGCTGCCACGCTTTGATGGATTCAGAGGAAAATTATCCTAAGGCACTAGAACGATTGAAAGAGCGTAACGATAACGACGTTCTTATTTTTCTGGATAATATTACTTCACTTTTTAATCTTCGTAACATGGAAAGGTCAAACTCCAATTCTCTGCGCCATATCCTAGATACTGTTTCAGCTCTTCGCGGATCTTTATTGTCGCTAGGTTCTGAGCTGGATACCATGAATTCAATCATAATTCACATTGTTGTGTCAAAACTAGATGCAGAATCCAAAAGTTCGTATGATGAAAAACAGGATTTTTTCACACTTCCTTCTTGGGATGACTGCTACAAGTTATTAAATCGTCGTTGCCAATTTTTGGAAAGTCATGGAAAGAAGGTGGAACCTTTGAAAAAGGCACGAGATATTGAATCCAAAGCGCATTATAGGAATCCTTCGTATACCTTTGTTAACTCAAAGCCAAATTGTGCTTACTGTAATAATTCTGAGCATGCGTTAGCTGGTTGTTCCTCCTTTACATCTCTTCCCGTGTCCCAACGTTTTGACTTTGTTAAGCGTTTGGCATTTTGTATAAACTGTTTGCGAAAAGGGCACACAAAAGGGTGTTCAAATGCCATTCACATTCTCGGTGCCGTGTATGTCACTTTTCATACCACACTCTTCTTCATGTGTTTGCTCCGCCAGGTCAACCACAAAATTTGCCTGGTTCATCTAAGAGTGTACCATCTCAACAGCAGCGTACGGAAAACGCTCCTGTATCGTTTATTATGCGTTCCAGCAGGAAAGCACTTATTCCCACTGCGTTAGTTTCTGTAAAGAATAAATTTGGTATCTTTCAGCCCGTACGTGCATTGGCTCGATTCTTGCTCTGAGCTTAATTTTATCACGGAAGAAACTGCCAAGTGACTTCAACTTAATTTCCAACACAATAATCACGAAGTTTCGGGAATAGCCGATGTTCGTACAAAAATAATATTCTCTGTTAATGCGACTGTATAGTCTCGCGTTGGCGCTTTTGAGTGGTCATCAATTTTCGCTGTGACAAAGACAATTTCATCAAAGCAGCCAGGTGAATACGTCAACACCAACGCTTGGAATATTCCAGATGGAATAGAGTATGCAGATCCACTATTTTATCGCCCACAACAAATCGATTTACTTATTAGCACTGAAATATTTTTTGACTTGTTAACGTATGGCAAAATTTCTCTTGGTGAAGGAATGCCTTGTCTCGTCAATAACGTTTTCGGTTGGATAGTTGGCGGCAAGTTCGACTCTCAGATAAATTATCGGCCGCTTACTTGCAATGTTGCTATTGTTTAATCTAATATTGATTTTAATTTAGAACGATTTTGGGCAGTTAAATAATAAACTACTTTAGCTAAGTCGCTTTCTGAGGAAGAAACTAAATTCGAAGAACATTTTACTAAAAATGTTTTCATTCGTGAAAATGGTCGTATGCAAGTACGGCTGCCATTCAAGGAATCTCCTGAAACCCTCGGTGAGTCATTTGAACCAGCACGCAGAAGATTTTTTCTTGTAAAAATTGCTACATACATTTCAAATACATTTTTTTAGACTCATTCAAAAATTGTCCTCCAATATCTAAAAATGCATTCGTCGTCACTTAACTGCTTTGTCGCTAATCGGATTTCAGAGCTTCAGGAGAGTACTCAAGGCGTGTCATGGAGACATGTCCCTTCAAAAAGCAACCTTGCTGACATCGTTTCACGTGGTTGTAGCGCGTTGGAGCTTGTGAATACAATTTGGTTTTCCGGCACTGAATTTCTTCTCCAGGTGTTTACGGAATGGCCATTATTGATAAATGACAATAAAAAGGAACTCATCGGATTGGAGTGCAGAAAAATGGTAACATTAAAAGTATGCAACAATCACAACGCTGAATCAATAATAATCGAAATAATGTCTCGAAAATCGTCGTATTTGTTTATTCTTCGAACTCTATTTCATTTTATTCTATTACATTTTTCGAGTATTCAATAAAGAACCCTGTGACATTTCATTGAAAGCAGCTGACATTATTCATTTATCTCATAAGGAACTCAAAAACACGTTCTGGAGAGTTATCGCAGCAATTCAGCGATCTGAGTACGAGGAAGAAATTAAGTGCTTAGCAGACAACAAAATGGTCAAGTCGAACAATCTTCAAAGGCTTGCACCATTTCTTCACGAAGTGAAAATTGATAGAAAAGTAATTTATATCATGAGAAGCGGCGGTCAGTTGTCTAATGCTCCTATACCCTACGATGCAAAATTTCCGGCAGTCATTCCAAGGGATCATCGGTTTACTCAACTCTACGAAATCACCTTCACGCCGGCCCAAAGGTCCTTCTTGGTTTACTTAGGCAGAAATTGTGGGTAATTAATGCTAAAGATTTAATTCGGAAGGTGGTTTGCAATTGTGTGCACTACTTCTACTATAAACCAAAACTAATGGGCCAAATCATGGGTAATCTCCCAGCCGATCGCTTACGAGCCCAGCCCATTCCTGATTAGTGGCGTCGATTTTTGTGGGCCCTTCTATACAACGTATCGCATTCGGGGCAAACCACAATACAAAACTTACATTGCTGTTTTTGTGTGCTTTGCTTCAAAAGCTGCACACCTCGAACCTGTGTCTGATCTATCTTCTAATACATTTATTTTATGTCTTAAAAGGTTTATAGGAAGACGAGGCATACCACAGCAACTTTACTGTGACAATGCAACCAATTTTTCTGGCGCCCAAACACTAATGCGAGAAGTGCAACAACGACTTTTTCGAGAAGATAAATTTGTTAACGTCATGAGTTACAGTACCAAGGTTGGGTTCGAATTTACTTTCATTCCGCCGCGGGCTCCACATTTCGGCGGTTTGTGGGAGGCGGTAAAATCTGCAAAAACACTGCTGATTAAGAACGTCGCCCAAGCCAATTTAACGTTTGAAGAGCTCCAAACTGTCCTGGTTGAAGTAGAGGCGATTTTAAATTCCAGACGCATCACTCTAATGTCCGACGATCCAAATGATAGAGAAGCCCTTGCGCCGGCTCATTTTCTTATCGGATTATCACTTGTGGCCATGCCTACTGAAAGCTTCGACTGCAGCAAAACTCCACTCCTTAATCGTTGGCAGCGTGTTACTTTCTTAAAACAACAGTTCTGGGAGTTATGGAAGCGCGACTATATATTGTCGCTACAACAACGCTCCAAATGGTTTAAACCTTCGCCGAATATCGAAGTTGGACAGATGATAATTATTCATGATGACAACACTCTGCCTCAACAATGGCCACTAGCTCGTGTCACTCGAGCGATTGCTGGAGCAGATGGTAAGGTTCGCGTTGCTGATCTGAAGACGTCGAAGGGAGAATATCGTCGACCAATACAAAAGGTGGCTCCTTTACCTCACAACGAAGACGCTTGAAAGATAAGCCTTTCATCGGGGGCAGTATGTCGGACTACTTATATTCCTTCATTCCATATGGTGGTGCTAATGCAGTTCCGGATTCAGCTTACGTCGATCATGGATTGGGAGAAACCGTCGTTCTAAAGCTGTTGAATAAACTGGAGCAACCTTTGCAACATTGTGTTGCATTCGACAACTTCTTTACGACTCATCGATTGATGTCTCGATTATCTCAGATGAATTATTTCTGCACCGGCACCATTAGAAACAACCGAACTAATAGCGCTCCACTAATGGATATTGAAGAAATGAAAAAGAAGGAGCGTGGTTCATTGGATTTTGTACAAAACAAGAACAATAAATTGTTGATGGCTCGTTGGAATGATAACTTCGTCGTCACAATTGTATCGAACCACGAAGGGATCGAACCTATGCATTGTGTTAAGCGATGGGATCGGAAGGCAAGAAAAATGACTACTATCTAAATGCCACAAATTATTCAAGCGAGGAATGCATTGAAAATGTTTCAATACATTCCACAAATTATGAATTTTTGTAATATTAAAAGTCAAAAATTCAATCCATTATTTAATAACAATAATCAATAACCAATTACCAAAATATTTTAAGCAATAAAAATCAATATGTAGGGTTTTTGTCAATTTTGTATATCGTTTGCGACCAGTGGTCGAAAAATCGACCACCCTCTACAGACCAAACCTGATGACATAAAAAAAATTTTAAAAGTAAACTTTTTTATGTACTATATAGCATATGTATTATATAGCATCTGTATGAAGTTTCATTGATTTTCACCCAGCGGTTTAGGTGCGGTCGTAAATGGGTTAATTTGGAGTTTTTATTTTTTCCTTAACTTAATAAAATGACGAACAATTCTGCAGCATTTAAATTTAAGAAAGTTGCAGTGATCTAGGCGAAAGCAAATCTTCTAATTCAAAAGCGAAAGAAAAAAATTAGGAAATTTAATAAAGTAGGCCAGTTTTGGATCTAGGACTAATTTTTGAAAAAATTAATTTTACATTAGAAATAACAGTAAACAATTTTACATTAGAATTTATCATAATCAAAAGTTTTTTATTTAATAAACGTAAATAAGAAACTCGATTTGAAACAACCATTTTTTACTTCTTAAAATTAACGTTATTTAGCGGCGCCCACCATGTTTGAGAATTTTCTCTACTTTTTTCGCATCACGTGCTTATATTAAACCAGGATTCATAATCAAGCCTTGCAGGGAGGTTCTGGAATATGTTAAGGAAATGTATGAAACCCAAAACAATTCTAATATACATATACCTCTTTATATATTTATTCATACGCTTTGAATTAAAAAAAAAAATTTATTAAATCATTCAGACAAAAGGTATATTTCCGCACTCGATTGTAGGAAGTTGCTAGAACTGATGCTAGAACTGATTCATGTTAGAATAACCAAAAGAAATAAGTAGATTGGTGTCAATGGAGTGTGAAATCCGATGAAAAAGATCTTCCTTAGCATGCAGGGAACATTTCGAGAATAGCGACAACTGAAATTTTGAATTTTTCGAATGATATGGATTTTGAACTCCTAAATCCAAATCTGAAAATTTCAGTCCACTAGAAATTGGTTAAGGAGTTAAAGGCTTCTAAAGTTAAAAAATGGCTTAAAAATTTAGTTTGTTTTTTCAGTTTTAAAACAAAAAAAAATATTGTTTAATATAAGGAAATTTTTGTATTCTTATTTTAAAAGTTGAAAACCTGGGGGCTCAATAGTAATTAATGCGATTTCATATAGGCCTCACATTGTTGAATTTATTAAAATTTTAAGAATATTTGCTTTAGCAAAAAATTACTGTATGAAAAAAAAAATTAAATAAAATTTTTAAGTATTTCGGAAATGTTACGAGAAAGATTTTTTCTTTAAAATATATTAGATTTTCTTATGTGTAAAAGCGTGTGTCAACCCATTTAGTGTGCGTATAATGTAGTGTCCGACTTCGGCTTCGGCATATTCGGCCGAGTTTTTAACCTGTGGCTTCTGCCTAAGGTAACCGAATACTTGCCGAATGTTTTTGCTTTTTTGTACCGCAAAAATTTTGTATATTTTTTTTTCCATTTTTCGATAACTGTGTTCGATAACTAAAAGATTAAATAGAAATTCGCTATTGTTCAAAAGTTATGAACCTCCAAGCCGACCGCGTCAAAGCAGAAAGCGCACTTTGTTTAAAACTTTAAGAGCGTTTTCTTTAACCTTCACCTGGCCTCGTGGGGTACGTACATAACCCACGTTCTTGCTGATCTGTTTTTTTTTCAACTTTTCTACAGTTTAAAGTGGTATCTAAAGATGATCTCTGAATTTTTTTTGAGACAAAATAATCAATTTTTGAATTTTTACAAAGATTTTAATAACTGGGGTTCGTATGTACCCCACGAGTCCAGGTATGTTACTCTGGATGAGCATGCCAGTTGAAGGTTAAAACTGCGTTTTCGAGCTTACGACTTTCATAACTCAGTCAATTTTTAACGAATCTTTATGTTGTTTTTTCAAAATACGAGTTATTAAATTGTCAATAGACCATAACCTCGTTGATAAATTTCTTATTGGAAATTGTATCAAAAAAAATTTAATGAAAATATTTAGTAAAAATTACAAAAATTATTCCATAATCACATTCATACTTAACAGGAAAATATTTTTATTTTTGTTTTAGATGAATTTTGCAAACTGTGGGAAGGTCGTCAGCTTAGTTCGTGTTTTAAGCACTGGTCCACGTCAACCCGTGGCTTGCTGCAGTATATTAATTAAATAATTATTGATTATAATCTGAAAATTTTATACAATCTTCTTCAAAATACTTAAAATATACCTTAAAAGTTTAGAGTACCAATACTATTCACTTTTTCCAAAAAGATTATGGAAAATTGCATATTTTTCGGCCTGTTTGACCAGACTGGACCTTTAATGATTCCCGTTTTTGTACTGAAATTAATAAATAACGAAAGCAAGGCCTAAATTTTTTTATTTTTTACCCGACTATGGCGAAGCAAAAGGAGAGGTATATGTGTTTGACCGGTATGTATGCATGTAAAGGGTGTTTTTTATAGAGTGGTACAAGTTTAAATCATAATAAAATATAGTAATATATTTTAAATATCAATCAAACGAGCTTTATTGGATAGAAAACTTTATGACATTAATGTTTGAATATGATTTTGGCCATGTGGCCGCCACGGCTGGCGCGTACAAGGCGCAATCTGGAACACCAATTTTCACAAACTTTTCGCAGCATTTGCGGCCGTATCTCGCCGATAACTCTTCGAATGTTGATTTCCAGGTGTTCAATTGTTTGTGGTTTATCGACGTAGACAAGTGACTTTACATAACCCCAAAGAAAATAATCCAATGGGGTTAAATCACATGATCTTGGGGACCATTTCGTGAAATTATTTTTTCGTCAAAAAATTCCTTGTGGATTCTCCTCACTTCAAATACGACAATTCTGTTTATTTACGTACCCATTCAACCAAAAATGGGCTTCATCGGAAAATAAAATTTTCCACGGAAATTAAAAATCAATATCAATTTGTGCTTCAGCCCATTCGCCGAATTGGCGGCGCATACGATGGTCGTTTGGCTTTAATTCCTACACAAGTTGAATCTTGAAAGGTTTCAAGCCAATATCTTTTCGTAAAATCTTCCATAAAGTGGAAGGACACAACCCCAGTTGCTGAGAACGGCGACTAATTGATTGATTAGGATCATCTTTAATGCTTTCCTGAACAGCGGCTACAGATTCTTCAGTGCGCACTGTTTGGCGTCTCACGGGATGCACATTATCATTAACAGTAAACATGGTCTGAAAACGATCTATTGTTCTTCGAATTAGCAGCTCTGAAGGACGATTATGTACGCCATAAAATGGACGAAGTGCACGATAAGTTTGACGAACATAACCATTATTTTGATTAAAAATTTCCACAGTTTGCACTCGTTGCTCTGGTGTAAGTCGATCCATAAAAGAATGTCAAAGTAAACGAAACAAAAAGCAACTATCAGCTGTTAAATGGGTGGTCAAATAAAGCAGTGATGCCAACTCAAAGTTGTATCACTCTATAACAAACACCCTTTATGTATGTTTATCTGTTCCACTCTCACTTCTAAACTATTTATCATAATTTGAAAAATG